>OY720676.1:140501370-141101370 GCA_963170755.1 Amphimallon solstitiale | reverse complement strand
CACTAAAATTTTCATCATAGTCTTCCATAAATGTGTTCATTTCAACCTTTTTTTTTGATTTTTGAATTCATTGCATATGTTACGTCAAATTCTCCTATTAAATGTTTTCAAATTCTTTAGCTATTGTTCTTTCCAACATAATAAAATAATAATAAAACTGAATAGTGAAGTTTGCTTTTTTTCTTAAATTTTCATCATACAACATCGCATGCACCGTGATACTACTACATTATTATGAGATTTTCAAGGTGGGCCATGAAAATCAAAATGTAAAAATATTAGTGTCACTTGTAGTTAAACTTTTTGTACGTATTTTAGCAAATTAAGCCTTTTTGGGCACCTTCACATAATTATTAAGTTTGTAAAATGTCATATTCTAACGTTGAAGCTTATGACATGATCAGAATGTATTTTCAATGCTTTGAAAATGCATTTTTGCTTTCCGGCAATATTCCCTAATTTATCCGGAAGGAAGACATTATTGAGTTTTTATTCGCCTTGCGAGATAGTCTTGATTTTTATTTATGGGGCAGAATAAAAGACATAGTTTATCACAAAAAGCCGATTACAACAATTGCTGCCTCCGAAATTGACGTATCTGTGTTCTCTACTAATCGACAAGTAAACATGTGTATTAAAAATAATGGTAACACTTTGAACGTTTGTTAAGTTTTTTTTGTTTTATTTTTTTACATTCTGATTTAAATATATATTTTTTTCGTTTATATTACTTGGTCAATATATTTTATTATTTATGTTTAGGTATAATAATAGGTTTTTTACTAACTTTCATGTTATAGGCGGGGACAAACTATATATCAATTGTTGGACCCTTTCGTTACTAATAAGTAAATAATTTGTTTATAACTAATGCATTATATTATATTGTTTTTTTCTCGTAATTGTCTACTTAGTTCATGAGTTATGGAAATTACTTTTTGCTGTTTACCTATAATTAGATGTATATCTGTTGGGTAATAAAGATATATTATTATTATTATTATTATTGTTATTATTTTATTTCAATGTCTAAAAAGACAAGACATGATGTTTTAAAATAGCTAAAGAATTTGAAAACATTTAAAAGGAAAATCTAACGTAACATATGCAATGAATTAAAAAATCGGTGAGAAGATTAATAATTAATACATTTATGGAAGAGTATGATGACAATTCAAGTGAACACGAACTATACACTATCTAGATACTTTCTTAAAATTATAATAAAATTATTACTCTCAATAAATAAATAAATTTATATTTAAATTTTTTTATTTTTCTGGATTATCTTCGTATCACTATATCTTCGTCAAGAAAAGAGGTAGCACCTTCCGGTTTTCATCACTATTTTCAGCTTTTTATGTGCTTCAATATTACGATGTTAAACATATACCGTTCCATTTAAAATTTTAAACAAAAGACAAGTAATATACATAAATTGAGAACAGCGCCCCCTGTTACCTCTTTTTGACAACCACGTAATTTCGTACTACATATCCTTCAATTCCTTGTAAAATTCTCTATCTAGTGAGTCAAGAAACATTCAATTCCGTTGGGGCAAACCGAAATTATACCTACTTTTCTAGGCAGACATACCCCCCCCCGTCCACCCTCCCCTTCGTATGGGACTTAGATCAAAAAGTTTCAAATGAAAATTGTATAAAAACGTCTAAAAATGTTGCAAGTAAAAATTTCAATCTACTTAATCTAGAATTTAATGAAGAATTATCGAATTTTTAATTTATCTTGAAAATTGCGCCCCCTTGCGATCATTTTGGCAACTTAAAAATATTTTGGTTGAAATTCCTATGGTCCATTTTACTATCAAGATTTTTTCCGCGAGGTTGTACGTTATACGGTTGCCGAGATATGGCCGGTGGCCGAGCTTAAACAGACACCCGGTATACATACACTGTCTTTCATAATTATTTTATAGATAATGCTAATTTTGGGTTCAAGTGGCACATTAAGCAACTAAGTTCCTCTAAGATATTTTGATACACTCTGTTGTATATTATATTAAATAATGGAAATATTGATTATACACCGTAACCAAAAAATCACAGATAAACTTTAGGTAGAACGATTGTGTGATAATTCTGGGACAATAATCCCAATTATTAAGTTGTAAGCACTTCGTTAAGCCACACGCTGTGGGTTAAAAGAAGTACACGTTTGGCAACACCGTTCAGTAGCAGTTATCACACAATTATACAAATTAGTAGGAACATGTGACTTTTATTCATATTTGAAACGTTGGTGCTCTTTTTAAATGCTTTACTAAATAAGTTGTCTACGAGGGAAGGTCGGAAAGTTTCATTCCTTCAGAAAAGTAAGAGTTATCAAAACCTTCAAAATGTTTATTTACAGCTCCATAATTTCATTATTTAATGAGAATTTCTTTCCAGCCAACCATTTCATGAGGTTCGGAAATAGAACAAAGCCCGAAGAGGCCAAATCTGGTGAGTACGGTGCATGTTCAATTAATTCGAATCATAACTCGTGCGATTTCGCCATCGCAATTGCCGACTTGTGGGATCATTGTCTTGGTGGAACAAGACTTTTTTCTTTGCTATTTGAGGTCTTTTGACTTTAATTTCTTTATTCAATCTGTCTAATAACTACGCACAATACACACCTGTCATTGTTTTCCCGTATTGCAAGTAGTCGATAAAAATTATTCCTTGGGAATTCTAAAATACGGTAGCCATCACCTCTCTAGCTAACTACATCGTCTGGACTTTTTTTTGGAGTTGGCTCATCGCTTACTTCCCACTGCTTTGATTGTGTTGTGGTCTCTGCAGTGAAAGGGGTGTATCTACGTTTGATCTACGGTTACAAGACGTCTAAAAAATCTACAAGATTACGATTGACCATGTCTAGACATGGCTGAGAAATGGTCACACGAGCTTGCTTTTGATCAACTGACAGCAAACACAGCACACATCTTACACTGAGCTTTCTCATGCGCGGTCAGATGATATGCTGACTTCCTCTCCTACTTTTCTCAACTTTAATCGGCTATTATTCAACACGATTTCATGAACTCTTCTAATGGTTTCTTCATCGGTAAGATGTGTTTGGTCTTCCAGAACACAGTGTATCGTCTATGCTTGTTCGACCACGTTTAAATTCTCCAATTCAGTTCGCAGCGGTGGCATAAGACGGCGAAGACTCACCATGAACTTAATCTATTTCCATTTTTATATCTTTAGCATTTAAGCTTTTCAAAATGAAATGTTTAATGAATGCACGGAGTTCGGTTTTATGCATGATTAAGAAAATACGCATACTGTTTAACTTGCTTGGCTATACCGGCTTTACTATATTCACGATCTGTCTAAAAATTTGAGAACTGTTATGCATTAGAGGGACAGTCAAAGCACATGAATGATACGCGCGCACAACGCCATCTTTCAGTTTGTTTTAGAAACATTCCGATCTTTCCTCGTATTACTGAACTATATTTTTAAAACATTGATATATATTAGTTTCACCTTACGTTTATTAAGAAGATGAAAGTGTTTAAAACCTAATTTGGAATAGCTTTTGTATAAAAATTTGGAAGGCTTGAACGTATAAGAAAGTCGTGTAGTGCCCACACCCCATTTTTTCTTTTTAATTTCGTAATGAGATGTAAAAGAACCATACCAATATTTGCATGTAATTGCTCATTTTGTAATTGTAATAATCACCAGTAAATGTTATTAATTGAAGCGCGGAAGTTAATATGTATTACTTCCTATTTATTGGCTGATGGCGTCATATCAAATTTTTCTTTTAAATAGTCTCATATAGGTAATGTAAGAAGATTCATATCTGTAGACATTGCTGGCTGCGATATTGTTCCATTACGCTCAATCCACTTACTCGGTAAGCTTTCATCTAACCATGCTTTCGCAAGTCGTGATTTGCATTTGTGCACTGTTAGGAATATAACACATGTTTATCCTGAGATTTAACAGAATATTATCCAGTACTTTCTTTAAAACATTCATTCATTTGGATGTAGATGATTGAGAGGAAATATTGATTCAATAATGCGAAGCCTTAAGATGCTTAGCTATACGTTTACTGAATACCTTCTTTGGTGTCCAAATTCTCTGAATGCTTTACGATTCTTAATCGCACAAAATGAAAAATTATTGCCATTAAATATAAGTACTCCGTATCTTGCAAAGAAACATTCGTTGCTAGAAAGAATATGCGGTAAAAGGATCTGGTCTAGTTGAATTCTATTTAAAATTGTATTGCAGAACGTTATTCTATTTATATTGTCATTTTCGTACAACGATAACATTAAACGACCGCAAAAGGATTTGTGTTAGCACTGAATAAACTGTTGCCTTACTTGTAAAATTCAGTTCCTCGGTTCATTGACTAATGTTGGAAGTAGCATCTTCCTTAATAGTACCCAAGTTTGTTCCTCTAACTTATCGACGTTCCAGAGGTCTGCTTGAGTTATGGTAACTTGAGACATACGTAGAATCATTAAAGAGCCAATACAATACAAATGTAGTTCAAGAAATGTTGAAAATTCGAAATATGGGCATTAATCGAATCGTTACATCAACGCTATATTTCATAATTATATTCTACTGTAATAGCATTGTTTTTTTTTGTTTTGTAAAAGATTCCAAAAACTTAAATTATTTCCATCCATATATTTTCAAATTTGGTGACTTTGTCCGACTTAATGAAAGATCGTACACACTTTTTGAATTACGTGTGTTAACTCAGAATTAATCGCAGAATCGTTCTATTTGAAGTTTGTCCATAAATTTCTTACCATGGTGTATATATATAGATAAAATGAGGGCATGTTATTTGTCTCAGCATTTTTGCACAAAATATATAAAAAGTTGATTCGTTTACGAAATTCTTCTTACAGAGCTATTATACAAAAATGTTTGAATGATACTAAATACTTCACTACACTTGCACTAGAAGAACTGTGTACAATGTTAAAACAAAATAGTTTTTGGCATAATGCTCGTTTAAGTCTCTTATAAGTAGATACGTAGTCAAAATCCAAAATATTGTTCTGATGTTTGAAGATAGTAAAAGCAATTTGCTACGAAGGGAAAAGTCATCGTATGTTTGCAAAAACTGCTCAAAACTGAAAAAAAATCTTGCATTTAAGAAGCAGTTGGACCCGCCATAATATCTATCTAGATTTAGTTTATGCGACCTTACTTATTCTGAATTATATTTTTATTAAAAACGTATTACTGTTCTCACATTTTGTTTAAAAAAAATTAACACGATACATCCACTTGTCTAAGGGTTGTATACATTTTCACCGATAATTTTGAGTATGAGCGTTAAATATATTAATAAACTAATAAAGCGCCATAATGACAGCAACTGAAGTACCGTGTAAATTCTAATATCGAAAAGTGCACAAAGATGCACTAACTGACTTACTAATATTATCACTATAATTTTTCATTCTAATATTATTTATTATTTTTGGCACGGATTTCTTGTCATGAATGATTTTATAGTAATCGACTACTATAAAATTGACCTATATACGTATATGTACATATTTACATACACAAACAATATAAATAATACATTTCTGTTACGAATATGTTTACTGTAAATTCAGGTTAAAGAATGAAATATGGAATGAATACAGAAGAGCTTTTATTCACAGGAATTCAATTTTAAAGAACTCGTTATTCCGGATGTTATTAAAAACGATCTATTAATATTGTTTTAACGCAAATAAATAAATTTCCGTGTTTCGACCTTTTTATCTGGTCATATATACTGAGATTAACATGAGAAAGATGATACATATATGCTACAATGTGTAAGTGTTTCTGTTTCCATGTTTAAAATTAATTTTCATGGTCTTTAATCGCCGATTCTCCTGTGATCGCATTAACTGTAAACTGTTTATGTTTATGCTTCTCTCGTATTCTTTAAAATTGCTAAAGTGACTATCTATCATTGGTTACTCTATTGCAGATGTAATATTTATTTGCCTAGTTGAAATTAGAATGACAACTAATTGAAACAATTATTGATTTAAGATACTCTAGTGAAGTGCATCCATTGCCTCGATAATGAAATGACGTATCAAAAATATGAACCTGAAAATAAGATCTCCTAAATTCACAATCATCATAATATTTTGCTTTCGAATTTTTTCGTTCATATGAGAGTTGTTATTTATTACAGCACAATTTAATCTTGTATCTGTACGGCAGTTTTTATAGTATTTTTTAAATGTCATTTCCATTAACAGGCGTACGCGATCGTATATAATTAGCATTGAGGTCTAAATTTGAAATCACTTATATCATACATATATCGCGTTTGGATATGGGTTAAGTTCTAAATTTTCTGGAGTTCATGTTTGATTAACGATTGTTACTTTTCATTTATCGGTTGGTGAAGTAACTAAATAAGTATGTAAAATTGAAACTTCATCTTCTATATATATATATTTAGTTTGAAACAAACATATTTTCAGAATGTAAATATGCATGACTTAAATACATAAAAACAGTAAAGGTAAAAACATATCTTTTTACTTTAAATTTCAAATGCATTTGCTTCCGGAAAAGGATATCACTAGTATCTGAATATCGACGAAGACAACGTTTTCAAACTTTGCCTGTGAATTGTATTCTATTAGCTTCTTTCACTTTTAGTATTCATTTATAATAATCTTTAATATTGTAATGAAATAAGCCCACAAAAAAGAAGCAGTTATCCGGGCGATGACAAAAACGTACCGGTAAACAAGTCGTAAATCAACTGCACTCATATACTGCGTCAGCGACAGAAAGTCTGGAATATGGTAGAAGAGAGCCAGAATTTGCTAGACCTTTTGTCTGCACATATAAATGCCGCCGGTGGGATAAGGAATTCATTTAATAGTAGTCGCGCGCGGTATTTACTGAACAGTTCAAATAACATAATTAATTTGAATAGTGCAGTTTTATTATAGTTCACAATATACATAAATATTACTGACATAAATAGTAGTGACAGAAATAAATACGTCTGTTACTTTATTCGTAGTAGTATTAAGTGCGTTACATTTATTTTATATTTTTAAATTGTGATTAGTTTTAAGTGTAAAAATATACAGACTGTTTCAAAACATTTGCACGAGTTGTTCATTCGACCTCGGAAACGCTACAATATTAAACAAAAAATTCTCTGTTACAAACTATACTAGGATCGTTCCTGTGTATTGTGATATGGGTAAGATCATACAATTGTATTCTAAGCAATTGCATATATAAATATATAAACAAATAGCACAAGATTCTTGTGCCGTGTGTCGAAGTGTACACTTGGAGCGTTATTATTAATTTAAATAAAGTTTAGTGATCACAGGTTTTTGCCGTGGCGAATTCAGTTTTATTATACGCTCATTAAATTGTCCTGAGAAATATTTAAATAAATAAAAGTTACGACAAATTTTAGAAGAGTATTTTAATTAATTACGTCCAGTCGACTGCCAAACTTGTTAATTATCAGCTGCTGTGTATATGTATATATATAGTACAAACGAGTGACAAAACATAGGAAGATGCAAACGCGAATTGTGTAATTAAAAGTGAAAATGTAAAAAAAAATAGGCGCAAACTATTCTTGAAGATTCATAAAAGACCTTGATTTATTATGGACAACATTAATTTTACCACATACATAATACTGAGTTATATGTCAAATGATGCATGAGTGACAAGATAAAGAAATGTTATAATGCAGGATTGTGTAAATGAAATAGGAAAATATAAACTAATAGGTATACGGTAACCGCAGGACACGTGTTATACTTACGCCAAATGTAGTTGATAATGTACTACATAAAATACCAAACGTGATTAATCCTTTAAACTACTGATATTGATGGGCTGTAAATACAAATCTTTCAAATATAGTATAGAAGACTTTATAAATTCGTTTATTGACATTCTAGTAATATTGCAGTAGACACATATTACACTTTATTTTTATCTAGAGCTTTTTCGTCCACATTCACATTACGGATAGCGTTACTAGTACACTATCCGGGATAGTGTACTAGTAACGCAATACAGGAACTATTTTTATGATTGTGGGGTTCTCTATTTTACTTTTATAAATATTGTATAAGGAAATATAGAGATGACGAAAATGTTTAGCCTTGAAATTTTTGTAGATCTCTCTCTCTCTCTCCCTCTCTCTCTGTCACGCTCGCTTTGTTGGATAACTTTCCGGAATCTTAGGGTCTTTTCACATAGCAGATTAATTTTTTTCAACCATATAAATCATGTTTACCCATCGGCCTCAAGATCTTTGGGCTTTATTATGCGTTACTGATTTGGTGCTTCAGTAACTCATTAGTTCTGAAGACATTGTATTGTAGTTTTGTGGTCACAAGTAGAATATGCTTCACAGGCAGGAAAAAATGTAATGTCGATTTTTAAAATATTTCTCCTTTAAGATTACCGGGCCGGATCCTTTGAGTACGCGTTGCTATTGGTAGTTTACGACCCTGTCATTGAAATACCGACGCGATATTCACGGAGAGCGGTTTATAAGAAAGCTGTCTAACGAATGGATGGACTTCCTAGATCTCCCATTTTCTCTGAACTTTCTCACTCCAAAACTATCCGCTCATTCCCCTTTCCCATTCGTAATTCCCTTTTCGAGAAGAAATTTACTACAGGGATCTTCGCTTGTCAGGATGTGTCGTTTTTCAATCTACCACTATGAAGACATGTTCTATATAATTGGCTTATTAAATAAATATTCTTTTACCATTTTTTATAGGTATGTGTATATAGAAGAATACTGTTTTCCTTTAATTGTAAAATATTGGACAAATAAAGATATTATTATTAATATTATTTCTCTTTATCTGATCACAATAGCGGCCAAACGGTTACAGCTATCAGATGAAGTAGTAGCCCCTCATTTGATTGAGTCCTATTGACCAGTTTAGTGTGGGTGATCACACCACTGTTGCAGCTATCAATACAAAAAGCCAAAGTACAACCTTCCTTTCGAATTTATAGTAAATCGGTAGAAGGATGAAGTAGATTACTTCAGTGAAAATATATCGTCAAAATACTAAGCCTAAACAAATTTCTAAGGAATTCACAAGAACTCTGAAATGAATTAGAGGGCAGCTTTATATAAAAGATTTTTAAAATTCATACTGGAACTACGTCTTTTATTCAAATGAAAATTTTCTTTTTGCAAATGTTACTAATTTTCTTTATTTAACTTAATTTCAAACATTTTTTTTAGAAGAATACTTTCAATATTAAGACCGGAAGTGATATTTTTATTTTTCTCGGGAAGCATTTCTTTAGTTATCTCCCACATTATATATTCTATACAGATTTATTAGAAGTATAAAACATTAAATTGAGTATTACTTTCTTACAAAGGAAGTACCTGTTGTGATGATGACAATTTTCCACCTAACAATTTTTGCAGATGTCCACGTTTTGAAGTCCCCTAACACTGAAGAAGTGGTTCTTGAAAAATATCTCCCATTCTCTCTGTGTGTGACCGCGAGAGCGGCTAAATGGCTAACGCTATCAACACCAAACTAGTATAATTAATCGCCCTCTTGCAATCTGATATTATGCTTTCTGTGAAATCGGTAAACCAAAAGTAGCAGTTTACTTCAGTGAAAAAATCAAGTTTTGCCAATATCTGGTCAACTACTAGGTCTAGACAAATTTCAACAAAACTCAAATGCACTCAAAACTAAATCTGAGAAAATTTTGAAAAACGATGTTTTTCGAAATTCCATACCGGAAGTCGATTCTTTACTTTTATCTAAACACAGGAAATGTTTTGAAAATTATGCATTCTATGAGATTTTGTAAGAGTACAAAAGTACTTTGAGCTATATTTTTTGTAGAATTTTTGTATATTTGTATTAGGAAGATACAGAATTTAAATCCTAATTTGGAAGAGCTTTAATAAACAAAATTTGGAATATACTTAAAAGGAAGTTTTGTGAAGTTAACACATGATTTTTTTTTTAATTTAAAAGTTCGAACTAGAAGTAACACTTCCACTCTCAAAATGAAGTTTTTTGCAGATAATATGCAAATGATTCCTACATATTTATTAGGAGAATAAAATATTGAAAACGTAATTAGAACAACTGTTCTATAAAAAATTCTTATATAGGTCTAAGAAAGTCGTGTGGCACCCACACCTCATTTCTAATTTAAGTGTCCAGACTAAAATATATCTCTAAAAAAGTAAAGCACTATATGCAGTTTAAATACATAAATAATTACGGAGTGAGTCAAGGACTTTAACACAATAGCTGGTTTTGAAAGTGTAGAAATTAACTAATAATGCAAAATTAATTGTAATGTAACTATAACATAAAACAACTGTCTTTAGATGTATCATAATTTTATCATTAATAATAAAATTACTGAACAATAGTAAAAAGAAGATATTGTAATTTAATTGCTACCGCATATGAAAAGTGAAAGTTTAATGATCGCTTTCAATATATTCGTCGTCGTTTTTTTTTTGCTGCCAACAATCCATTCGTAATTGCTATAATGAGTCTTCACTAAACTATTCATTTTTTCGCGCGTTGTCCTCAGAAATAGCAACACACCAGATTAATAACGCTCTTTTATTACCGTATTAATTCGCTTTTGCGCAAAACGGTACACAACAATAAATCTTCAATTATATGTATTAATAGTGTTGTATGTGTACCTACCTGCAAAGTTAAATTAATCCAATTGAACGCGGTCATTCTGTTCAATGACGTTGCCATATAAAATTAAACAATTATTAGACTAGAAAACGACCTTTTTCTGTAATTAATAACGACGACCTTAATGTGTGGATTTTTACAAAAATTACTAAATTCAGGATATACTTTCAAATGCTTTTGCATTGAACCACGATAAAAATGCATCTAGAATGAGGAATTTTAATACAAGAATTAATAAATATTTATTAATTGGAATGGCTCGTAAAGAATATTTCTTATTTGAATTGAACATATTTTTTTCATTACTTCAACTCCTTGTACGTATAATACCTAGTTTATTTTATGTTATCAATAATTTATGTGCCGTTCCTGCTGTCACGACTGCTCTAGAGATAATAGATTTTACGTTTTATAGGATTTATTTCCATTATAGAGGTCGTCTTCTTTTTAAACGGCTTATTTCCTGATCAATTATTCCTATATTTATTTGTTGTTGTAGTTTTTTGTTTATGTAACAATATATCCAACGATTTTATGAGCAAAATATTAATTTTGACTTTTACATGGAGTAATAACTTTTCGAAGCATTCATCACAGTCCTTGAAATTAATGAAGTAAACAGATTCTTCCTAGTCCACAAGATAAAATATATTTCAGTAAACAGAATCCGCATTGTTTACTATTCATACTAAGATTATAAATTTATAATAGAAAGTATTCTTAATAACATTCCACGATACTGTATGTAAAATTATTCAAGAGACATTAATATTTAATAAGTTTTCAGTAGATCGAAGTTGTAATAATATTATTTATTATTATTGAAGTGAAAACTTCTATGGGCGCGTTGATGCACTGATTGTTGGGCACTGAACGAGACTGAGCCGTCACGCCCGGAATGTAACGCTCGTTAGGGTAAAGTTGGCTCGAGTCGAGTCGACTAAGGGAGCGAGAGAGATATAGTTAACGCGTCTCTGCCGATCTCTGCTATACTCGCTCGGCAACCGTTTCACGCTCGGCATTGTATTATAACACTAACTAGCGGTATTTAATTTCAATTACATTGAAATTTAGAATAAATACGCGAAATATTGTATTTTTATTTTCTGAAAAATTCTTGTCCGCGTTCAGATGCGATCCCGAGCCGCCTGGGTGCAAGGCCGGCACGTTACCATTAGACCAGCGCGGATATCCGTATGAGAATTATCATATCGTCTATTTGTATATATACATGCGTACGTATGAATTTTTGAAGTGAAAACTTGATCAGACCGAACGAAATGTACTAGAATAATGTATACACAATAATAATAAATATATATTTTTTAAATATAATATAGAACGAAAATGGAAAATGGAAAATGTAAATGTAAATGAATATAGAACGAAAAAAAAAGTTGTATTTCGTATTATTAACCTCACCTTGATGAAGTTTTCACTTCTGCCGTGTGGTCTTAAGCACACCCAATTTTTTTTTTATTATTATTGTGTTTCGCCGATTTCAGAAAACAGAGCACTGTAGTAACCCTACAATAAAGGAAATTATTTTCTAATAGAAAAGTTTAGTTTTTACTATGAGATAATACGCATATTGTCGCAATAATTTATTAGTTAGTATAAAAATATATAGTTTAGTTAGGTAGATGAGTCATCACTCTTGATAACATTTTTATCGACAACTCTACTATTCCTCTGCTTGTTTCAGTGCCTAACTAAATTCATAATAAAACAACGACTACTTAGTCAAATCTCAGTTTACATCTGTTCACTTAATAGATATAAGCTTAACGCTTAACGCCTTTCTGATAAAATGCGATTTCAAAAGCAAAATCCTGGTACTTTGGATCTAATTCCAGCTTGCTATACAAAAATAACCTCCACTTCCAGAAAAACGTTAGATATCATTATTTTTGATAGCTCAACCCCTATATGGCCAGATAATCTACTTCAAACTTATCTCTAAAACATTAGTTTAAAGTGTTATGTACCTTTCATATCATAGTTAGCTTAATTAGATTTTTTTCTGTACAGATAATCATGTTTTAGTACAATACTCTATTCTATATTATCGATTATAATAAACGCATGCATTATTAGTACATATTAAAAGATGCTGTTGGTGTTCGAGAAAGACGGAAAAACTTCGAAAGGAGATTTTAAGATCTGTACTTTTAAACAACACAGAAAATAAAAATGTTCGCCATTACAAACTAAATTGAGGGTTGACATCCATCAAGATCTTCTATCATTCTTGTTAACAGCTAATGTTTTCTTCCAATCTCTACCACCGCTTACTTTGCGATCGTTTTTGATCCCATTTTATTTTGGATATCTTACTTCTATTAACGTATAGATCAGCTAGTGTCTTATAGATCCACATATTCAGGTACTGATGGTCCTCATAAAGCTGGTAAATTTCATGATTAAATCTTATTCTTCAAAATATATCCTCTTTTAGTGTTCCTATCCTAGTAATTTCTTTTAGAATTTATCACCAGAAAACTTTTGACAAAGCGAATTATGCAACTTTTTGCAACCAGATACTACTAGGATACAGTTTAAATTTAAAAATAGTGCGCTTTCAAAGAGTTCAGATAATTCGAATGTAATATAATTATGGCCGACTATATGCTAACCGCCTTCCCAATTCAACTTTTAATATTTTATTGAAGATAGACAAAAGTGCTATAGAAATAAGGAAGCTAGATTTAACTAATCTGTAGCCTGTCTTCGAATAGAGCACGCGTTTAACGCGCGCTTCAGCTTGCTTCACTAAAATGATGATCTCAGCTAAAATCAAGCGTTTGAACATTTATATTTTGCTGAATTCTTATAAGGGACGCAATCAAATCTATTTGCCTGGATCTCGCTTTACCCTCACTGCATTCATTATTTAATATATTTCCGAAAAGGTGAACACGAGCAAACAAAGGGGGAAAGTGATTAATAATTAATTTGATTTTGAAGAGTTTGGCCTAAACGAACTTTTATCTAAAAGTCACCCAATAGAGTCTTTTAGGTCTATCTATTTTGTAGAAGCACATACACTGTAACTGAGCATTGTAAAACTATACACTAAACTAAACTAGTTCGTGTAGGTCATATTCAACTGTTAAAGTTTTGGACATCGAAAAACCTGATTGCTTCGATATGAGAGTGTTGTTACCTCGTGTTTGGCGGCAAATCGTCCTATTTCGGTGGCTACATTCCTGATTCCTAAATCATTATGGATGTCATAATTTTAAACACACCTAAGTGCATCGACAGTATTAAAATCTTTGTGTATGTTTAAGATGACACCGTTTGGCACAAGTCCAAAATTGTATGCCATACGCCCAGGCAGATTTCAGGACTTGGATATACATCAAGATTTTGTTATAAAGAAAAAGTTGTGAATTACGTCCCAACATTTGCTAAAGTTTCCTATACTTAATATCCGAATCAGCTCTATTCTTTTTGACATGTTTCTTCGATTTCAGCTTAAGGTCAAGCGTTAAACATTGATATTTGGCTGAATTATTGTAAGGGACACTATCACCATTTATAATAATCTCGTATCTGTTCTGCTTCTATTGGTAGTGTTTATATGAGTTGACTACAGGTCATTAAGTTTTATTTTCCTGTCGCTAATCTAATTCGAAATCTTGTCACTATCTCTATGCAATTTATTTGTTGTTGTTGCACATTGTTATCTATTGCTAGGATTGCCGTGACATTAGCAAGGTACTGGAACTCCATCCTCAATCTTCTGCAATTTCGAATACTATTCTTCTAATTTTACTCTTAAAAAGGGTATCGGAAATGTAAGGCAAAAGTTTAACGTCTGCTTTGTGTAAGAGCTTGTCCAATTTACAGTTAATACCTTCGTGCCAAACTCTATCTAAGGTTCGAGACACATCTACAAGGATAGTCGATCATATAAGATTGTCTTCTAATGCTTTTACTACAACGTCAGTGATCCGGTGTTCTTGATCAATAGTAGAATGTCTTTGTCCAAATCCGAACCGGTGCAGGTGATTCGAAATTAGTTCATTTCTTTCAATGAGTGGATTTAGTCCAATTTCTCGTATACTTTAGAAATAACTGTCAATATATATCTGTACTATTTAGCGATACTATGTAGCGATTTTTCATGTGCTTGGCACATGTTTAGTCTAGAAACTGCATTAACTAAATAAGTAAGCTAAATAATAGCTTTCTGGGATATTTGTATCACGATTTCCCCTGTTATTAAGTTATATCCAGGAACCTTCCTAAGATTTATATTCATCCTAATTTTACCAGAGAATTCTTTTAGTGCCACTGGCCTTATTTCTTCATGCAATTTCAAATAACTTTTTATTTCATTGGGTACGAATGTATTTTCAAGCTATTTTGCAAATGCTTCGATCTTTTATTTGCTATCTCTAGCTATATACATTTCTTATGGGTGCTACTTGACAAATGGGTTTTTTAAATTTCTGGTGATTTTTCATAATGAGTAGTCAGTCTAATCTTCTGCCGATAGATTTCTCAAGAGATTGTTAATTTAACCCTTCTATAATTTTTGTATTTCTCGTTTTAGTTGTTGTGCTTTGGTATTTAAAATCGATTTATATAAAGCCCTCTTCTTCTAGCTTTTCTCTTCTCTCTTACTAAGACTCTTATTTCTTTTGGTTAGTCATTACTATGTTTGTAATTGCTTTGGTATTGTCCCACACAGAAGTTTGCGTAATGGCGGAGAAATTTTTAAGTGCTCTTTCAAGACCTTTATTTACAATTATATGCTCACTTAATGTCAGTAATACTGCTGAACGATCAAAGCTCAAATCAAAATTTTCAGTTCATTGTTATATATTTTAAAATTTATTTATTTATGGATTTATGTGTCTGCAACGCGAAAGAGCAGATAGTATCGAAAATTTACGTAAATTAATTTGGTTTCTGATTTTATTATATAGGTGCTAGAATGTTAATCAATGGTCAGCAGTTTTTGATAAAAAGTAACGTTCGCCAAAACAAATCCATACACAGCCAACCAGTATCATCAAGTTTATGGAATATGTTGCTATATTTGGGCAAACTGTATTGAATTGTAAACAGAACTCACAAAAAGCGTCAAGTCTTAAGGGAATGCAGTAGTTAAATTGGTTGAAATTGAACCATATACAACCTGTGGTTTTTAACCCCATCTGCACTAGATATAAATATTTATGAAACCTTAGCTTAACAAATATTGTTCAGCTTTTTTTTTATTTCCGTAATAATAAATAATATAATATATAATAATTTTATAAACCTGAGATCAGTTTTGTTCTAATTCCACCTCTTTCGTCATAATATTTATTACATACTCTATTATTATCATAATCTCAAGAATTCATAATTATATTTATCTTATAATAGATGCGGAAACTTGCTGTTAATGTTTACAAAACTCATGCCACGCACAGTCAAAGAATAACAACTATGATAAATTATGATGTTAATCAGATCAGAACACTTGTCTAATTCTTTACTGAATAAAGTGCCATAATACAATTATGATCTCAGAATTTACAATGTAATGTGCACACGAGATTAAAAAGTGTTTCTTTAGAAAAATCTCGTTTATCAACTCAAAGAAGAAGTACATTAAGATTATACTTTCATGTATGTACATGTATATGTATATATATATATATAAATTAGTGCAAATAATAAATTTCGTTGAAATATATATGTAAAATTAATTGCTGAGGATAAGTGGTTTCATTTGGAAAGTGCTAACGTTTTAACCTCGTCACAATTATTTAACCGGTAAACCTCAACTAAATTATTTAACGTTTGCAAGGTGCTCTAAACTGAACATAGTGGAGAGAATCTGATGGTATCCAGAGCACTTGACTTTTTGGCTTCTGCGCATTACTTTATTTATTTATATAGTATTTATTAGAATGCATTCGTGATTATAGGATAATTTTTAGTATAATTAATGATATTGAATTATGGAAATGAGAAAGGATGTAATTGTTTTGGTATGTTCAGTATTTGTGTTTGTGGTATAGTGTAACCTTTTCTTACTCAATATCAATGGAACGTCTACTTTACTTTAATGTACGTCTGTTTTCTTATTATTTATAAAGTATTCTATAAATTTGCAATCCATGATACATTTTATTTAACCCTTAATTACTAAACTATGATAAATTTTACGACCGTGCATCTTCGTATCTCACAGTTCAGAAACTTCCGATTATTTTCCATACACGGGTCTTCCAATACCTTCTTGGTTTAGTTGTACTTGAGTTGTGTTGAGTTGAGTACGCCGTTAATAATTTGTTTTGAGTGTCAACTGGATGCGACATCGTAAATTAACGTAACACTTTTTTATCGACTGATTTTCAGGTTACTCTAAATATTCAGCTATAGAGCCAGTATTAGTTGTGAGCGGTTTAATTTGCTGCTGAACTCATTCAGATTTGATTAAAATCAACGTAGGACTGGAAGGAAAAACAAAGATCCATTTGCACCTATTCGTATTATTTGGGATAAATTTATAAAGAACTGTGTTGACTCATATATTCCATCTTCATATGTTACAAGCGATGAGCAATTACTTGCATTTTTCGGAAGATGTCGCAGTCGCATGTATATCCCATCAAAAACTGCAAAATATCAGCTGAAAATTGTGATGCTGTGTGACTCAAGAATTAAGTGCGAGCCCCTATCTTGGAAAATACAAATGGCTTGCCCCTTGCAAATTATTACGTAAAAGAATTAAAAAAAGAAACGTTACAATGGAAAATTGGTTTACTTCTGTAGATCTCGCCCATGAGCTCACCTTATAATTCGACAGTCATTAGTATAATAAGGAAAAACAAACGTGAGATTTCCCCTGAATTATTAGTGACAAAAAGAGGGAATGTTTTGCTATGACCAGAAAAAGATCGTGGTATCTTTTATGCCAACGAAGAACAAAATAGTTACGTTATTGTCTACTATACATGAAGGAGATACCTTGAATTTCGAAACGTTTACGCCAGAAATTGTATATTTTTACAATGCCACAAAGTCGTAGATCAGATGTGTTCAAACTAGATTTGCTCCCGAAAAACAAGAAGATGGCCGCTTTTTATATTTTTTGATATGATAGATATTGCAAATATCAATATATCAATATCAATCCGGGTATCTCGAACGCATTTACGTGCGAAATCGGGCCTTTAAAACACCTGCTGTTTTAAAGTCGCCTAGGTAACAACAAATTTACCTACAATAGTAACAGAGAGGTAGTGCTATTTTTTTATTCAAATAAACATTGATAGTGCAATTATTATTGTTGAAAATTGAAAGACCAGAACATTCAAAATCCTCACCATTTGCTATTTGCAAAGTAGCATATTCGATCTTTCGGTTTTCTGTGATAACAGGAACGTCGATATCTGATGATGTTGATGCAACACCCGTTCCATTAACAGCACCAGCAATACGTTTGAAAACACGTAATTTGTTTACGGTGGACTCTTCGATACAACCACTAGCTACAGTCGATGATTTTCACCCAACCTGACGTATGAGCTCATCCACACTCATCCCACTATTCGCCATGATCTTAGCAGACGACTGTCTAAAAGCGTGACCCTATATTAGACAGCATCTGGAAGATCCAAGAAACGCTTCACAAGAGCAGGACATCTATCAAAAGTATTAATCCTGACCGCTTGTTTAATGCATTTTACATTATTATATTTCAAAAACACTTTGTCTGTGGATATAATATCCGGACGTAATGAAATATATTGATCAAACAACTTGGCATAAAATATATCAGAATCAACAACAGTAAATTTTCGGCCTCTTTTTGTTTTATATGGTCGAATACTAATAATGAAAACGGAACCCTCTCTTTTAATGTCCGATATACCTAAATCTCTGATGTCTTCTACATCAGCCAAATATGCCAAAAATAACGACAACCTGAAAAACGAAATATTGCCAGAGACTAAACAACCCAGACCGACAACTACTTGGAAAAAAATATCGAAGATTTTCTATCCTTGTTACACATCAGTGAACTTGTACGAATATGGCACTAGCTGCATATTGGCCTGGAATTTGAAATGAACTTGTTTTTAGATTACGTATATTTAATACGTTATTAATATAATAGAAATCACATACAACTATTGGACAAATCACACATACCCTCAACTTGTACGTTTAAAAAATACCAATACTTAGATTTTATTATTGACAGAAATCTGTGTTTATTACTTAGAGAATATAATACATGAAATCACTGTAACGCTCTATATTCCTATGAGTTTATATTACACCACGGTATTTTCACTCTTTACTTATTTAATCATTAACTCGCGATTAATATCAACTTATTTATACTTAATATAATGTACAACAAAAAAGGATTGCAATAATACGTCAAATTTGAAATTCCTTGTTTGGAATGACATATGACATTGATTGAAGGAATAGTATGTATTCCTTCAATCAACGGCATAACCACAACATAACAAAAAATTTCAAATGACGCCATCTCATCTCCCGTTCAGTTAGAACAGGGGTATCCAAACTACGGCCCGAGGGCCACATCCGGCCCGCGGACAGATTTTGTCCGGCCGGCGGAGAGCTAGCATACTTGAAAACTCCTTTTAGAGAACATATTTTTTATAGCAAATTAAATTTAGTTTACTGAAGTATTCTAATTTTATGTTGAATAATTATTAATATGACATCTACATTGATATGGTCATGGGCTAACTACTCATAACATTGTTGTAGGCTTATTGTTATTGTTTTTGTGATAAGTTGGATAAAGAAACACAGAATTGTAATGAGTAAAGACATGTATAATATGCAGAAAATTTTACTTCAGTATATAATAACTAACAAATTATTGAAATGAATCCAACTAACATTTTATACATTTTAAATAAAAACATAACTTATAACAAGCATAATGACATATGAAATACTAATGAGATTTGTGTAATTGAGATTTTCCACTGACAATAGTTTGTAGTTGTGGACTAATTTTACTTGTACCAATTATTAAAAGAGATTTAAGATGCTCATCAGTTAATTTAGATCTGTAAACATTTTTTGTGTACTTCATTTTGGAGAAGGTCTTCTCACACAAATAAGTAGCACCAAAAACAGAAAACAGCCCACGAGCAAATTTATGCAAATTATCAAATTGTGTCAGTGGAAGACTTATAAAATTCCAACAAAGATGAGTTTTGATATTTGTTCTTAATTATATCACTGCACTGTAGATCAATTATTTCCATTTGAAGTTCCGGGGCTAGGGTTTCAATGTCAGTATCAAAAGGATTCTGAAAAATCTTAATTTGATTCGCAATGGCATCAAAGTCCGAGAAACGAGTATCAAAATTTATTTTCAAAGCACTCAAAGTTTCGATTGCAAAATCGATAGGAAACTCAGTCTCAGTAGTGTGGCTGAATATTTCACATGTTTTAAAATGTGAAAAACATTTACTTCGTAGTTGTGATTGAAACAGTATCAATTTCTTCCGGAATGATTTGATATTAGTGTATAAATCAGGAAGATGCTGGTTTTCTCCTTGCAATCTCAAATTCAGTTAGTTCACATGTTTTGTCAAATCAACATAGAATGCTAACTTCCACAGCCATGCGTTGTTTTGTAATTCAGTAAGAGGGCGATGCTTTTCATTCAAAAAAATTTCGATCACTGCTCGAAGTTCAAAAAAGCGCTGAAGGACTTTCCCACAACTAAGCCAACGTACGGCAGTATGATAAGGTCAGTCATTTTCTCCAATCTCTTCAATAAATTGTCGGAATTGTCGGTGATTCAGCCCAAAATATCTGATAAAATTAACAGTTGATATGACTGGTTTCAGAACTTCAGACATATCCAAACATTTTCCGCACAAAGACTGTTGATGAATGATACAAACAATGTAAGACTAATGGTTTTAAACCACCGTCATTTTCTACAGCCTTTGACACAAGAGCGACCACTCCTTTATCTTTCCCACTCATGTTTTTGCCTCCATCAGTTGTAATACATTTCAAGTTTTTCCATCGAAGGTTCTTTTGATTAATGGCCATTTCAACTCCTTTAAAAATATCTGTACCAGTAGTTGTGCCATGAATACTATTCATATCAAGAAGTTCTTCATGCACTTCATAGCTTTTATCTACTCCTCGAATATAAATCAACACCTGAGCAGTATCTGACACATCCGTTGACTCACCCAAGGCCAAAGAAAACCACTCAACATGTCCATTTTTGTCGAACAGTTGAGAGGATATATTTTCAGCGATGTTTTCTACCCTTCGAGCCACAGTGTTTGCTGACATACTGACACTTTTTAATAAATTTACCTTTTCAGGGCACATTTCTTCGGCTACTGCAATTATGCATTCTTTGATCATTTCTCCATCGGTGAATGGTTTTCCACGTTTTGCAATTTCAAGAGCCACACGAAAGCTGGCACGCGTTGCAGCCTATTGTTCAGTTTTGAGTTTTGTAAATGAAGATTGCTGCGATTTCAATCCGCGCTTCATAGCTTCGAATTTTTCTGTCCGCAAACTTCCTGTATATTTTGAGTAATTTTGAAAATGTTTTGTTTCATAATGACGTTTAATGTTATATTCTTTGAGAACGGCTATGCTTTCATTGCAAATCAAACATAGCGCCTTCTTACTGGACTCAATTACGAAATACTGAATGTTCCACTGATCTTTGAATTTTCTGCATTCACTATCAATTTTTCGCTTCTTTTCCATACTACTAAATCATACACAAAAGCAACAATTCAAATCAAAATACTGTTACAAAGATGTCTTAAACTTAAACACGCACAGACACGTTTTAAGGAGGTACGCACTATTTTATTTCACAACAGTGTCATAGGAAATGACTTGTGGTTGCGCCACTAGCCTTCTTATATATTCCAATTACTGCCATCTAGAAGTGAGTGGAAGACACCAGAACTTTCTCGAACCAACGAGATTATTCTGTACGTGCTATTAGCGCCATCTGTTAGCAATAGAAGGTACTACCTATTTCCGCTTGTGTCCACCAGATGTCGTGTCACGTTACTCCTCATTAAAGTCCCTAGATATATAAAGTACCGCAATTGGTTTGTCCCATTATAACGGCGCCAAAATGGCGGCGATTTGGTGACTTTTAGTAGTTATTTAGTAATTCGTACATATATATACAAATATACGATGAGACAACTTACATTCGTGTATTCGGCGTTGGCCTAATGGTAAGATGTTCGCTTCACACGCGGTCGACTCGGGTTCGAATCCGCACGGGACAAGAATTTTTCAGAAAAAAAAATACGATAAAATTTCTCAAGTTAAAAAAAACGTACAGATTTTTAAATTTGGCGCTTCTTTGGCGCCAAAATGGCGGTAATTGCGGTACTTTATATATCTAGGGACTTTACTCCTCATGGCTCGTACTCTACGACTAATCTAGAAATTACAGATAATGACAGGAAAATTAATAATATGCAGTGTTGCCGTTTTGCAGCCTTTTTTAAACGTTGCGTACTTTTTCGGACTTTTTTTCATCAGTGAACTATTTCACTTTTTACCACCGGCAACAATGATAATATGGTTTTGGCCCTCGGAACTTACTGGAGTAATCAGTATGGCCCTAAGGCTGGAAAGTTTGGAGACCCCTGAGTTAGAATGACAAAGATAGTAGAGGATTGATATTTTCATTTGCTAAACAAGGAGGCGTAATCTGGATCAAATTTGGGATTTAGCTACCAGTCTGATTGGTTTAGTTTGTGATATTGCTCTCAATATTTGCTACAACTTTCAAAATAAGACAGCCCTGACCTTCAAAAATAGAAAAGTACGACCAGGGGCTTGAAGAACAAATTTTCGTATGTCTCTTCACGAAATACCAAAAATTTCTTAGGACCGTAACCTTTGTTTGTTTCCGTCATAAAGGCATATAGCTTATAAAAGGAAGCTATGTACACCCCTTTTTTAATTCTTAGCATTATTTGTAATTTTGAATGGATGCACCACAGTGTTGACAATTTATAGATAGCGGACTATTATGAAACACAAGAAATTAGATTAATTAATGACCCTTTTTAATAATGTTACCTACCACTTCGTTCAAATACGCAAGCATCAATGTTTCGTCCACCGTGTGGTATTTCTTCTTTGTCATCCAAGTCAATGATTTCTCATATTCTTTATAATATGCAGTTTTTGATTTTTGTGGAATTAATTTCAATTCGGCTTGCTCAGCTAATCACTCAACTTCCGATGAAATCTCTTCACACATTTTGTACAATGCAAATTCAGAAAATTTGTGAAAAATGTACATACCAACCACATATCAATCAACTCAAGAACAATAATTGCTAACCGTTTCTATGTTAATTATTAAAAATTATATTCACACACTACCTTGTAAACTGAACCAATTTTTCTATTCTTTTTCTGATTTTCGTATTGTAGTGCAGGTGTAATTAAAAATAGCTTATAATATCCGTGTATAAGAGCCTCTAAAGGACTGGCTCCATTTAAAAGCACCCCGCTATCGCGTCGTTGTAATATACTATTATAATATTCAATTTGTAAATGACTTTTATAAAAAAATATTTTACTAGCGGAAGGTATGTATACCCTTAATTAATTAGTTTAATTGTATTATTCTGAAATTTTTCTGGTCGATCGGAATTTGGGGTGGCATCGAATCGTCGTCTTTAGTTCGTACTTTCGCCATATCGGTTGTCTAATCGATTCAACAACAATGAACCTAATTATATTTTATTTAATAATTAATAAATGTCTTTATTTTTGTAGGACCTACCTCTAAATAATAATATATAGTTCATGATGAAAGGAACAAATTCGTTTAAAATTCAAGTAATTATTTTGCAGAAAAACGCTCGAACAGGTCGATTAGTATTTTTAGTTGTGAATTTTTTGACATAAGAAACTTATATACAGGATGTCTAAAGAAAAACATATGCAGCAATCATTGTTTTTTTTTGTAAATGGGACATACTGTATATTATGCCATATTTGAACTGTATGGTAAATTCTCAACACTTTTTGTGTAACATATCATATCCCCAAAATCAGCGGTTTTCGGAATAATGACGTTTGAAATGTGATAAATTAAAAAAAATACATGAAAATCGATTAATTTGAAGTAGAGTTGCTTGTTGAAGATCAAATTTGCAATACCAGGTTGTTTTTGTTGGCTTTAAACAAATGTTCAAGGTGTCCTTGTTCAATTTAAACATTTTATTTCATTACCTATGTGTATTTTAATTTATCACAAAACTCATTATTCCGAAAACCGCTGATTTTGGGGATATGGTATGTTACACAAAAATGTGTTTAATGTGTTTAGAATTTACTATTCAAAAATGGCATAATATACAGGCTATTCCATTTAAAAAACCTATGATTGCTGCATATGTTCTTCTTTAGACACCCTGTGTATAATTTTCTTATGTCAAAAAATTCTAAACTAAAAATACTAATCGACCTGTCCGAGCGTTTTTCTGCAAAATAATTTTAAACGAATTTGTTCCTTTCATCATGAACGCACTGTATATATTCATGATACAAGCAGTACTCGAACTTGGTATCCAAATATTACTACTAGGTAGGAACAAATACATATAACTGAAAATATATCAGATTTGCATAGATCAGTTGTTTCAAACAATCTGGTTATTTGTAGCACAATTTGTTTTAAACATGAATATTTGTTTTTAGATGTAAAGGACTATAATTTAATATCACTTGCTGTCAAATATAACTCATGAATGATACAATATTTGGTAATTTGTTAAAATCGGAAAAACATCTTTCAAATTCATTCAAAATATTTCTGACCTTGCTCTTCGAAACTGGTATCTTATAACGCCACCTCGTCATAGGACAGCAATATACGAAAAGTCTTTTATTTTCAATATTTACTAATTATACCATAGTCGTCAAATTTTAATTTCGGTTTGCACTTCTATCATATGCAGAAGATGACCTTATGATATGCAGCGATGCCTGCTTGCTAACAGTGGTGGGAGACCAACGCAGTGGCGGGGGACACCCACGCCTTACATTTTATAGCAAACGTTTGTCGAGTGTGGCAGCCTCGCTTATGTTTATCTTTAGTTTATTTCGTCGCGCTCTTTTCCTCTTTCTACTTTCGTATCAGAAATTAAAATATGTCGACCCCGGTATGATGACATACAGGATATATATTTGTGCAGATTTAAATGGAGTAAACATTATGGCAAATAGTACTTTTATCTCTATTTCTTTAAGTTGTGCTTTTTTTCTCATTCATTGCACAATTTATTTTTCATTTATTTAATATTTTATTACCATTGCGTATAATTTTAAGTTTGGTTTTTAATATCCTACTTTATAAGCATTTTTTTCTGTTCTTATGTTCATTATCCTTGAAGGTTTAAATTGGAAATTAAGAAAAGTTGGCTGTCTAGTTGAAACACATCTTCTAATTTCCGTTTCATTAATATGTGTTTTTTTTATTATTAATCCTTTGATTTCTTTTGTGCCGTTATATGTTATTGTTATTTTATTAATATTGTTTTATATAGACGGAAATAAACATTTATTATTATACATTTCATATGATAAATTAGAGACTTTATTACATATGGGTATTGAAAAACCTCATCTAGATCCATTAAGATTGTTATATAATTATGGTATTGTGTTCATCGTGTCCTCAATTACATATATACTTAGGCGCATACAAAACGTTCTTTTCTCTGCAAGTTTATTTGAAATGAAGAACCAGTAATGAAATCCGTCTTGTTGAAAATTAACTATTCATCGCTCGTCTCGTCTCTTCTAGTTTACGAAATACGTCTTAAAATGTGATTTAGGACAACGAATCGGACAAGAAAAACAACCTAAATATATGAATGTATGTATATCCAAACGTTCAAAGATACAGATAGAGCGAAAGGCATCACTGTGCTAGGATGATGTCGCGGCACCGTTTCGTATGTATAGCGCCAAGAGGCGCATGCAATGAATAATAACAAATGTGCAGTGTTTTGTTGACCTATATATTACAGAGAGCATCGTGCACTTCCGGTGTCAAATAGACATCATAGCGATTACTTCTCTGTCGTAAATTCTATTTACTTATTAATTTCTTCAAATAGCTGAGGAGACCGCATACGACGGTTTAATAATAAATGACGGTCGTTATCGTCAATTCATGCGTTTTGATACTGAAATTATTATTCATAATAAATAAAAATAATTTTTTTTTTACAGGATTCGCAATTTTAATATCAACGAAAAGATGTTATTAAACGAAGTGTAAATTAACTATAAATATTTTGTGATTAATTTCATACTAGAACATTAACGTCAATGTTACGAGGGTCGGTGAAACACACCTCTGCCACACTGATTCTAATCGCACAAAAAGCTGGTCATAAATCGAAAAATAAGAAAATCGATTTTTGATTTCGTTGTATAGCTAGTTTCATACAGAGAGCCTTAAAAACATGAAAAACTTTTTCCAGTGCAGAGTTGAACCCGTAATAAACGTAGCGAAACCGCGATTATGAGTGAATATCTTCATCACATGATATGTAATAGTAATAGTAGTAATAGTAATAGTAATAGTAAATTTTATTAATGCATTTAAAAATACAATAATAGTCAATAAAAACTGCAATATAGACAATTATAGGTCCGACATAAATATAAATATAAAAAATAAAATATAAAGTAGGTATATGACAAACAAACAAAATGTTTACATACCAACAACAAAATTGAAAATATTTGTATGTGTGTGTAAGAAAAAACAATGAAACACGCAGAGAGGTGTTAAACGGACTACTCCATCTTCATTTACCAGGCATCCCCCATATACTCCTCCATGGTATAATATTCCTTTTCTGTTAAAATTCGTTTAATTTCTTTTGAGAAGCATGTGTGACTAAGTTGTTTCATGTCTTCTGGTAGGTGTTTATATAACTTTACACCATAATAGTGAAGACTGCCCTGAGTCATCGTTAACCTTTGTCTCGGAATACGCAATTTATTACGTTCCCTTGTGTTGTATTGGTGTTCCATTCCATTTGTCTCGTATTGGTGAAGGTGTTGGTCAACGTAATTCAGAGCATGATATATGCATAATGATGCCCAAGTAAGTATTTTTGTTCGTCTAAAGAAACCCCTGCACGACTCATTATACCTCAGACCACAAAGAGCTCGCAATGCCATCTTTTGAAGAATAAATATTCTACTGGCTGCGCTCGACGGGCCCCCAAAACTGAATTCCATACGAGAGATGGCTATGGAAAACGGAACGATAGGTAAGTGCCGCAGCTTGATGTGTTGCTATCACCTTTATTCTCCTAATGGCATAGATCCCCGAAGTCAGTTTTTTCGCCGGTTTATCTATATGCTTTCCCCACTTTAACCCAGTATCTATAGTGAGACCTAGAAACTTAACACTTTTATCATCATCTGTTTTCGTCTTAACAACTAATTGTTGTGTTTTATCGACATTTAATTTCAGTTTATGGGCTGCAAACCACAATTCAATTCTTTCAATTGCTTCATCGGATTGTATCATCAGTTCTTTCGCGTCAATATGCTTGCAAATGATGGTGGTGTCATCGGCATATTGGCATATTTCTATCTCAGGCAGGACCCCTGGTAGATCATTGACATAGACAATAAACAACAAAGGAAACAGAAACGACCCTTGGGGTACTCCATAGGTAGTATGTCCTACTTGTGATTTATTAGATTTCCAGTGAACCGTCTGTTTCCTATTTGATAAGTAGGACCTAATTAATTTTAAGGGTTGGTCCCTTATCCATAGTATTCTAATTTGTGTATCAATATACTGTGGTCCACCGTATCAAATGCTTTGCTTAGGTCTAATAAATTTAAGCTTGCCATCTTCTTTTCATCCAGGGCATCGTTTATACCGTTTGACTGAAATAAAAGTAGATATAGGGAAACACAAACACGCACACAAGTGCATGCAAACATGAATTGGAGGGGTACGATAGTAGGGGAGTACAGATCAGTTCATATCGGGACACCGGGGTACCGAGGCTTTAGTGCAAAACGTTGAAAGTTAGTGTGTAGACGTTTGCTTTAAGGAATTGCTACGCTCTTTACGGCTTTTGTATAATATTTTGGTAACTGATGTATTAACATTGAACTGAAACAAAACTCTATAAAATTTGTAACTAAAATAAAATTCTTATAAAAAAATTAAATAAAATTCTCACATTTAAAACGAAACAAAATATTAAATGAACTATACAAAATTTAATGTTGAAGATGTTCAAATGTTTGTCCCTCTTGCATCAAGCAGTACCCTAAACGATTATAAAACCCATTTCGTACATTCGATAGCATTTCAGGAGTAATCATTTGTATGGCGTTAAGAATTTGTTCTCTTAAGCCCAAATCAATCGCTCTATTTCCTTCAGCGGTATTAATATTTGCGAGATTGCTCAGATACTGCACGCTCTAAAGTTACGGAACGAATGTGTTGTCCCCGCTCTCGATCTCCCCACTATCTCCCCACACCACCGGTCTTATACATAGGTACATGTTTATGTGTGTGTATTTGAAGATGCATATTAACTTTTAACTACGACAATCTGTATAGTTCAATACACTTACCAGCGCAGTCGTTGTCGATTTATTCTTACGGTACGGATATTGACATGTCATTAGTAGACCATTTTCTTCAAAAAAGTAAGATAGCCTTGATAGTATGGCTTGTTCAAAGACTTTAGATATAATATGGAGAGCACCCTCAAGATGTGCTAATAATGCTTACCGAAACTGTATTGAAAAATAACATTTTTCACAATATTCTCTCCTACTTGATATAATGTTAGCCACGAGAGATACAGATTTGTGAAATTGTAGAACTACAAAAAATTACTCTCTATTACTATCGCGAATGAAAGGTATAATTGTTAATTATGGCCTACT
This sequence comes from Amphimallon solstitiale, assembly GCA_963170755.1. Taxonomy (NCBI): domain Eukaryota; kingdom Metazoa; phylum Arthropoda; class Insecta; order Coleoptera; family Scarabaeidae; genus Amphimallon; species Amphimallon solstitiale. The sequence goes on along the minus strand of OY720676.1, from coordinate 141,072,671 downwards.
AAGCGCTGGTAGGTGCTAAAATGGTTTCTATCAGTGTTTTTGTGTCGCACGCTGCACAGTACGGCCACAGTGAATATGCTACCTAGAACCGCGCTCCCATAAAACCGATCTATAGTTCAAACCCCCATCGTAAATTGTCTGACTATAAAGAAAAAGGAAATTCAAGTACAAGAAATAGACATCCAAATTGAGTTTTGGAAACAGCTTTAGTTGGGTAAGAACAATAGACCGGACGTACCAGGTTGAAATTACGACGGAGCAAAGAAATAATGTAAACATCACGTAGTTACTGAATACCACTATTCATATGGTCAACTGCAACATCCGTTGTTGTCGCGAAAACGACAGCAAAAAAGTGGATTTTACAGCTAAATTCGTTCTTCATCGGTGTAGGTAGAAGCGTGAGGGGTTTTTAAAATTTATTATATTTCGTAAGATAAATAAAGTACGGAAAGTTTACTCGATTTGAACTACAACATGAACAAACAATAAGATATTTTGTATTTTATAGATCACCACCCACTTGTTATCCAATTATATAAATAAAATTAATCACTTTTTAAAAATACAAAATATCAATAGTGCGCCCGAGGGCGATCAACCTCTCGCGTTCGGTATATAGTAATAACTTACCTAAAATTGAAGACTGAAGTGCTAATGATCGTAACATAGCTCAGCGTTTATTGAAAATAATCCATATCAAATCTGTACAACTAGACAAAGAATTCATTGGAAATTGTAAAATTGCGTTAATGCTGATATCATGCGGGTTCAATGTAGATATCCAAAAATTCATAGATCACTGCTTAGAAATAGCTAAAAGACATATACAGTTGTTCAAATCGTACCGTATGCCTACTTCATTTCATGTTGTTCTCGTTCGTGGATACGTTATTATCGATGTAATAGCTTTTCCAATCCGGCAGCTGCCAGAAGATACTCAGAGTCCGCAAATTAAGACATCAAAAGATCATGCTTAAACTGTGCCTGAACATCTTCACTTGTGCAAATGATATAAGGTGTTTTCAAAAGGCTCCTGCCACCTGCGGATTTATTAAAATCAAAAAGATGTGGCTCAAAAATGTGACCTGTTTAGCCACTTTTACACCAGTAATTTTGAAGCTTGTGGTTACTTTCTGTAGTTTTGTAGAATAAACAAGTTAACACATGCATCATGTCAAATAACTACTACAAGAATAATAAAAAAAACTCTTCCCAATTTTTACACTTTAATTTAGAATCGTTGATCCCGAAAACTCGTATCAATTTTTACGAAAGAAGCATAACTTCTTACAATTTTAGTAAGCCATTTTGTTTAGTTTTTAATAATTTTGACACCGAATTGCATTCCATGACTCAAAAACTCGCATGTATCAAGTTTTACAAAAATAGCAAAATTTTGACCGAGTCGCTCGCTATTATGGTCAGCTGTTTGGGCGATTGGGCACTGTGCCTTGGTCCATTAAAAAAATAATAAGAAATATATTTACAAGTAATTATTATCACGTGTCTAATTATTTCATCAATTTGTATACCCTGCTTACAGACTCTTTGTTACTACTGATTAAAGAACTGGTTCACAGCCATTTGTACTTTAAGCCCTACAGAAGGCATTTAAACCCCTTTTTCAGTGACTCAAAGATATGAAAATCGCAAGGCAATAAGTCAGGACTATTGGGAGGGTAATCTAAAATCCTTCAGTTCTGCTATTGCAGGTGAAAGCCTTTCGGAACCTTTTCTTCTAACCACTTAATGAAGCTCTTTCAATGCTTTATTGTGTACGTTTGCATTGATATTCTCTTTAGCTGCTTTAAACTCCATTAGCTAGCGTTTTTCATGGGCGACAAAAAATCCTAACATCACATTGCTTGCAACTTACTGTATGGTTTGAAGTACTGACACCAAGTTTTGCTGCCAGTAATTATTGACACGACAAAGTCACTACCATTTTGACTAAACCCCGTGATGTTCTGCAAAGATAAGGACATTTGCAAGCATTTTTGCTTCTCAAACAAAAGACGAGGAACACAATGCTCACAAACTTTTGCAAAAGTATTAACAGATTCCACTCTTACACCAATATTTTCTGAAATTGTTCTGCTTGATAATCGCGTGGAGGATTCCGTAGTTCCACCTAATTTTAGAGCCCTGGGTAACAGGCGAATGCCGAGTCAAAACAGAGGGGCATAGTGGAGAATGCTACTTGCCGACGACGGTAAACCATTAGAGGGAGTAGGAGGAGTTCTCCCATCATAGGTACCACCAAACGGATGTGCTGGCAAACACTCGTTAGTGGGTGTCCCCGATACCAATCTCTCACCTGTCGGGGAAAGGGCGAAACTACTAGCGTTAAATAGAGCAAATAGGTCTGCAAAATGAGCCGGTCGCTGTCAGCCCAAAATGGGGCCAAGAAATTGGTCTGCATCTTCTTGGACACTTGGAAGATGCAATAGCGCTTTAAGGTGCCCTATACCGTTTCTGATGTGCGCCAAAAGCTGGGCGAATAGATATCGAGACGTGTTTAAATTGAGTAAGGCTTGGGTCCTGTCGCTGATGGCTGGCATATACAAGGTCCATGGTTACGTTGTGGTTCTGCTAGTCTACCCAATCCCCGTTAGACGAGCAACGGGCGACCACATAACGAGAAATGGGGTAATAGACGACGAATCTTCGTAACATGAATGCTTGGGGGGTGGGGGGATCTTCGGTTCAGTTACTCCATGTGGTGTTGGTTTCACAGCGGTTTTGGCTTGCTAGATGCACTGTGGATTTAGGTTTTTATTTTTAGTTCATCTCTATCTTCCATTTCGAATGGACTAATAGGAAGTAGTTCTTTTACATATATAACTATCGGTTCCATAACGAGAAACTTTAAATCATTTCCAGCTATATCTACTTTTCCAATATTGCAATTTTTACATTTTAGAAGTAAGGTATTATTATTTAAAATCACCATAAAAGCCAAAATAAACAGTTTGTAATATATTTACGGTTCAAAATATTTAAGATCGTAGTTTTGCACACGAAACGTTTAACTTTATTATACTTAAAATATGATGTGGATAATATTGAGATCTAATTAGATTTTTGTTGATAACGGTTCTCTGAAAGTAGTGAACAATGCTAAATATACAAGTATTTCGTCAACTACCCGGCCTAAACAAATTGCTAAGGCTTGAAAGGTGCTCAAACATATATTCGAGAACAACTTGATAAAGGATGTTTTTTAATTTTAAGCTACGAATTCTAAACATATTAATTAAGAGATAGTAAGATTGGTCTTCATATCCAATTTTTTTTGACATCACTTCTTTGATAGTAAATTCTGAAATATTCATACCATAATGCAATAATCAAATAAGACTGTACAGTATTGTTCGAAAACCGGATGACTGACGTAGGCTAGTGTTGGTTGCTATTATTATAGTACTGCTTAATTATCTGGATTCAAATTAATATAATTGCTGTAAAATAGTTTATTATCTGATATCGAAAAGTAATACAAATATTGTGTTGTACTAAACTGATCGTTATTAGCTATTATTGTAAATAAAAATTTCTTTTCGGTTTGTAGTAACTATGGTGGAAGTTTCCTTCAACAGTTCCGGTAGGAAAAATTCGACCTCGCTGGCATGTTTTCGCCAAAATACAAGAAACTGAATAATAATGTTAGTGTATGTGCGTACATACATACTACATGCGTAATTGTATTTTTATCAATACTTAAGCATTTTGTGCTTTTATATATAGAAATATCGCGCCTGATTGTATGCCAGCGAAAAATAAAAATGATACGCAAGTTGATGTGTTTTATTATTTTACACCGATAACACTTTACATACAAATATTAATAACATTCCATCTTCAAAAGAAGAACCACATTTGCGTCACGCACTTCCAGATATCTCATTATAAATAGCACGTGATGCAATTAAAACACTAACTATAATGTATCAAATAAATATACTTCGGTACAACTGTTTTGATTAATTCTGGTAGTTGGACCCCAACAGAGTTGGGTACAGCTGGTGAAAGAAAACTTTTTATAATAATCCGCTATCGCAGTAGGACAAATAATTATTAGATTAATATCACTGATCGCAGTACTTACTAGTTGTAGTCACAAATAACGTGTATTGCAAATGTTACCTGGCGTTATAAAAATTTAAATGGTCAACACAAAATTTATATCCAGTTAGAATATTGTCAAACACATAATTCAAGGATTTAAGAAAATTCTGAGCAAAAATTTTTTCAAATCGGCTTTTCTACACATTTAGTATGCGATCTCAATTTACTACATCTTCTAGTTCCATGGATATTAGTAAATAACTGTTCTCAAATATATTTTTGAGTACTTTTATATTATTTAAAAATTGGTCTAAATTTAGTAATTGACAAGACGTTGGTGGCATTGATTATTTCATAAAAATAAATTGCTACGTCTGATGTACCATTTGGACCCAAGACCTTACCGGATTAAATTCTCAGATTAATAAATTGGTATTGATAGCTTTAACCGTTTGGACGGTATCGTGATCACATGTAGACACACCCAAACACAACTTCTTTGTCATCAAGCGTGTTCTAGACATGGACATTGCTAAATTTATAGCGTTTTAGTTCACATTACTCATGAACAAAGCAATATTCATCTTCATCTGTTTCCTTTTAACTGTACTAGCAGTCGCTCTGCCCTTACTTGTTCTTTGGTGTTCGCATTTGTTGGCCTGCCGATTTTTACAAGTGTCAGATCAGGTATGAGGTAAGCCTTGAGCTTAATTATCTGAGGTTTATCTTTTTACGTTTGCCTTATCTAATATCACCACTTAATTCTATATCTTATGGTGCGCATTGAAAACTGAGACTGAAACCCAGAAAGTAATGATGAGCACAACAAGTAATAATTTATATGTATAAAATCGTTTTTTTTTTGCTGTTTGTAAAACAGGAATTTTGGACATTTCTCTAATTTAATTTAAAATAAAATATATACTGTAGTCGACATATTTTAATTTCTGATACGAAAGTAGATAGAGGAAAAGAGCGCGACGAAATAAACTAAAGATAAACATAAGCGAGGCTGCCAAGACAGTACACTCGACAAACCTTTCCTATGAAATGTAAGGCGTGAGGGTGCCGCGACACTGCATTGCTCTCCCACCACTGTTAGCAAGCAGGCATCGCTGCATATTATAAGGTCATCTTCTGCTTGGGATAGAAGTGTAAACCGTAATTAATATTTGACGACTACGGTATATGAGCTATGTGTCGTCTCGGATATGTAATTATTCCTTCATGGAACCTTTATAAACAACAAAATTACAACCTCCTAATGACGAGAAACTAACATTTAACACTTTAAAAATTGTTTTAAAAATAATCAAATTTACTTACATTATTACATGATGTATATTAAAATTGGAGAATTACATTAATATTCTAGTGTTTGTTTTTTGGGAAAACATTCAATGCGTTAGGTTATAAAACATTTTTCTCTTTTATAGCATAATAATTTTAACTACATTCCAAAATAAAAAAAAAAACTATTTGCTTCAATATATGACAAAGTTGTAATAGAACTTACTTACTATAACATTAAAATGATAGTCTTTTTGTATATATGGAAACATGCCACATGAATGCTTTTTTTGTCCAACTAAATTTTAGGAATAATAACTGCTCATTTTTTTTATATATTATTAATTTACAATGAATATGTAATATTAATTCAGCATGGCTATTTTTAAGTTAAATTTCTTTTATGTAAACAAGAATATGTAAATTGAAAGCAATTGCTAATATACGTATATTATTATTATTATTTATTAAACTCGTTTAATTTTGGTGTATTTGTCAAATCGTTGTATATATTGCTGCAATGTGAGACTGTCCCTTGGAATTTAATAATCACGGTTCAGAAATTTTCATTTATTGTAACTTGAAGTAGAATTATATGAAGTTTTGTTAAACCTAGAAATAAGGGTAATATTGGTGAAAACACGTAGATAAATATTTTAGCTGCTGTTAATCAGAATCCATCAACATCAACGCGACAAATTGCACAAGCCGCTACTACCTCACAACGCACAGTAGTGAGAATTTTATCAAAACATAAGTACCATCCTTATAAAAAATTAGTTGGTCAAACTCTACACCCTGGAGACGATGAAAGACGATTAAATTTTTGTGCTTGGTTCGTAAATATGTGCCATGAAAATAATAACTTTCCGATGCAGATCTTATGAACCGACGAAACACGTTTTACAATCTGCGGCATGTTCAATCGCCATAACACCTGTGGGTGCAAATAAATCCTCACGGTTTAGAAGAAAGGCGACCCCAGATTAGGTTTGGCTTCAATTTATGGTGTAGTGTTATTGGTTCGCAACTTATTGGGCCATTTATTTTTAATGAAACTTTAACCGGAAATCGATATTTGCAATTTCTTACGGAAGATTTCGATAATATCCTAGATGAATTAAATTTACAGACCCGTACAAATTTACGGTGGTTTCAAAACGACGGTGCCCCGCCTCACTATCAGGCACAGGTCAAAAGATATTTAGATGAATATTTCCAAACTCGTGGATCGGCAGAAATGGTCCTGTTTTATGCCCTGCACGTTCCCCAGATCTTTCACCGTTAGATTTCTTCGTATTTGGAACAATAAAAGACTTTGTATATGTGCGATTATATGTAACCCAAGATGAGCTATTGGAAGCTGTTATTAATGTATTTGATAGCTTAGATGGGCGCAAAATTAGGAGAGCTATTAACTCAGTCTTGAAAAGGTGCCGTACGTGCGTCGATAAAGATGGTGGGCATTTCGAACACTTAATGTAAATTAAGCGTGTTACGTGTTGTTAATAATTAATTCGTTTACCGTTTTTATTATTTCTTGTATTACATTGTATATTATAAGTTCTTTTCTTTTCCATGGCAAGACATGATTTTTGTTAAACATAATAATAGTGTATTTTGCAGTTATTTATTAAAATAAGTGCTACAACCCTTACATCATTGCAAGCAGAAAAGAAATTGCACCACTAGAATATGTCATAGCCATCTATAATTTTCATTTAAAAAAAATAGACTTTGCCTGCTAACTCAAAAATGCTAAGTGCAAAATTAAAAATTTAAGAAGTTGTCGTTGTTTGAAATTGAATTTCTTAAAAACAATATTCACAAAGTTTTTTTCTAACTTTAAGAATAGAAGTGTTATAGCACTGAAAAGGTTTTGGAGAATTTCTATTTTTTGCAAATATCTAGTAAACCATGCATTTTCTTAAATTGAAAAAAAGTATCTGGGTGAGGCTTATGAAGATGCAAATCTATCTCCTTTTAACCTAATGCGTATCTCTTATGGTTTTCGAGAGCCCCATACAAATAATGAAAAAAAAAACTCACCCTTTATAAAAGTTGTTCCCAATTGAGTTTTAACTACTTTTATTTTGAACAGATGTGGCTTTTACTTGGTGAAGATCCATTGAACTCAACGTAAAATAAAATAAAACAACAAATTTGTTTTTATTTTCTTAATAAGGTAAACCTGTGAGCCAAAATGTTATTTCCGGATCGAATTTTGAATTTTTTTGCGTACAATAATTATTAATAATCAATTTGAAATACTTTCATTAAAATATCTATCCAGAAATCATGTGTTTCAAGATATTCGTTAAAACATATTTTTTGATAAGAATAAAACATTTTACAATTTTTTTCTAAAATTTCCTTTTGAGTAGATTCGTATTCCTTAGAAATTTCTTTAAATTTAGTAGTTAATAAAATAATCGCGAAATTTGATTTTTTCTCTGAAGTAAACTATTAATTACTGTCTACCGACCTTTTTGAAAATTTCTTCAGATCTCGAGAAGAAAGTGTTGTTGCTTTAAAAGCTGTATAAAGTACGTGCATGCGCACAGAGCACACTGCAAAACACTCAGAGGTTCGTCAACATGACAACAGAAATAAGACTACTCTGAAAACCACGTTATGTAGACTATTACTCAATAGTGAGATAATTTATCCGATTTTGACTAGAATAAATCTCTATCCAAGTTGTGGAATTATTTAATCTGTTTCCACGCAACTTATTGTTTAATCTTCTGTTCAAAATTAAGGTCTTTTATATTTACCTCGACCAGAAAGAACGTCTGTTAAATCACGAAGAAACAGCATCGAGCATGTTAGAATGCTTTGCTGCACATCATGCAGACTCTACTTCTTTATCGTGTGCGTTAATATTGTAGTTTAAAATTTTAATATTTATATGGAAACCAATATTTTTTATTTGAATTCTAAAATTTTAATGAAACTTGCAATGGAGCACAGTTTAATTTATAATTAATTATTATTAGGATAGGCTTACAGCAATATGCATTAGATATTTAATAAATAGATAATTATTATTATTATGTTATCAGTATGTTTTAATGCAAATCATATTTTTTCTGTCTTCATATAAGTACATGTAAAGTACAACAGAAAGGAAATTAATGCGATGTACGTTTGAAAAACTTTATTGCAATATAATCTAAGAGGAAAGGAATGTCTATAAATGCTGTACCCAACAAAAAACATATTCCATACATAGTTATGTGTATATTCAATTAAATTTATGATGCTATTCGTATAGTTCGATAATAAAACAATTCTAAAATCACTTATGTAACAATTATCCTTTCGACTGCCTTTCTAAATTAGTATAACACAGATTCGTTTCTTCGTTTTTCTGATATTCTAATTTTAGAAATATATTCTATAATTGTATGTTCTTCTGTACCCGAATTTATGTTTTGCGCGTCTTATTTTAATAAGACGGTTGTTTTTCCCTAAAGAACGTATTAAACAATTACTTCTTTTTCTAACGGTTGATTGCAGTAAAAGTAAATTTTTATAAAAGCGCTAAAAGTATTCTTATGATTGGAGGTGATGTTTCGAAATAAATTGGTACAAATACAGCGCTGAAAATGACATGTTCCCAAAAAATCTCATCTTTAACAATCTGCTTTAGAGCAAAACCCATTCTAATTTCTAGCTGCTGAGTAGCACTTTAAATTTCTTTTTGTACTCACCGCCTGTAAAGTGACATTTGGCGCATGTGTAGCTCGACTGGGAAATACGTTTTCCCGGTTGAGGCGACTGTCAAAATTGAAAAAAACACTGGCACTTTGGGACATTTAAAAAAAAAATCTAACTTGGTAGTAATAAAATTTAATCTATAAAACACTACTTCCCTCCACTATTCTTCACTAAAAGTTGGGGTAATAGGAGTAATAATTAAAAATTCTGCCAAAAAAAATTGTGGCGCCATCTATTTGACGACATTTTAAGCGACATCTTATGCAAAATTCAAGCGCCATCTATTTGAATCACATCGACATTCATATTGGCAGTTCGGAATTGTTTGTATTTAAACCAAAAAACGCAATAAATGTACTATAAATTTATAGATATGTATAAGAATAAATACTTCATGTCTGCCATGTGTAAGAATATAATAACTTAATTTTAGGGAAAGGTGAGTAATAGTTACGTACATGAAATGCTTAAATTAATTAGGTAATCTGTTTTAGGTTAGGTATGATACTAATGACATTAATCAATAATATTTCTTTACCTAATTTAATATTCGTACAAAAAATATTGTACAAACCACTTGCGTGAAGACATCTTCCACGCATTCGCGCAATTAAAATTACTTGCTTCCTGCGGTCGCTCGTGCTTACAATGTGCGCTCATGCGGGAAAACAGTCTTCCCGCACTTGGTTCGTAAATAACTATTCCCGAACGCGACGACTACGACAGTTGTAAAAGGACTGTTTTCAATACCGTCTATAAGGTTATCATCATTTTCACGTGTTGAAGCGCGTGCATGTCTAGAACCAGGTAGCCTTTGCAGAGATCCTCTTTCCCTCCAACGTTTTACTATAGAATTTACTGTACTTTTGGAAATTCCCATTTATACTGCTACCGCAGTCTCAGATAGTCCAGTTTCAATTAAAGAAATTATTTTTACTTCACTAAAATAAGAAATTGGTGCCATTATTATGACAACTAAATTAATTTTGACAATTGCTGTGAAAAGTATTTATCAATCAGATGAATTTTTTAATTCGTGGCAGATGAGAAAAAGTTTTTAAAGACATTGACGACCAAAATTTAATGCTAGTAACTGTATGTGTACATATCTGGGAAAGAAGTATGTACTTTTTTCGCGGCTTATAAAGTGACATTTTGTTACCTGTTAAGAAAGATAAATTGTCAAACTTTTTTCCCGTCACAGAAAAAATACATTTATTATTATTAGAAAAAGATTATATAGGTGAAATAACAGGCCTATTAGGAACCCCAGAACTAATATTTAATATTGATATATACAAGGCTATATTAGGATTAATAATATTGGTAGTATAAAAGGTTTCTCTACAATAAATAGTAATTATCGCTTATACGGATCTATTAACGCGTCAAATGAAGCTATTTAAATAATCGGTGATTGAAAAGTAAAAGTAACCAATTATTTACCTGTTAATGTGTAAATAGAAAATTGCAAAAATAATCCGCCTCTTACCTAGTTATTATATTAATAACAGATTTAGATCGTATAATTAGTAAAAGGGATCATGTAATAAAGAAAAAACCGAAATATGCTCTGTCTCACGCAACAAAAACTAGCTCTCCGAGATATTACTTAGACGTACAAGTTAGGCGAATAGTTCATTATTGGATCGGCAATATATTACCTTTAAACTAACTTCGTTTGAGACGAAATATAAGAAGTTTATGAGAAAAATGTTAATGGACGTAAAGAGCTACTGTATAAATCAGAGAACGCGATCTAGTGATTTATCGTTCGCATTATGTAGTTCATTTGCTTTAATTGAGTAAATGGAATAATTTCTATCTTTTGTTATTTTCCATGACAATTATGTTGAGGCACAGATATCACATGTGAACGCGTAAACACTTCTTTCGGTTCTATTTATTATTTGGTTTTATTTATATTTGTAACATTTTAATTTCAGACTATTATTTCATATTGCATTTTATTTCTTTAATATATAAGGATCAGCGCTTCCAGGAATCATTTTCCGGAGATTAACTTTATCTTTTTATCACTGATTACTTCCTAAGTACTTTGAAATACAATGTTAATTACTTTCTTATTATTGTTATTAATCTTAAGATTGAAATTACGACAAATTAATCAAAACTGTTGATATGTGCCTACACTTATTAATACGTATATATATCACTTTAATCTTGTGAGTTAAAAAATATTAGTAATTCTGAGTAAAGCTTTTCAAAATCAAGGTTTTTCGTTAATGTACCTACTTGATTGTTTATCTACAATCCCTGGTCATTACATTAATTTTTTGTAAGGCTCATACTTTTTTTTAATATTCAGATGATTTTGTTAAGTAATGAAATAATGAAGAGGATAAACACTAATTAATTTTACTATATTTGTTTTGATGTTATAGAATTCGCGATCACCTCTTTGCCGTACTTGAGTCGGTTAGTAGAGAACGAGTCCGCCATACTCAATAATACTTCCGAATTGAACCGAACGTGAAATTTTTGTAATGAAATTAACTGGAAATATCTTACTTTTCTAACAAATATATCATACTCACGAAATACCTCGCTCACTATGAAATCATGTCTGTCACATTTGGGCCTGATATAATTCAAGAGGATTGGAATACATGTCTGCCAGACTCATCATAGTTGTTTCGATTCATACTGAAGACAAAGTTTCTATAATTAATCTTCGATAATTATTAACATTAATTGGTAAGGTTATAATTTTCAATTATCTTTTATTGATTTAATTGTAATAAAGTACTGTGATAATGAGTAGTTGTTCAACGAATGATTTCTGTCTGGCTGTTTATCTCTGTGAGTTTGTATGATTTCGCCTGAACCCAAGCTCTCAAGGTAAATTGATAAGGTGAAATATTTAAAAGCGATATAGTAAACAAAATAATATATAGGAATTGATAGCAAGTATAACCTTACTCGACCTTGAAGCATTCAAACAGTTATTCTCGGCAATATTATAACAATTTAATTTTGGTAAGTATTGTTTTAATATAAATTTGGAGATCGTGATAGAAGCCGAAATTTTCATTTCTAATGTAGTATTATGGTGATGGCCTATTAGACGGATTTAGAATACACTTTTATTATTAAATATGTACATTAACAGCTTATACAAGTATATCGAGAACAAAGTCAGGATCATATACATCCTGAAAGCGTACCTATATTACTTGTCATATCTCATACTGAACATTAGCCTTTAATTCTAATATAAAGACTCGCTTATTTCCTTCGTCTGACCAGACATTTATATGAAATTTCGTTATATACATACATACAGTGGCGCGGGTTGGAACAAATTCATATAAATTGTTTGGTTTTGTTTTATGGAAAAACGCTCGGATAGTTCGCTTTTTTTATTTTTAGCTGCGGTTTTTCTGATGGTAAATTGATGTACAAAGTGTGATCCAAAAATAAATTACGATCATCAAATTTTTTTTTTCAAATAGAAACATGTTTTTTATTTAATTTGTTAATTCTGCATCGATTTCTAAGCATGTCTCATGTATCATGCCCTATACCCAAACTCAACAGTAATCATAGTATATTACATACCGAGGTGGAAAGTGTTTCATTACTGTCGAGAGATTAGGTAGTTAACCGAGACGCGAAGCGTCGAGGTTTACTTTATCTCGAGACAGGAATGAAACTTTTCACCGAGGTTTGTATACTATTTTATTTACAACCATAATTATATTTATTTGTGGTAAAAATTCCGGTAAAAGTTTTGACATATTGAGTTGTCAGATTTGTGATGATCTAGCGTAAACGTCAAATAAATATACGCCACTTTTTTTCGGTGAATAGATTATAAAAGAAATGTTGAGTAGTAAAGCCTTCAAGGTCTGCACTCCACTTTAACTGAGAGGGCGGGAAGTAAATGAGGGCAGTAATAAGAGGGCGGGAAGTAAACGTGAACAAAGTCACACTTCCCAACTTTTAAAAAGTCAGAAATGCCAACATTACGCGTATGGTTGTAAATAAAAAAATTTACAATTGAAGATATCAATAACTGAGACCGTATCTTACAAAATTTATTTCACTCTGTTGTCTGAAAAGGACCCATTTATTTTAAAAACAGACAAACAAATTAAATTTAATGATCAAACTGTTGACCACTAACTTCCTGACAATAGGCAAGCTGAAGATGAATTTCTCGTAACACTACAGTTAACGTTTGCGGCTTAATTTGTTGTATTTCGGTTATAATTATATTCTTCAACTCATTAATATTTTCCGGTTTATTGAAGTACACTTTGGATTTTAGATAACCACATAGATAAAAATCTAATGGGGTTATATCTGGGGACCTAGCTGGCCATTCGATAAAACCTCTATTATTATGAAGGTATTCTCGTACTGTTCTCGAATAGTGTGGAGGCGCTCCATCCTGTTGGAACCATATTGAATCTGCCGGCATATTTGAGATCTCATTATTCGGGTTAAGTGCACTTACACTGGGTACTATGTAATTTTGTAGTAGGTCTAAATATTTTTCAGAATTAAGTGTTCTCTCAATAAAAAAGGGACCCACAATTGTGGTACCCATAATTCCGGCCCAAACGTTTACTTTCTGGGAGAATTGCTTGACTCTCCATTCTCCAATGTGGGTTTTCTGATGCCCAATATCGAAAATTTTGCCTGTTCACCGAACTATTCAAACAAAACGTTGCCTCGTTGGAAAAAACTATATTACTTAAAAATTGAGGTTTGGCATTGCATTCTAATCTGCGGTCGCGATTGTCTTCAAGAAGTTCCTGAACTAAATGCACTTTGTATGGGTGCCATTTGTTCTGGTGTAAATATTTTAAAATTGAAGATTTACTTACTGACAGTTCTGCAGCTACTTGTCGACTTAATTTGTGAGGATTTTCTTGTAAATCGAACAAAACATTCAATTGTGTGTCTTCTGTAACTGTAAAATTGTTGGTATTGTAATTGTCTCCTACGTGGCCAAAGACTCTAAACTTTTTTTCTATCTTACTAACTACTGATCGTGTAATAGTCCTCTCCGGGTACTTATCATTAAACAATTCACAAACTTCAGCTTGTGTTCGAGTCCTATCGCTATATATAAATCGGTCCTTTTCAGACAACAGAGTGAAATAAAGTTTGTAGGATAGAGTCTCAGTTATTGTAAATTACTCGATAACTGTTGTGTTTGGGTATAGGACATGGTACACGAAACATACTTAGAATTCGATGCAGAATTAATAAATTAAATAAAAAACATATGTTTCCATTTAAAAAAAAAAATTGAAGGTCGTAACTTATTTTTGGACCATATTTTTATTCGCTTTGCGAGGTGTTCTTGATTTTCATTTATGGAGCAGGATAAAAAACCTAGTTTATAACAAAAAGCCGACTACAACAATTGCTGCCTCCGAAACTGAAGTAGCGTGCTCTCTAGCCATCGACGAGTAAACAAACGTGTATAAAAATGATCTTGGACACTTTGAACATTAAAGTTTATTTTGTTTTATTTTTTGTACTTTCATATTTAAATATATTTTGTTTTTGTATTTTAATATCGTTCCATTTAAACTTTTAAAGTAAAAACAAGCAATATACATAAATTAATAACAGCGCTCCCTGTTATTTTTTGGACAAACACGCAATTTCGTACTTCATACTTTTCAATTCCCTGGAAAATTCTCTATCTAATGAGCCTGGAAACATTAAAATCCGTTAAGGCAACCCGACATTGTATCTACTTTTGTACGCAGACATACCTACCTCCACCCACCCCTTCGTATAGGAATTAGATCAAAAAGTTTCAAATAAAAATTGTATAAAAACGTCTGAAAATGTTGTTAGTATAAATTTTAACCTATCTTCTTAAACTTGAATTTAATGAAAAATTATCGAATTTTTAATTCACCTTGAGAATTGCGCCCCCTTGCGATCATTTTGGAAGCTTAAAAATATTTTTGTTGAAATTCCCCGGGCCCGTTTTACTAATATATGGACCTCAAAAATTTTGAAACCAATTATAAAATAAACATTTTTGACAACGGAAACGTAATACAGTTCTTCCGACTAAGAATATAAGTTTAAGTTTAGAACACTGTATCAATAGCGTTATCCGTTAGGGGTGTAACAAGCCATAACATTTCTTGACAGTTCGAAATTATGCATTTTTGGTTATAACTCGGAAAAGATTCTTTGATATTGATTGACTATATTGATATTTCTTAACATCAAACCATTACCAAATTAAACCTATGCTTTGTCGGTACATAAAAAATTATTAAACATACGTTTACAAATCTACAACACAAAGATTGTTCCGTTAACGCATTTTACAGCAAAAAGAAATAACGCGTTCAAGTAAGCAAGTAAGCTATCTCCTTCTATGGTTAATAACAAATGAGATTCATAGTTGTAAGACGCAACTTTTGATTTTTCAAACGTGTTTAAATCAAAAATCAGTTCTACGAAATGCTGATAATGTAAAACAAATTCATTTATCTATTTTGATAATAATATATATATACTACTCATTTATTGATACTATTTCAGTATCAGCAGCCATCTAGCTAATATTTTCTTTATCTCACATAAAATATTATTGTAAAATTAAGGCTATCCAAATATTTTCAGCAAATACGTATCAATTTCTTCCAGGTAACAATAAGTATGTATCTCTGACGTACCAAAAAGTCGCACGTCAGATATAGGCAAATTTACTATAAAAACGTAAAGAATTTGTCAATATCGAGATTTATCTTTAGTCTTTAACAAACATTTGCATTTATTAATTCTAATATAAATAAATTGGTGACTAGAAATAGGATGTGCGTTCAAAACATTATATTACCAACTAACATAGCCAATGAAATAGGTAATCCTAGACCAAAGAATTTCCGAATGGAGCAGATGCTCTTAGATACAAAATATATCTTCATTGTCCTTTTGAAGAATTGAGATGAGATGAGATGAGATGGTAGCCTGCTCTGGCTGCAGCATGCAGCATGTTGCAAAGCTTTACTGTGGTGTAAATAATATCATAGAATAAAATTGATTTGATTACATATTAGTATTTCCTAAGATATGCAACTTACTCTGCCGAAAAGTCAAAGGACAATAGGTGTGGAATGTTTAAAATACGCCTCTACACCTAGTTGCACAACTGATGGCTACAATTATTCTACCAACATCATTCTATTGATGAGAGCACTATGCTGTCCACTACACAGATGAATCCAATATTTATCTCTCCCGCCTCTCTACTACTAACGAAGCATGCTACTCTCGCAACATCCGAACTGAGATCTTCCATATTTGACAAATGGCATAAATAAATGAATATCGAGCATATTTACTTTTCACTTAAATATGTAAATTAAAACTTTTACTATTTTTTAAGAATTCATTCTTGCAAACCATTGACTCACATCAGACCTTACACGCCTATCACTCCGACGAGCATCCCTGTGTTCTACCTTATTTCTAAAGAATGATACATTGTTCGCATATAAGAAAACTATATAAAAATGTACACTCGGGAAGATCGTTTAATAGACAGAGAATAGCACGGGCACCAGAATTGCATTTTACCCTTTTCGACATTATTTTATTCAAGACTGCTGTTGCTTTTCATACGTCATATAATTCAGTATCCAATTATGAGCACTTTTCTTAACATTATAATATTCCAATTTATTTACTAGGATATTATGGTTGACATAATCAAAGGTTTTCGAGAGATCAGAAGACAGCAGCCCTCTCTCAAATCCGCATGCGATAGTGTCAATTAGTTTCACGAAAGCTGTTATTGTGGATTTATTTCCATGTTACCCATGCTGCAAGCTGTTGAACATGGTCTGGGTTGCAAAGCAATCTATTGACTATTTCTTGATTATTACTCCATATATTTTTAATATTACTGGCAGTATTAATATAATAATGTAATTTTTCATATTACTTCGTATTGAAAATGGGAGCGTTTTTATTTAGCTTTAATTCATTTGGAAATATACCATTCTATGAGGTCGTATTTATTAGATGCATCAAAATCTTAAAAATAATGTATATAATTCTGATGAGAATATCAGATGGCATAGCAACAATATGTATGTTTTCCCCTCATTTAAGTGAACGCTATTTTGTTGGTCTAGGTATATTAGTTGTTGTTTCTTTTCCGATGGTAACAGAAAAGTTTTTGAACATGTCTGCTGTTATTGTGTTCTCTGAGTTGGTTTCAATTGTTTAATTCTTAATAATTCAATTAATAATCTCTGGTTTGTTTTTGTTCAGATTCCCAAAATATACAAGAAATGTATTAAAAGTGTTCAATAATTAGCAGCAATGATTCAAAAGTAATTAATAACAAAATGACTTTCATTGACTAAAATAGACAAAATGTTAATGTAAATGCGCAAAAGTGAAAAAGTGAACAAATAAGCATAGAACAATTCTATTATATATGAATTTTTATTAGAAGGTCTAGATCAATGATAGACATGAATTTAATATCAATACACAAGTAATATCGACGCAAATTGTGTAATTAAATTATCAAATGCAAAAACTAAGAATAAAGCTGTCTATACTATTCATGTTGGTCAATTGGAAGGCTTAGATCAATCTTAGACGAACATCTACATACAAATAATACTGAGTATGTATCAAAGATATATAATATGGAAATTTGTAAATCAAACATGAAAGTATTAAATACGTGCTAGTAACCACAAATATACAGGGTGGTTCATCTCCGCGGATAAGGCCGATTATGGCTTTATGAGTAAAGATATTTTAAAACGGTTTTTTTCTTTTGATAGCTGCTCATTAGGAGCACATTTTAAAAATATTTTGTATTATACAGAGTGCTCCATAACTTGGTGGCTGACCATAGTTATGCTTCTTTAAATGGGACATCCTATATATTATAACATTTTTGTTTTTCCCGTATAATTTTTAGTCAAATAGTTATAAGATAGTAAAGTCTAAAGTTTTCGATTTATTCCCATTTTTCTGAAAAATTCGATGTTTGTATAAAATTTTATTTCTCGAAAACGACGTTTAAGATGGACACAATTTTTTGCAGTATTGTTCACAATAAGGAGTTCTAAAAGAAACATTTTTTTTTTTAGTTACTAACTGCATGTGCAGAAAACTGGATTAAAATTACATGACACGTTTTTATATAAAAATCATTTTTTTCAAATGGAGCACCCTATATATTAGTTCATTTTTGTATTGCTTATTAAATTTCACATCAAAAACATTACTGAGCTATTGTCGTTATTTGATATACTTTTGTTATTTTTTGGATAAAAGTCAATTTTTTCAAATTGAACACCTTGTATATCATTTTTTTTTAATTTCTTATTAAATTTAGCATCAAAAACATGTAAGACGTTAATACTTTAAACGTGACTATTACTGAACTATTGGCACTTTTTGATATAATTTTGTCAGTTTCATGGTTTTATATTAACATGCCGTGAAATTAGCTGTGATGTTGATGAGTGACGTTTAATAAGTTACTTTTTAGTTGACAGGTGTCATTTGTTGATTCTATTAATCTTAAAATAATTGAAGTAATTTTATAATGAGGTTTTCTAAAGAAGAGCTTACAGATATGATTTTTGTAATTGGGTAAAGTCAAAGAAATTATTTATTAGCTTAGAGAGTTTACCGACAGCGTTACCCTGGAAGAAGATGTCCCAGAACATATGCCTTTAGAAGAGTAATCGACACTTTCACTACTACTGGCGATGTTGCTTATGTTATTTTGTAGTTTCATTTTCACTAATTACAGATCCGTTGATACGTCCTAATTCCTATTTCTGCATTTACTATAATTAAGGTATTTATTTGTTTTGTTTTAAAATTTGTTTATTTACCATATTTTATATATTTTATGAAATATATTGTTGGCATTGAGTGTATTGTAAGTACAATATATACAATTTTTGTATAAATATGTAGATATCGAAATGACACACTTACCAAGATTACAGAAATAAAAGAAAAAAAGAGTAATGATATACTATATATTTTTGTAATGCAGTTTTATAAACAACTCAAAATCTTAAGCTAGTAAACATTTTTTTTGTCAATACGTTCAAAAATCATATCTCTAAGCTAATTTTTAGAAAAATGCATTATAAAATCTTGCTATTGACTGAGTAACAACTTATTATATGGCATCCACTCAATTATCAATGTTGCAACAAATATACCATATTCACTATACCATATTCAAATAAAAAAAATAAATATGTCAAAATTATATCAAAAAACGACATTAGCTCAGTAATAGTCACTTCTAAAATATTAACGTCTTGTATGTTTTTGATTGTGTTCCATTTGAAAAAATTGCCTTTTATACAAAACGTGTCATCCAATATTAATCCAGTTTTCCGCACATGCAATTAGTAACTGAAAAAAAATAAAATATGTTTCTATTAAGACCTCTTATTATGAAAAATACAATAAAAAATTGTGCCAATCTAATACGTCGTTTTCGAGAAATATAATTTTATAAAAACTTTAAATTTTTCAGAAAAATGGGAATAAGACAAAAACTTTAGATTTAAGGCGTATTCTATCTTATAACCTTTTGCCTAAGAATTATACGGGGAAAACAAAAATCTAATAATATATAGGGTGTTCCATTTAAAAAACTATATCTTTGGTCATCCACCAAGTTATGGATCACTGTGTATAATACAAAATATCTTTAGAATGTGCTCCTAATGAGCATCTATTACAAGAGAGAAACCGCTTCAAACTATTTTTACTCGTAAAGGCACAATCGGCCTTACCCGCCAAGATGACTCACCTTGTATATGCTTCTACTTTATTTGGTTTTTTCAGTGTGGCATAACTAGGAAGATGTGTGTTAATTTAAAAGATATGTGTCGATTAAAATAATATGTGCACCTTATTAAGAATGTCAATCCATAGACGTCCACAGTGTAAAACAACAGTGGTCAGCAATTCTAAGCCAGGCAATTAGTAAATATATTGAAAATTAAATTTAATATATTATTATACCTTGTCTCAGAATAAGAAGGAGTGATTCAAATATCGCGCAAAAATGGCGTATATTTTTAAAGTATTTCATTGGTTCTTGCGTAGACAAGTTTAACATGGGAAAATAAGTTTGACAAAACGTCATTTTATGTTTATAGACAAGCCATAACCTAGTCCCTTACATTTTTACTTTGGTTTATTATACTTTATTGTGTTATTAAATAAAATCCGTACTTTTATGTACAACATGAGCATGCGTTGATCAAACGGCTTAAGACCTAAGGAACAAGTGATCATGCATTTGAAACTTTGAATTTGATGAATCTGTCAAAAATACCGTACGTCAGTGCAAAAACCAAACATTCAACAATTAATATCATTCAAAAAATAACTATAGATGAGTTCATACCATAAATGAACTGGACAACTCACACATATTTTAGAATTGACTCATTAATTTCAAGTAAGTGTTAATTAAATACTAATTATATTACCACATGTTCATATACATGTTATATTTCAGATATGTCAAACGTAAAGAAACCTGTACTAATAGAAAAAGGTGAAAATATCTGGTGGAGAATATGGGAAAAAGTTTGGATTGCTACAAGTATAATGAGTGCACGACAAGCTTTGATGAAAACCTGTAGGATTAAACAGCCATACCGATAAAGATAGGCAATTAAGAATACTTCATATAGGATCTGAATTGATACATAAGTGAAGTTGCTTCAAAAAAAATCCCCTTTCAGAATATCACTTATATGAGAACTTTTGACAGAAGCAATTACAAATGTTACAATAAGTATTTGGAAAAATTGTGCCGACCATGTAAATTTTTAATCTTTTTAACATGATGTGAACACTAAATTATTGTTAATTTCCAATATATAGTAGAAATAAATATTTGTTATACTTTATATATTTTCATAATAAATAAATTTTAATAGGGAATAATAATTAGTAATGTGTAGGTATATGCAATTATCTTTGCAGTTCGTGTAAACAACTTCAGCCGATGAAAATTTTTCTATTTATTACTGTTGTATGTAAGATTAACATTTCCAGGACGTTGCTTGAATTTACCTCCTCAAGGTTTGTAGCAGTAATACGAATGATATATCTGTATACGTTCTTTATTGATATTTAAAATAGAAACTAATAAGCAAAACCTTTTCTGCAACTTCTTAAGGACATTTTGATAAAAAGTTTGAATCATTCTTGCTCTCTGATACAAATATTTATTAATAAATAGACTTGATTCACAATTTTCATGTTGATATAGCACATTCACTAAAATGTGCAGTAATTATATATTTATAACGGCAATCCTCCTCAAAACGCTAAGAATAAAGTCTTTCATTTGTAAATCTTTATCCATAGATTCTTCTAATTTTTTTTGTAAAACTAGAATGAACAGATTTGAATGTTAAGAGATTTGTATTCCTCAAATTATAGATGTATGCACCTACTTGCGTTTATAACTTTACTCTCCTGTTTTCAATTGCCGTGCGCTCGTATTGCTGCTTCGACTAGTAGAATGAAAAGCGGCACATCCATCTATTTTAAAGAAAGTAGTAAATGCAACACAAAACAGCTAAATCCTTAGTTAAAATTAATACAGTTCTTCTAACCTCAATTGTCATGATGTCATGTCAAATTGTCTACTAAATTTTAAGCTATGTGTTCCACGTTTTGGCGGGATATTTGAATCACTCCTTCTTATTCTGAGACAGGGTATAGTATGATATATTAAATTTGTTCACATTTTCACTTTGACACATTCGAATTTACATGCTGTCTATTTTAGTCAATGACACTTTTTAGAATTATGTCAAGAACATGTGATACATTTGCAACTCGATATCCGCAAAAACGGAAACCATCTACCAATACAGTTAAAGGTATTATAGAAAACTTCAGAAACTTTGGATCCGTGAGGGCAAAAATTCAGGAAAATAAACCATTTATTAATAACGACAATAATGTAATGCAAATGTATCACATGTTCTTGACATAATTTTATTACATTCCCCATAAATAATAAATAAATTTAAATAATCCTCGTTTGTATAATTTAAGCACACCGGCGACTTATTAAAATTATGATTAGGTAAATGACTTTTCTTCAACAAATGACAATTTATAATTTTGTAAATACTGTCATGGCTAACTAATGAAAAAAGAACTAATGCAAACAGTATGTATGGTAGAAGATAAAAACACTAACTTGCTAATATTTCGAAAAACTATCAATTTTTATAATAGACATATTCATACAAAGTGATCCTTATGTTTAATGCAGAATAAGATAAAATTATAGAAGTTGCCGCTTCCCATTTAGAAAAATTGTCTTTTGGCAATTTTTTCAAATTCGTTTTCAGGCGTATAATTCGCACACTCTGTATTAATAATTGTAACAATTTTATACAAATAGTGTTTAATTAAGCCATCTATTTGAGAGAATTTACTTCAAATTAAATAATAAATTCATCTTTATATGGAAAAAGTGTTATTGATTTTCTGCCTGAAACGTCAAATTTAACATAAGAAATTCAATAAGTCAAACAGGGTTACACTTAGATATATGACATTATACACGAAATATATTTAGAATTTCACGTAGAATCTAATAACCTAACAATATATAAGGTATTTTATTTAAAATTAGGAAGTTGGTGCCTACTTCCGGTATAGCCCGGAGTGCCGGCATCTCGAAAATATTTTAGGCGAATGGCCCCCATCAATTTTAGTAGAGGGTCAAAATTTCAGATCATTCCTAGCTACAGTTTCTCCGCACTCGATCGATTCATTTCCCGGTGAACCATCCTGTATATATATTTATTGTAATTGCTTCTCTCTCGCTTCTTGCCCTTTATCTCTCTGTTCTGAACTTACATTGTATATATTTTATATATTGCTTTAATACTCAAGCTTCTTTTGCTCCCACAACATTATATAGCAGTTATAACTCTTACAGCAGTATATACCGTATTAAACGAAGTTAAATATTTTCACATTTACAAGTACAATACGTCGTTAATTCTCTAATGAATATTAACATTTTACTTCTGGTAAATTGAAAAGACATCGTGGCATTTTCATATACGCATAGCTAGGTGTACGTCAATAGTTATTAATTAAAAACAGATAAAATCAGTAATCGAATCTTTTGCACTATCAAAAGTTGAAATACAATCGCAAATGCTGTTTCTTACCATTGAATATCTCGCTGCAATTCGGTAACAATAACTGCGTTTTACCTATGTACTTTGTTGAGTGCACAGGAATTTTCAAGGTAAAATGGAGAAACTTTGTTGTATTTCGACAAAACTTAATCTCATTTATTATTATTTTTAATTAGTCTTGCTATAAGTTACATACGCTTTTCAGGGACGTTGTTCTTTAAAATTCCTATCTTTCAGATGATTTTTTTTGTGGAAACTTCTATATGCATTCAAGAAGCATGTGTCTTTCCGCCATTAATAAATTATAATTTAATATCTAGTTATCCTTTACGAACGATTTGATAATTAAATTGTAAATATGTACACAACTGTATAATAATTTATTTGCTTCAATTTCTTACATAATGCGTAACATAAAACATCTTTTCATCAGACTTTTTGTTCACTTTTAGACTAAGAGGACATTCAATATACTAACATTGTACATGTGATACACGTGATTATCAAGAATTCTATGTATGCATATAGTATTTTATCAAGGACACTTTTTCAATATTTAGTCTAAATAAACGTAGAGGCCAAGTCAAAATACTTAAAGTTATCACATCATCTCCTATCTAAATGCCTTACAATACTTTTTTGAAGTGTTTTGATATATAAATTTTTAAGAATTATTAAAAAGGAGCTTGTTTGTTAGATACAGTAAAACGCAGAATTACCTGCTCTTCACAAATTATAGGTTTTGGATTAATCTCTCTAGGTGTGTATCAAATTGAAATTGAGTAATGTTGGAATTTACCTTATTAGAGTATTATTAATTTTCTGCGAGCATCGAGAACATTGTTTTAAACTTGAGCTTACGACAACCAAGAATACTGAATATTTCGAGGCGGAAGTATAGAAAGCTATCCAGTCTGATCAAAGAGGAAAGATTATTACGGCAGCTGGCTTTGTAATTGTTATTATAAGCAATATTGGAGAGAAAACGGAAGCTACATTTTAAATTTTAATTTGTTATTTTTAGGTCGTAATTTTTTGTCCCTTTATTTTCGAGGAATAGGGGAAAAAAAGCACAAAATTATTTTTCTTTTTTAACATAATAACACTTGCAACCCTAACATATTTTTCAGATGTTTCAAATAGCTTGTGCATCAGCTTTGATGAAAAATGTTTTTTTCTGAAAAATAGTCCGAAACTTCCTCCTTTACCTCTTCATCGCTTGAAAATTGTGAGACACCAGGTCTGGATTATAGGGTGGGAAATTGAAAATATCGAAAGCCACTTTATGCAGGACAGACAGCGCAACACGACTCTTGTGGATGAGAGCATTGTCGCGTTGAAAGAGGACGCCTTTTGTCAATTTCCCCCCTTTTCTTTTAAATAACTTCTTTTAATCGTTCATGAATTGAAGCGTAGTATTGTTCAGCTATGGCACGCTTTCATCTTTGTAATCAATCAACATTATTATTTCTGAATCCCAAAAAACAGTGGTCATGAGTTTTTCGGCCGACTGCGACACATTAAACTTTTTGAGTGGTGGTGTGCCTTTTCTATGCCACTGGATGGAACCGTGCTTGGACTCAAGCTCATAATGATGAACTCAAGATTCATCCTCATTACAGAAGTCCAAAGCGCATGGGAACAATCCACGCGCTGTTTTTTTGTGCCATGCCAAGATGAGCATGAAAATTTTAAAAATGGTTTTCTCCTCCAGTCATTCTGCGAGTTGTGTCTTCTTTAGACAAGCAACTTCCAATATTAAATTTTCTACCTTCTTAACAAGTTTTGGTCTTCAAGTGGTTCCCTATCTTGCTTAATGCGACTGTGCCACTAGGTCGTCTTCAAGTGGTTCCCTATCTTGCTTAACGCGACTGCGCCACTTAAAAACCACAGTTTTTCCGAGCAAGAATCTCCGTAAACCGATGAAGTCTCTTCGACTCTGGTATGAACAAATTTTCCTTGTTTTATAAGGAACTAGATAACGCCGTGATATTTGATTTTCTCTTTATTTCACACTTTATTCCCGATTAAGTTGTTTGGTCGACTTAAAGCATTATGTTAAAGCTATACATTTATACTAATAAGCCACAGAGCACGTTACGACACGTAAGAACTACTATCATTCGTCCAACCCCTTCATTCCTCAAATTTAAAAAGTCGCCCTTTTATGTATAATACAAGAGGTATGGAACACAGAAAGTGGAGCAATTTAATATATTCACTATAGGCCCCGAGGCCTTCGATATAAACTAAACTACCCTGAATATGGTAGGACAAGAAGAGATGGGCTAGTTATTGCAATTCATGTTATGATGCGTCATTGATTATGTAAATAATATAAAAATATTATAAATAAGACAACATAACTTTTTGTTTTTATTCCATACTTTCATTAGATTATACTAATTACATTTCGTGTTTTCTGTCACTAAATTTTATTGTATAGAATATATATTTTATATTAAAATTTCCAATTTCGATTTTCTACTACGTGAATTGAAATCGATTTGGTTTTTCAATCAAATACACATTTAAACATTCTTTTTCTAGAGAAAATAGTCTACATCATTAACAAAAGGTTTAATTTCTACTAATTTTTATAAGCAGGGGCCGGATACGACCGGTTGAAGACTCATCGCCCATGGGCGCACTATTGAAATGTTGTATTTTTAAAGAGGTTTTAATTTTATTTATATAATTGGATAACAAGTGGGTGGTGATCTATAAAATACAAAATACTTTATTATTTGTTAAGTAAAGGAGTATTAATACTTACTAGCAATACTTTCTCAAGGTTCTCTTCTGTAAGACTTGTTCTCTTTGAATTAAGTACATCCTTGTAGATAGAAAACGTCCTTTCTACACCGCAACTGGTCATAGGTGCATACAGGAAATATTCTTTATTTTAGCGTATTTAGCTGTTAGATTTTGTGTTATTGACCCCATACATAATTGCCGCAATGTTATTAAATCTGGATTTCCGAAGTCACTTGGAATACTTTTGAAATTATTAATAGCCCACATCTAATGTGGTTAATCCATCTTTTAATTTGAGATTTTGATTTTCAAAATATGTGATTAGTTTAGGCAAATTTCAAATGTTCCTGAAGGAATAACAACTGATCTTTTAAATTTGGGATTTGGGTTAATTCCTTGCACTCAGAAATACTTCGAGCATCGTCATTTAAACATGTAACGAAATTTTGTAAACTATCGAAATTCTCTGTATAAAAACTAGTAGCTTCCAGCCATGTTCCCCATCTAGTTATTACTGGCGAGGGTGGCAGTGACAAAGATGGAAGTTTTTCCCTGTAAAGGACCACTCTCGAAGGTGCTTTTCTGAAAACTTTTTTAAAAGCGGATACAAGTCTATCAACTTCCGGATAGTTGTCTCTGATATATTCACAGATTCTGTGGAGAGCATCTGCTACACAAGTAAAATGCAGCATATAAGGATATGTTTCCTTTAATAGTCTAGCCTATTTTTAACATATATGCGCCACTGTCACAAATAACAGTATATAATAAGGTATTTGATAGACTCAGCATGTTTCAATTGTTGACCTTTTAATGTTACGGCATGACAGGCTTTCCTTTTTGTTGTGAATGTTATATGAATTGGTTTACTTTTATTAACATACTGCTACGCCCTTCAAAAGTTTAAATTAAAATTATAATTGTGATAATCAAACAAAGGCGCAGAAAAATGGCGTTGACGGAAACTAAAAAAAATTATTCATCCTTCGATACTGATAGCAAGATAATGGCCAAGCTAAAATAATTGCATCGCCGCTTATGCAATCACCAAAATTTCGGAAAGTTTGTGCTTACACCTTCAGGAATGCCTTACCTGTCACTACCCTTGCGTACATATGATAAAGATGGTGAAGGGAACTGCCTCTAGCTCAATCGTCTTTGTTGGGCCGTGGATTTACACAGAATCTCAGATGGATGAATTTACGGGCGACATCTATCTATGTGTAATATTCCCTACCTCAAAATGAACTTTGATCCAGGAGAAAAATTAGTTTTAAAACTCAAGGTAGCAAAAGATAAGACAAAACCACAAATTCCCAAAGACAAACAATTTAATAAAATAAAAAATTGCTCAAGTTATAAAATTAATTATAAAGTTCAGAATTCGGAAGTTAAATATATAAAAAAAACAAGATTTTACATAAGGTTACGATTGGTATAACTTGTTCCACACAAAATAAGATTATGTGCCAAAGTACAATTAAAGTGATAGAGGAAGCCTATTACCAGACAGCCTGTATATAGCACATAAATTTGCAAATCAGTTCCAATTATTTAAAATAAATTAAAACTAACGTTAGCAAGAGATCTCCGCTTTACAAACAATTTACAATTTTGTCAATAGGTGTTCACACTGTATAAAAAAATTAAAAGTACTTAAGAGTTACGTGAAACTCTAACAAATGAATGGCAAAAAAATGAACAAAATAATGAAATCCGGCTAAGGCCTTCAATAGTTAAATTGGAGTAATAATTAAATGAGAAACATGTATGTTAACCCTTGTAAACTGAAAATATTTTTTTGCCATATCGGTTAAGAACTGGCAATAGGTTATAAAAAGGCTTAACTGAAAACTTAAATGAGAATTAAAACTACGTTCTATAGCTCTGATCAACGCAAAACTTACAATCAATAAAAACACACAATTCAATTCCGTGCACAAAATTTCATCGGGGAGAAATATTAAATTTCAGAGCATAAGAACCTTATGATATACAGAAATTAATTTTTAAATTAAACAACAAATTAAGCTAACGGTAACTTACAGATTAACACACAAATAAAAAAAAACAACGTAAAAGACTTACCTTATTTAACAAGTAGGCGTGGCCTAACACCTACGAAAAGGGAAACTGAAAATGACTCTCTTACTCGAAATTCCCGGAAAGTACACTTGCTGTAGAAGATTTATGGATTCTTAGCTCTGCTGAAACGGCAGCCAATATTCTTCTACCGTAATTATATTGAAATCCACAAGGGCATCATAAGAAATCTAAGATGGCGGTCCCGAATGGCGTGTTAAAAATTTCCAGTCTTTAATGACGAAATAGATGAGAAAATCCACAGAAAATTAGAAGCTATAAGTCAAGGGGAAAACGACATACATTAAGAATAATTCTACTCAACGGAAAACCAAGAAAAACTCATTAGATTTAATCGACCGCATCCATTAAACTGACATTCCGTCAAAAAATTATTCAAACTAGCTAAATAAAATAAACACTGCAAATTTATAGATCACCACCCACTTGTTATCCAATTATGAAAACAAAATTTAAACCACTTTAAAAATACAGCATTTCAATAGTGCGCCCATGGGAGATGAGTCATCAACGTTTCGTGTCCGGTTTGTACTGATTACTGTCATTACAATCTTATACTATGTACCTATACTATCAAAAAAGTTTCCATTTTTATGCAATAAAACTTCTAATATAAATGTACATATACATTTTTCTTTCGAAACTCGAAGTTTCTATAATTCTAGGTAATCTTGCGATCCCTTGGAATTCGTGTTATGGAGGTTTGACTATAGTTTGTTTGTGTCTTCATGCCCTTTTTTGATCTATGTTATATTTTTCACCGTTGAACACGTGATAGGTAGCTAAACAGGAGAGGGATATTTTTGTTAAACGCATGCGCAGAACAGACTAGGTCACACTTTCCATCTCTCTTAGTTGGAACGAAAAATTACACATTACGAAAATAGAATTTGAATCGATATATTTGAACGCCTCTGTACAGTGGAATGAGTATATGAATTATGTTAATCGTTAATGTCTACGCTTAAATTTTATAGTGTGTAAAATGATAAAGTATTAATACACACCACATACACGTACATACGATTGATATATATGTAAGTATTGAGAGGCACATATGGATACTATGAATAGCGTTTATTTCACTTTTTATCAATCTCCATTTGATGTCATGTTAATGTATTTGTTATGGAGTACAAGATGTATATATGGCTGTATACGTATCATTATTATACGCATACACGCACAACATTTATTCTTGAACTTTTGATCTAAATATCGCATATCAATGATTCTCGGACGTTCTTCTATTAATTATATTACGGGTGATTTATATATCTGAAGTTCGGCTCATGCCAAAGACTGGTTTATCTTTTTTTTCAATTTCGCGATACAGACAACACTTTATGCAAGGCCATTTCAGAATGCTGATATTTATTCATCTGGCCGTATTATTATTAAATGCTTAAATTCATAATGCATTTGATTAATCAAAATAATAAATAAACATTTATAACTGCATAGCATTGACGTATATTTAACTGCACGAGTTAATTTTTTAGGAATATTGGAATGATAACAGAGAAAAACATATTTTTATTATACTATTTGGCCTTTACTATTCCCATGCAATTTATTTTTGGTTTCCAGGCCAAATTATTATGCTTAAGCGAAAATAACCTACACCAGGTCATGCATTGAAATCATATAATCATCAAAAATGAATAAAAAAGTCCACAATAATACACTTAGTACAACTAAATCGCTTTTTCGTTCATCTTTGATTATTTCCGTCTATCAATAGTTTTGATAATTGCTTCAATAGAAGTAATATTTTGATGAACTCTCTTATCATATTATCATAATATCTCAATGACGTACTACGTCTTAAGACTTATTTATTAGGTCGGTTTCTCTTCAGGAGATGCTGAACGTAGGAGTTTCACAGTAAAGTAGTTGCCCCGTTCAAGGCTGATGCGTTGTTAGTGATAGACGGCAAACTACCATAAACCATTTAGTTTTTCCAGAAAGTTCCAATATTTTAGTGCAGCATCAATAGATATTCATCTCATATTACTTTGTCAATCTTGTTGGACGCCAAATTGTCAATCTTGTTGGGCGCCAAATTATTATTGAGACGTTAAATTGATCAAATCTTGGGCAGTTGTTGTCAGTAATTATTTAAGAGGAACATTAACTGAGTAATATTGCCATAGTTACACATTAAATGTGTGGAATATGGTTTGCTTTAAGAACAAAACCAGAAAAACAAAGAGGAAAATTTTTTATTGTTTATGAAAAAAAAACTTTATGTTTGTCTCGATATTTCGTAACTTAATTATTACTTCTTCAGGAGAATATTACAAATAATTTTTTTGATAAATAGTCAACAAAACAATTGTTGATTGTTTATGGAAATAATTAGTTCATTAGCATTTCTGCACATCTACAAGGCAGGTGAAAAGAAATGGTGATGAGTATTTCATGAAAGCAAGTAAAATACAGAACAACTTTTTGACACAGAAAGGGGCGCATTGAAATGTAGAGCTCCTAACAGATGGTATCAAAATATCTATAGATCATCCATACATAGCAGACATTTAGATTCAATTGAAGATGTCATTAATAAATAAAAGAAATAGTACACGCACCATATTGACCATTGGGGTACTGCACTAAGAGATAGACATTCAAAGAACTTAACTTTCTGCATTCAACATAATTATTCCGAATGGATAAGTAAGACTTAATGAAATCAGTAAGGTCATCAGATATACCAAAATTATTAATATTGGAGGTAAACAACTCTGTAATCCTTGATAAGAAATGAAGGAACAACCTCTGTGCTCATAGTTATAGAAAACCTTGAAGTCTAATAAATATAATAACATTTATTGGTTTCTTTTAGCATACAAATGGTATAGAAGAAGTCACTAGTATAAATATAAATATTAATATCAAATAATGCAAAGATAAGCAACTAGGAAATACATAATAGATAGAGATGTATCTGTCATTTTCAAAGTCACTAAAAGAATAATCGCATTTAGCAATCAATAACATTTTTACATCTGCTTTAACTCTCTCTACCGGTAGATTTTTGATATTTTTAGAGATTCTATTGAATACTGTTATCATTAAATATGTGGTTTTTCTTATGAATCGGTAAGCCGTGTCTGAGCACCTCAAAAGCATCACCCTACTCCATCTCGTAGAATATTGAGTAGATTTTGCTTGTTGTATAATAGTTGGAAGGTAAAAATGAAGTAAGTAATCCCTACATGATGTTGCCGTACTTACACAGACCATGTTCTGAATTGTTTTTTCTTGAAATCTAAAGGCTCTCTCACTCTCACTTGAGGAACCCCATACTAATCCAGGGTACAATATTAAGGAATAAAAACCTCCATAGTTTTATTTTTTTTAAATATCTATAGCACTAGCACACTGATTCTAGCCTTTTGTATAGACCGTTAATATGGCTCCCCCATTTACATCTCGAATCGATACTTACACCTAAAAATGTTGCATTACCGTTTTGCATAATTGTAGCTTCACTAGTTTACGTTTAATAACTATCATTCTATTTAAACCTGATACATTAAAATTGACAAATGTCGCTCCCACTGAAATACAACCTGAGGTTTCGCATTTATTCCTTCGCTAGTGTAACCATGTTATCATTCTTATCGCAGGCTATAAATATAGTTGTGTCGTCAGCAAATAATGCACCTTTTTCTGAGAGAGCGTTATTCATATGTAATATATACAATAGTAGTCCGACACGGATTTTTAAAGAACCCCAGAAGTTAAAGGCTGTTCTCGCGATCGACACGAACCGACCTGTACATAGTGCATTCGATCCTCCAAATAGCTCCTAAATCATTGTATCGGTGTTCCCCGTACACTATACCGATATATGTAACTTCTCTAGTAACTGTTCATGAATAACACAGTCAAATGCTTTACTCAGATCCAAAAATAAATCGATGTTTCTATATATATTGTCTAATAGTTCAACTATTGCATGTTGTGAAACGCCCCTTTATAAACCCCTATACAGTGTGTAAATAAAGTAAGGAATAATATTCATATTTTGTTTATTATAGGTGTTTGGGAGAAAAGCTCGGATAGGTCCATTTTATTTTGTTCTTTCGGACTTTATGGGCGCTACTTTTTTTTTGTCGCTTACTGCTCTATGACTTATGACGTCATCCAATTTTTTTTTAATGGAACCTTACTAATTTTAAACCAGAAATAAATAGGTTGTAGATTTTTTTCTGAATTCAGCAATACCGCATATGTTGTATTTAAAATTATTAGTTTCAGAGATACGGAGGATCATAGGTATTAAAATGAGAACAATAATTAAACTTGAAAATCAAAAGAGCAAATAGTAATAATTTATTCTTGGGACGATTAAAACAATAGAAATTTTACATTAATAAACGTTCAAATTGCCACCCATTTGTTTCCTGGCAATGAGAACTTTGACGTCTGCCAATGTTGGTTCTGATCATGGACTACTGCTGTGTAAATTGAAACTAGACATGACAATAAAAAAAACCAGGCAAGTGAAATATGAAAAAATCTGTATCGAAAAGATAGACGATCTCACCACCAGACAGTTATATACCACGAGGCTAGCACAGAGGCTCCGAAGTATAAAAGGTGATAAAAATAACTCAGTTGACGACGAGTGGAGCGAAATTAAAAATATAATTTTAAAAACAGCTGAAGAGGCATTGGAGAAAAGAACAATCACCTCCGGCACTGGGAATAACAGAACTCCTTGGTTTGATGAAAGAATAAAAACACTGGCTCACGCATTCCTACAATATAAAAAGAATCCAACAGCGCAAAAATATGAAGAATATAAATTGATAAGAAACATCAACAACCAAGTTATCCCAAAAATAAAAGAAAGTTATTGGGAAAATACACTAAAGACTTAGAGCATGACTTATATGGAACCCAAAGAAATATTTGGAAGACGTTGCGAAACCAGAAAAAGGAAGTAGCAGAATATATACAAATACCAGCTATTAAAACTGAACAATGGCATGAATATTTCAGTCAGCTATATAAAATTTAAGAGGATAGCTTGGAAAATATCGAACAAAGACATCATAACAAGACCCCGGTATATCTTATTGGAGAAATAATACAAAAATTCATAAAAAAGCCAAAATCACGAAAATCTCCAGGTCCGGATCGTATATATAATGAATTACTTAAGTACGGTGGCGATTGCTTGGAAGAGGCTCTGCACGAGCTGCTGTTGAACGTGCTGGCCACTAAAAAGGTACCGGAGGACTGGAAAAATAGTTACACGATTCCGTTACACAAAAAAGGGGAGAAGAAGACACAGGACAATTACCGCGGAATTAGTGTGTTGAATACAATCCTCAAATTGTTTACATCCATAATTAGAAAGCTATTGCAAGAAACAATACAAATATCAGAGGAGCAACAGCTGTTCAGAAAGAATCGTAGTACAACAGATGCCATTTTCATCATACGCCAATTGGTAGAAAAATCAATCGAATATAACAACCCGCTATTTATGTGCTTCGTGCATTTCAGCAAGGCTTTCGACCGTGTGAGAAGAAACGACGTCTTGAAAGTTTTATATGAATATGACGTGCCACAAGCCCTTGTGGAATTGGTCAATAATATTAACGCTAACACGTGGACTAGAATCAACACATCTGATGGAATTACTGAACCAATCAAAATAAACATTGGCATACGACAAGGGGATTCGTTGAGCACCTTCTTATTCAATTTAATAATGGACCGTATGATAGAATCAATAAAGGGAAAAGATGGTTACCCTATGGGAAGACACAACGTGAACATAGTATGCTACGTCGATGAAGCAGTGCTCCTAGCAGATAGCGAAGATAACTTACAAAGACTTTTCCATCAATTCAACATTACCGGCAAAAAATATAATATTGTAACCTTTTCGGGTTCCAATAAACAACTCGTGCAATTATTTATTTAAAACAGTCTGTATATTTATATACTTAAAATTATATAACAATATAAAAATATAAAACTAACTTAACACACTTAAACTACTACAATTTAATTATCACAGGTATTTATTTACTACTACTAATATGTCCGTATTTATTTATATCACACTATTTATATAAGACGGCACTACTTAAAGAACTATTTATTTGGCTACCACTATTTATTTCTTCGCACTCGATCCCGCAATGAATGAATTCCGCGATGAATCCCTATATATATATCTGCATAAAGAGTTCTCGAACAGTACTAGCATATTCTGCAATATACCAGGGGAAATCTAGACTTTTTCTTGCTTACGTCGCACATCTGTGAGATGACTCACTGCATTTACGATATTTACCAGCAGCGAGAGAGATGATTTATTGCAGTGTGTAAATAAGAGCGTTTTTATACGTTGCTCGGTCTGTCCCTTTTTTTGCGTGTGACAATTTCGTTTTTATCGCGCCGAGAGATCTGATTCTTTTATTTAATGTAACTCATTTCGTCTGCTGGTTTCGTTACATTGCCCCCTTCTTAAAAACTCGTTTCGTCCCGAAACACACTATTCCATGTTCTTGACGCTTGCGGATGACGAAATCCACACCGGGACCCACGGGTGCACCCAGCCGTCTTGTGGCAATGGCAATTCACCGTCCCAGGCTGCACAACGGGCTGATCGGTCCGACAGCCGCACACGACCATTTCCATACCAGCACGCCGAAACACCACCTCCAGTATGTTTCCTGCGATTTTCCATACCAAACGGTCTAATCCGCAGCCCAGCCTCGGAATTGCCAGCCTCCCCACATCCTGCTCGAGTGCATGTCCTCGTAGATCGACAAGGGATTCCCATAAGCTGGCTCTCTAGCTTTTCCAGCAATTTGTCGCACATCCGCCACTTCACCGCCGTCACGTCCATGGTATGGGGCAACTGGTTGAAACACACCATCCCTGGCTCACTATGAGGTGTTAGTCTCATGCGATAAACGACGTCATCTATTTGCTCCAGTATTTCGTATGGTCCCTCCCAGTATTCTTGGAGCTTTGGGGACAGGCATCGGCGACGTTGAGGATCATACAACCAAACAAGGTCTCCTTCTCCGTAACCATCTCTCTCGGCTTGCACGTGGTAACGATTCTTCGTCCTGTCGCTGACATCCTGAGTGTGATGGCGTACTCGCTCGTGGACATCCTTCAACCTTCGCCAGGATCCACTGACGCAGTCTTCTCCATTTGGGTTCTCCACAACACACTTGAGTAGATCCATCCTCTACTTTCAGAGAGTCCCATTGAGCCCAGTAGGATTCCAGTCCCTGTGAACGAGGAGCCACTTCTTGCCAAGCCGGTCCGCGACCAATTCCCTTCCAAACCATCAATGAACCAAGGTCTTCATCAGCTTCTTGACCAATCCGCAAATTGTCAGGATGCCACTGATCGTCAACCACGGCCGTTCTGAATGTTTTGGCCGATTTTTCTTCTAGGCGGTTGCTATGCCTGCAGTCTCCTGGACGTGGTCTTCTTGCAACAGCATCAGCGTTTTGCTGTTGCACAGATGCACTTCGCGCTATTTATTTTGAGGCTCTACGATACTGAGTCGACGATTGCCTCTTCTCATCGACCCGTTTCATTTTTCGCTGCTCCGCTATGGTTTTCTTGGGCCTCTTCGCGCATTTACTATGCGCATGGCCCATTTCCATCTCCATTTCCATTTCCATCTCCATTTCCAATTCCAGCATCGGAGCGTTCTTCTCTTGGGTTGCACCTTATTCACCAATCGTCGGACTACCTGTCCCAGGTGCGCATGCCCATACTTCATCTCAAGACGCTTGATCAATTTAAGGTAGTCTTGACACTCTTCCGGAAGTACGGTCTGCAGAACATCACTGGCCTGTCCTCTTAATGACACAATCAGACCAGTAGCTTTCTTCGGGGACGTCCACCCATTTGCTCCTGCAGCGGCTTCGAATTGATTCCGGTACGACATCCATGACGTCTTTCCATAGAAGGTGGGAGGTTTTACCTTTGCCTTCGCTGTTCGGGCAATCTCCAGGCTTCCGCTTGAGATGTCATGGGGACCGCAGTCGTTCATCGCTGGCAACTGAAGCTGAACCCCAAACTCGTCCCCCATTCCGAACACGTGCTCCTCAACTTTCTGTTCCATGGCTTCGATGGCCTCAGAAAATTCCTGCCTCCCATTCGATGAATTCTCTTGAATGTCTTCCTTAAAAGTAGTCTCGCGTTGTTTTGCAATTTCATCTTTCAAAGCTTTTGAATTATTTGCAATTTCATTCCTTAAAGCTTTTGAATTGTTTGCAATTTCATCTTTCAAAGCTTCTGAATTATTTGCAATTTTATTATTTAAAGCTTTTAAATTATTTCCAATTTCTTTTAGAGTATTCATATTACTCTCGAAATGTTTTGCAACTTCATCTCTTAGAGTCTTCATACTAGTCTCGAATTGTTTTGAATAATTTGCCATTTCAGTTAACATCTCATTTTTTAAGATTATTAAGCTTGGATCAGTCTGCATTTGAAACAAATATTTTTCGGGATCCTTACCTTCATTTATTTTAATAAATGAAGGTAATGAAAAAGGTCACGAAGCCGGTCCTGGAGAATTGTTTTTTTTTCCAGACGCATCTGCGTCCCTTTCTTCCAATTCTGCCCTTAACTCGGAGACCTTTAATTCTTCCAAACGTTTAGTAGCCATTTATTTATTTATTTATTTATTTATTTATTTATTTATTTGCACTTCTATATTGTTTATCCCACACTGACACCAATTGTAACCTTTTCGGGTTCCAATAAACAACTCGTGCAATTATTTATTTAAAACAGTCTGTATATTTATATACTTAAAATTATATAACAATATAAAAATATAAAACTAACTTAACACACTTAAACTACTACAACTTAATTATCACAGGTATTTATTTACTACTACTAATATGTCCGTATTTATTTATATCACACTATTTATATAAGACGGCACTACTTAAAGATCTATTTATTTGGCTACCACTATTTATTTCTTCGCACTCGATCCCGCAATGAATGAATTCCGCGATGAATCCCTATATATATATCTGCATAAAAAGTTCTCGAACAGTACTAGCATATTCTGCAATATACCAGGGGAAATCTAGACTTTTTCTTGCTTACGTCGCACATCTGTGAGATGACTCACTGCATTTACGATATTTACCAGCAGCGAGAGAGATGATTTATGGCAGTGTGTAAATAAGAGCGTTTTTATACGTTGCTCGGTCTGTCCCTTTTTTTGCGTGTGACAATTTCGTTTTTATCGCGCCGAGAGATCTGATTCTTTTATTTAATGTAACTCATTTCGTCTGCTGGTTTCGTTACAATATGAACATCTCCAAAGACAAAACTAAGTGCATGGTGATATGTAAGCAGCCAGTACGTTGTAAACCAGAAATAGACGGATCGGTCGTTCAACAGGTAATGAGCTTCAGGTATCTAGGTGTCAAGGTAACGAGTCAAAGAGACCTGCGGGCGGAGGTTCAACAAAAGGCAATGAAGGCCACACAAGTAATCGGGTATCTAAACACAATGGTCTGGCGGAACAAATACAGTATACAAAGCTATGATTCGCCCAGTACTAACATACTCCACGGAGACAAGAGCAGATACCAAGAAAACTAATCAAAAAATTAGAACAGTAGAAATGAAGAAATGCAATCCAACAGACTAGCATATATATGCAAACATGAGAGACCAAAAGGAAAGAGACAACAAGGATGACCTTCCAAGAGATGGGGACAAAGTTGGTTTTCCTCACCGCTGAATAGAAACAGGCCAGGCAAACAGGGGATGACCCTAGCTAAAAGAGGAAGAAGAAGAAGAAGATAATATAAATATTAGCAACCATAATAATTAGTCGTACACTTATGTATATACATCATAACGTTAAATCTCTGAAAATATATTATACATTTAATCTATTAAATAAATACGTTCATATCCCTTAATAAATTAAAAAAGAATTATTGCTGCCGACAATAAACAGAATGTATAAAATTGCATGGCGTCCCAATATGTATAATTTTATTTAAGTAAAAATAAATATGGACATGTCGAGTTTTAAATCAACTCTCTTCGCTTATAAACATTAATCACTTTAATGTGGTACAAGTAGATTAATCGTATATAAATAGAATCCATATTTTACCCAGCGGTAATACGTATCATTATTACTGAATAGATATAAGCTTTATAGTTTTTACAACATGTTTTCCACACGGGAGAAATCATAATTAATAAATAATAATTCGGTAAAGGAAGTAAAAGTTGTAATTAATGACGCCGCCGACTTCAATATTTAGATTTTTATACAAGGTACTCGCTTTTTTCTTTTCAGTAATTATGTAGTTACAAGTTCTTTAAGTGGCGGGTATCGCCGGTACAAGCAAGGATCTAACCATTAATACGGATGGCTTAATAACCTTATTAAATTTATTGTCTATAATTTTTTAAGACGCGTATTAGATTCAGTTGCATAATCGGTCTGATTTATATCTAATTTAATTATACACATCTGTCAGTTAATTGATCCAGTGAAGAGCAACATGTTACTGACGAATAAAGACGTTCAAACAAGTGTGACAATGTTTGAAGGAACTGTGTGTAACAGCTTTACTGAAAGCTTCCTAAACTTAATATATACACACAGATACAATTGGATGCACGGGCATGTAGTAAATATATACATTTGCGTAATAAATAAGTCTATTGATGATCATCAAATGCAGCGCGATCTAACAAGAACTATCTTTAAATATTTAGTCGTTGAACTCTACGAATTTTAGACTTCTTTAATGAATCGATTTAGTCGCTTGTCACTAACAAAGTTCCTCCAAATAAGAAAAGTAATATATAGGTAAAACAATAATAAAAGTTGTAAATAACAAAAAAAAAACAGAATGTTTGATCATCAGTTTAGTTGAGGTAAATTTAAATTAAAAGTTTTGGTGATAAAAAGAGAGTCTAAACTTTTAAAAATCAATATTTTTTTTATCGAATTATCGGACTGTATATATATATAGAGAGAGTCCGGAAGCGTTTTCAAATTCGCGGAATGGAAAAAAAGAGAAAGAAAATAAAAATGCAAAATTATCTTTACTTTTCAGTATATTCACCTGCAATCCTAATACATTTTCAGATCTTTCAGTCACTATGTGTATGCCTTCATAAAAAACTGTTTTACCATTGTCTGAAAAATACTCCGAAACTACGTCCTTTACTTCTTCATCGCCGAGAAATTTCTTCCGAAGAAGCTCGTTTTTCATTTTAGGGAACATGTAAAAATTTCTAGGAACCAGGTGTCGTAAATATCGAAGACCACTTTATGCAGGGCAGCCAACCCAACAAGATTTTTGTGAACGAGAGCATTGTCGTCCAAGAATAGACACCTTTCGTCAATTTGTCGCTTCCTTTTTCTTTAATGACCATTTTTAGCCACTCCAGGATTGAAACGTAGTATCTCCAGTTATGGAAACCTTTTTATTTTTGTTATCAATTACCATGATTCTTTCTGAGTCAACAAAAAACAGAAGCAATAAGTTTTTTGTCCGATTGTGACACCTTAAACATCTTGGGTGGTGGTGTGCATTTTCAATACCGCTGCTTGGAGCCTTACTTGGACTCGGTTTCATAATGATGAACTCAAGTTGCATGCCCAGTAACAATTTGACTAAATATATTACCCATGCCTACGTTAAGATGCTATGCCGCTTAAAAATTATAGTTTTTCTCGGACAAGAATCTCCGTAAACCGATGAGATCTCCCCCAGTTTGGTATGAACACACTTTCCTTGTTTTGTAAGGAACTTGATAACGGCGCAATACTCTGTTTTCTCCAGATTTCACATTTTCTTCCCAATGAAGTCGCTTGGTCGACGACGGTTTAAAGACTACTGAAGCGATTGTGTTAAAACTTGATATTTATACTAGTAATGAGTCACTGAATACTTTACAAGAAAGAAAGAACTCTCCCATTACCATCCAACCTTTCTATTCAGCAAACACAGAGACGCTCTTTTTCTATATTATGATGTTTCATAGGCTTTTAATGAAACTGACACAATTAAACACAACTAATATCACTAATTATTCTTTTATATGAGACACTTTATTAACGATGGTTTTCTTGTTACGTTAAATTACATTCGGAATGTATCCTAAAGTATCTTATATTATGCCAGCATACATTTATCAATAATATTTCTTAATATTTTAAGGTTATGTGTGACAATCTACTTATATGTCGATTATGCAATACTGAAAACAATAAATCTCTATTAACATTAAAATATATCTATCCGAAAATAAACGCTTGGCTCAGTTTCACAACTTCTTTATTAGATACACTAACAATTGTTTCGTCTATGAGGCCATTATCAAAGAGTTATCTAGAACTAAACTTATTCTACTTAAGGGTTAACTTATATACCT
Organism: Amphimallon solstitiale; assembly: GCA_963170755.1. Taxonomy (NCBI): domain Eukaryota; kingdom Metazoa; phylum Arthropoda; class Insecta; order Coleoptera; family Scarabaeidae; genus Amphimallon; species Amphimallon solstitiale. The sequence continues at coordinate 141,032,082 of OY720676.1, read as the reverse complement.
GTGTTCATTATGGGTGGGAGGATATGGATAATTGATATTTAAAATTACATCGATATAGGGGGTATTTACAAATTCTAATTGTGTGTTTGTGATAACTCGATTTTGTTTTTGGGCTTTTTTAATTTCAAAAATCTCTAACATATTTAACTTTTTACTTTTTACTACATTATGAATGAGGTTACAGCTATTTACATCTGGTACGTGGTTGTTCTCTATACAATGTTCTGCAAATCCAGTGTGTTTAACACTATATTTTATATCTCTAATATGTTCTGTTACACGTGTATTAATACATCTGCCACTTTGTCCAATGTAAATAGCTTCACAATCCTGGCATTTTATGGAATATACTCCTGATTTATCTAAGTTATTCATTTTATCTTTAGCATTATTCAACAATGTACCTAGATTTACTTTATTTAATTAAGTTATTACAAAATGTTTCACCAAGAAATATCTGCGAAGTCAACCAATGAAATATATCTATCATTAACAGTTTAGTGAATTGACAATTTATAATTATTATTTTAAATTATATTATTCAAGAAATAATAATTCTTTAGCAATAACTATTTGAGTGACAGCTTTCGTATCCAAAAAGAAGCAGAAAGGTAGGTACAAAAATAAGCTAAAATTATGCAAAAAACTACTATAAAAACTTAATAATCCAGATAGTAAAATTAAAGTACTATTAGTAAAGCATGCTTACCTTGTTTAAAAGTTAAGCTATGTGATTCATAAATCATATATTCTTGTTGGTTGGCGTTTAGAAATAGAATAATTAGTTAATCATATTAGACTGTTCATTATAATCGCCACGTTGTTTTCTTATATGCTGCAAATTAGTCTAAGATTCTAACAGTATAGTATCTTCATAAGAATAGGATCCATTAAAGGAAACCAAGATTTGAAAATATGTACAATTAATATGTTTCAACTTTAATATATATGTCGTAGAGTCATTCGAATAGTAAGTAATTGCTAAAGAATTATAATTTTTAAAAAAATATAGTTTTAAATAATGAAGACAAGTTTAAAATTTTATTAAACAGTTAGTGATAGAAATAATTTAATATGTTAATAGAGTTTTCATGTTTCCAATATTGGCTAACCTGAGTGTGCGTGGATTGTCACGCATAATTTTAAATGTTAAGATAAATTAATGATTTTAGCATAAAATAAAGTACTTTAGGAAAGAGCCTGGGTTTAGTTTAACGTAACAAGAGAATCACCGTTATAGAACATCACATTTGAATGGCGCCCAACGTGTGGCATTTTTTATTTTTGCACCACGCACTTGACTGACAGTTTAGTTTCTATAAGTATGTTGAAGCCTCTATGTCATCTTGATATAGATCCTTCAACATACACTTTCTTAGCTATGCCGCTTTAACAATCTGAATCACGTATCTGCGGCTGCTCTATAAACAAAAGTTCCCAATAATTCAATTTTAATATATACATTTTTAGTTATTGTCCCAGTACATTGAATATCTGTAGCTTCTGACAGCAGCTTGCATTCTTATTTGTTTCTATTTTATTAGTGAAGCCTAATCGGTATTCTTTCACAGGAAATATAAGTAACTCTTATTTTTGCAAAACAAATTTAACGTAATCTAGTTATATGTCTTTCTTAATTAAATACAGGTCTGACGAAGGTCCTAATCAAAGCTGAAACGTCACTAGCTTGAAATAGCGTTAAGTTATGTTATTTGATATCATAAATAACACACTGAATTTGTCATACATATACTGCATAATAAGAGCAAAATTCAGGGCGGGACAAGTCATATTAAAATACATTTGTAGCTAAATAAGGTTTAGAAATGATTTTATTCCTTCTTCAGATTTATAAGAAATGTTAATTAGATGAACAGATAATAAGTATTATAACTTACAATTACCGCACTAACACACAAGGCAAGAAAACACTCAGGTTCGACAAACATTAGCGGCAACAAGACAAAATATCCTGTCAATAACTAATTGACATTTTACAAACAATGTAATCGGAACGACATATATAAAGTTGTTGTATAAAAATAAAAGTCAAATTAATGTCAGGTTTTAAAACTCAAATATATTAATTATTATTACGTGTGTATGTGTTTCTTAAAAATATTTTTTAGTAACAAAAATACCTCCAAAAAATGTCTATTCATTTATATAAAATCACAAAGATCAAAATATCTGTGCAGATGTGCTTAAGTTTATCTATTAATAAAATTCTAATAGAATAGCTGCCACCTGCACATCTGCGTCAATACCACTTTTTCCAAAATCTGAAAAAAATCAGGGTTTTGCAATGAGGTTAAAGAAACAAAAAAAAATTACTCAAAAATAGAGAAGATAGCATTTCTTATTTCAACTTATTTTGTAATAGGTACTAATAAAATTAGAGATGTTCCGTTATGAATGAATTTGCTTTCATTTTTACTGACTAAGATACAAAGCTGTATGTTCCAGAATTATTCATGCAAACTATAATGTTTTACATTGTCGTAAATAAAGACAAGAATATTATTTGTTGTGATTTGAAAACAAGAGATTGACAATAAAAACTTCATGAAACTATAAATGACAAAATTATTATTATCAATAGGGAGCGGAATCGAGCGAGTAATGACTCATCGCCCATGGGCGCGCTATTGAAATGTTGTATTTTTAAAGAGGTTTTAATTTTATTTATATAATTGAATAACAAGTGGCTGGTGATTATAAAATACAAAATACCCTACTATTTGTTCATTTTCTCTTCTGTAAGACTTGTTCTCTTTGAATTAAGTACATCCTTGTAGATAGAAAACGTCTTTTCTACATCGCAACTGGTTATATTTACGTAATGGAAATATTCTTTTAATTCAGCGTATTTAGCATACATAATTGCCGCAATGTTATTAAACCTGGATTTCTATTAAAAACTGCGTCTAAGTCACTTGGAATTATTAATAGCCACATCTAATGTGGTTAATCCATTTTTACTTTCTTATACGTAGTATAAGGAAGTAATGTGAAATTTTCGACTTCGAGATTTTTGCAGATGTCCACGTTTTGAAGACCCCTGATACCGAAAAAGATGTTTTTAAAAAAATGTCTGTGTGTCTCTATGTGACCACGATAACCGCTGTAGATATCAATTCCAAATTTTGTATTTACGTGTCTAATCTCCCTCTTGAGATCTGAGTAGTTTTTCAGAAAAATCGGTAGACCGGAAGTAGCAGTTTACTTCAGTGAAAAAATTAAATTTTGCCAATATTTCGTCAACTACTAAATTTAAACAAATTAATAAAGAATTCATATGTACTTGAAATTAAAATTGAGAACAATTTTATTTAAAAAGTTTTTCGAAGCTGCTGCCGGAAGTAGGTCTTTTACTCCTATTGAAAATCAGTTTTTTGCGAATATTTCGCATGTCATGCTTTTTAGACAGTTACGTTACGGGTATAAAAGTATTTAAAACGTAATTTTCAATATCTTTTGCATAAAAACAATTTCAAAATTCAGACCGGAATTACCACTTTTACTCTTATCGAATAGCGATTTTTTGCGAATATGTCGTAAATTATGCATACTATATGTATTTATCAAGAATACAAAAGTATTTAGTGCTAGATTTGCAATATTTTTTGAATATATGAAATTTCAAAATTCGGACCGCAAGTAACATTTTTACTCTTAGGGAGTAGTCCTTTTTTCGAATATCTTGCTAAGTATGCATTCTATAGCGATTTATTAAGAGAACAGAAGTACTTAGAATAGGATTTTGAATAATTTTTGTGTAAAAAAATATATAGTATAGTTTGAAACGCTCATACGTATAAGAAAGTCGTGTGGTGGCCACACCTCATTTTTAATTTGAGATTCGATTTTCAAAATATGTCATTAGTTTAGGCAAATTTCCAAAGTGTTCCTGAAGGAATAACAACTGAGTTTTTAAATTTGGGATTTGTGTTAGTTCCTTGCACTCAGAAATACTTCGAGCATCGTCATTTAAACATCTAACGAAATTTTGTAAACTATCGAAATTCTCTGCATGAAAACTATTTCTGTGTATGTTTTAGCAAAGCTGAGTGACGATATTTTACAGACTTTGCAATAAATTTCGGAATCACTGACAATTAATTTTTATCTCAGAAAAAGTAACATAAACAACGTTCTAGATCTAAATAAATGATAACTAAAAATGTACTCGTATGTTATTGAAACATATTATTATATTGCGAAATATAAGGTAAATATAATAAATTTTAAAAACTCGTCACTCTTGTACCTAAGCCGATGAAGAAAGGATTTTGTTCATAAAATTCCTTATTTTATGGCAGTTTTTTCTTTGATTCTCTGGAGTAAACAGATGTTACAGTTCGCCCTATGAATTAGTGCTATTCAGATATAATGTAAACAACACGCAGTTGTTTACATTATTTCTTTTCACGATTGTGGCTCCGTGGTAGTTTAGCTCGCTCGATTCCGCTCTCTAATTATCAAACTGCAGAAAGGAATTATTATCATGCCTGTCCTTGTAAGTCATATTATTAAGAGATAGTCGTTACATTAAGTTTTCAGCAAAGCATTTCTTTAAATTGATTAAAACTAATAAGAACTTGTCTGTATATACATGAAACTGTCTTTTTTCAATAATAAAAGTAAATATTCATATCACGCATAATACCATAAAAATATTAATGAAAAACTTTTACTAATATTTTACAAAACAAGATTAGTCATTCTTTTTTTATTCTCTTGTGCGTACAGTTACCGAAGATATCTAAACATTTTACCTTGCTTTACCTTGACGGTTGTTGACCTCTGCCCGAATTTGTGATACATCTGCCTAAAGTCATTCTCTTTTTGACTGTAAGAACTATGCGGAGCTTCTCTAATCTGCCCATTAAAATTTCAGACCGCCGATTTGTATAACAGTTCCTTCGATTTATTTAAATTTTATCACGGTTTACCGGTAAAAAATTATCAATTTCAGCTGACACTTTTAAGTTGAATTTAAAGTCAGTGTGTGGAAGTATAAATATTTGCAGGTGTCAGCGTGCGCTTTTAGGTTGTGTAAAACGCATAGTGTAATCAATTTTGTAGATAAATAGAATGTCTCGTTTGAGGACAGCTTTACAGAAGCTTTGATTGATATCTTATATGTGCGCATAAAGAGGGATCATGTTTACATAAGCAAAGGATATATTAATGATAAATAGATATGTATAGTTTAATGTTAAAAGCATTAAATGCTGTTTTCACTTTGAAATAAAAAAATAATAGACTTTTATGGTAGCAATGGTAACATTATTGTAAACATTTAAAGATTTTGATTGGAGGGCGGGGGTTACTATTTTAAATTTATTTTTTCTAGATATTCTTTATCACATGCTGGTATATACAGTATAATCTGTAATTAACGGATATCTAATTTGAGACCGATTAACTTACTCACGGTTCTTCAAAAGCTTATTAATTACCAACATCAAAAGTATCCCTGAATATCATTCTGACTTGTGATTAGTTATAATTGTGAATCAGCATTATTATACGGGGGTCATGGTATAATGAAAGCAATTTCTTACAAATAGAACGTAATCTGATTTACGCAGGATAGAATTTATAGCATTTTTTGTTACTCTCTAGCATGCCTCACGTGCCTCTGGTTTTAATCTAAAGGCCACTGCTTTTTTGTACATACGTTTACAATCTACGAACTCAATAGCAACATGCAAAGCACAAATGTATGATGATAGTAAATATGCCAATTTGTCACTCACATTGGATTAATATTTGTGTGAATGAGCTAATAACTTTGCTATATGACATAATTTTGGCCAAATAATAATAGTAAACATAAAACTAAGATGTACCTACAGAATGATCATAAGAAGAATAAAAATAACAGTAATAATAACAATAAGTAAGTAGCCAGTAAACATCAGCCAATGGTTTAGCCTCATTTTAAAACAATCAACAGATATATAATATTCAGGGAATTCATGGTAACGGAGAGATATCGTATGAAAATATTTTTTTGAAAAGCAGTATATTGTGGACTCAGTTACTTGATCTATTAGAGGATTGTATACTGTAGAGCAATAAGCAAAATGAGATAATTAAAAAGTTGTTTTGACCATAGCACCAAATGTATTACGTTGTGGATACACTGTTTCAAATTTATTTGGCCACACTATATAGTATGAGATAGTATTGTGAAATTTTTATAAGAAGCATTTTTCGAAATTTCTACCGGAAGTAGGCTATTTACTCTTATCAAAAATAATTTTTCAGGAATATCTCGCAAGTTATGCGTTCTATACGTGCATTTTAAGACTAATTATGTATATGAAAGTGTTTAAAGATAGATTTTGAATAATTTTTGGGACATGTAGCACATAACATTACCATTAACATTATTCAAAGGAAAATAATGAGGTGTGGCCAGCACACGACTTTATTACACGTATGCGTTTCAAATCATGCAATTTTAAAAAAGAAATTTATACAAACATTATTCAAAATCGTATTCCTACTACTTCTATTCTCTTAATAAATCTCTATAGAATGCATACTTTGCCAGATACAGTTACTTCTGGTTCGAATTTTGACATTTCATGTATACAAAAAATATTGCACATCTAGCTGTAAACACTTTCCCTGTTTTGATAAATATATATAGAATGCATAATTTAAGACATATTTGCAAAAAATCGCTATTCGATAAGAGTAAGTGTTCTGAATACTTATATATATATATATATATATGTGTGTAAATTAGAATTTTAATTATTTTTAAAATTCTTCCTCAGGCCCTCGTGGCGCAGTTGGTAGCGCATCTTATCGACAGTAAGAAGGTCATGAGTTCAAATCTCATCGTGGGCAAATTTTTGTGATAAAATTTCCTAATTAATTTACTCAGCGCGAAGCAGAAAAATCAATTTAGATATATATATATATATATATATATATATATATATATATATATATAAATTATATAAATTTTTAATATTTGACAAGGGATAAGAAACAGGCCGCTAATGCCGAGATTTTTAATGTTTATATATATATGGTGGAAACGCGTTACATTCCGTTGCACGTCATACTAGATCCATGACGACTCACCTTGTATATATTGCCGGATCTATTTTTATTTCTGTCAGTGACATTTGATATAACCAAAGAAAAGAAATTATTCACAATACAATAACTAGGTATAACGTAATACATTTAGTAATTGAAATGCTCTAAGACTTCAGTCTTTCTCAACTTATTTATTATATTGATTTAGAGTGTCGAGAAACCTTAAATGTTTCATTACGTATCCATAATATAATTTAAAATAGGCAATACTTACGCTATTCACATTTAATTTAACACATGATTATAGAAAAGTTTGTAAAAAGCCTCGACTGTTTACAGAAACCTTTCGGCATTATATTCAATGGGCGCAAATAAATAGTGAATACACTTCTAAGAAGCACTGTTTTTAAACAATTTATATCAAAGCAAAAATAAACATGAAAAATTTGACAGGAAGAATATACACAACGCACGTCTTCTTGACAGATATGATTTATCTGCCAACACCGAATTGAACTATTAGTCTACTAAAAATATGTAATAAAGAAATTTAATATTGAAACCGATATTATGTGTTTATTTGCCATGAATGCGTATATTACGATCAATTTATAAATCTTCTATTTAAGCTAATGAAATAAATGCCCTCAAGTATAATTTAACGAAGTAACTTTTTTAGTTTCTCTAATACAGTTATGACAACATGTAAACGTCATCGATGACGTGCAACGAAACTTAACGCGTCTCCAGTATATATATAATTTTATTGGCAAAACACTGATTTTCGGTAAGAGTAAGAAACCTATTTCCAGTAGGAATTTCGGAAAAATTGTTTAATCAAATTTTTCTCAAATTTAATTTAGTACATTTGAATTCTTTACAAATTTGTGTAAACTTAGTAGTTGACGAAATATTAGCAAAATTCGATTTTTTCACTGAAGTAAACTACTACTCCCGGTCTACCGATTTTACTGAAAATCTAATCAGATCTCAAGAGGGAGATTATAGTAGTAAATACAAAATTTGGAATTGATACATTTCTTTTCTTTATTTTTATATCTACCTCGCGGCGACGTTCGATTGGTAGGCTGTCCCCTGTGTATGTCTCTGATTGATGTTTTTCAGCTCTAAGGTTATCCCATCCTATTCCTTGGCTACACTGCGCTGACGAGAACCAAGTAGTTCTCGTATCTATAGCCGTTTGACCGCTATCATGGTTACACACACACACTGACACACACACACACTGACACACCCACACTGACACATACACACCTTTTAAATATTGTAGAAGTAGTTCGGCAGCTGCCATACAATTCAGTGTGTTGCATTGCACATTCAGAGGAATTGGTTTTGGACAAAGCATTAGAGGAAAACCCCATTATTGGCAAATGCTGTAATATTGTTAGTGATTTTAAGTACTCAAAGATCGCGACAACTGCTTAACTTACAAAACAACTCAATTGTATTTAGAAAAATACCAACTTATTCAGTCAGTTAAGACTTGATGGAATTCAACATTTTTATATAATAATCACAAGAGCTCAGACACGACATTGTTAATTGAAGATGAATGGACGATCATTGATAATATTGCATTGGACGATGCTTTTAGGTATAGAAAATAAGCTACTAAAAATATTCAAGGTGCATATTGAGATTTAAAATTTCCTACAGATCTTACCGCCGATATTCTTTTCTATAGAAAAAAAATATTTTTATTGCTTCAATATTAATTTTCATTTTAGAATATAATTCAGCTTCACTGTTTTACGCTATCAACAACTTTAGATGTAACTAAGTAATTAAGTATTTATTAAGTTCGCTAAAAATCTCAGTGGAGGTATAAAATCACTCATGCAAGAAATACTGCCATAACAAGCATTAAACGGCAGATGGGCTTTACCTCCATCGTTTATTATTACTTCCTTGTCATACCTCTCATAAGTCCATTCAATAGGTATCTGTTTCTCTAAGTATGTTGCTCCATAGATAGTGTTCTTCCTAAGCTAGTATAGTTAAGTTATTTCTATTGATTAAAGTAATTTCGAAAATACATTTCTGTTATTAAATGCCACTTTATTAAACATAATTATATTTTTCTTTATAGTGACACATAACGTATTTAAATCGCAAACTGATTTTATATAAACTGAACGAAATTCATTTTAAATAAAAGCAAGGACGATGTAGAGTAAATGAGCTTTAACTGGGAAAGAAACATGTTAATAAAATTACAAATAATTGCAACTAATATGTAGTAATTAAACACAGGATACGAGCAATTATTTAAAAATTACGATATCTATAAATGTGGATTGTATAACTTATATATGGAAAGTAATAGTTTGATTATGTAATATGTGAAATTATTTAACTATATTTCCATAAATACTTATGTGCCTATTAATATTGAGTCTTCTTGTTGAAGATTAGTTTATAAAATCTTTAGATTCTGAAAATAGAAATAAGGGGTAAAGAGCACTTCGGCATTGTCCATTCCCTGCTCGATGTACTTTTATGCCTTTTACCGAGGTTATTATCCGTTTACTTAAAATATTGCTAGGCTTAAAACGCTAAGGTCATTAGTAGTATCAGCATATTATGACGCTTTTGGGTACTGTAAGATAAACAAGAAAAGTAACCATACAACTGAATTTTCAACTAAACTTTCTGACTGACCTATCTTTCTAAATGAAAAACAATAGGCGAAATCAAAAAGAACCAAATTAAAATTATTTTTATAAAGTTTTTTTTTTTACCTCTTCGACAGATAATTTTTTTTAACAATGTTTCAAATTGCTTTCAGATATGTCGGCCAAAGTTGTTATTAAGAGAAAAAGTTGACTAGAAGTATTTTTCAAGAGCAAATACATATCATTTTATCACCAATTTTATGAGATTATAGATTTTGTTGCCTCTGAGACTTCTCGTCCGATACAATCTCGTAAAGATTTAATTATGCTACTACGTAATATCAATCAACAATTTTCATAAAAGTGGCTGTTACACAAAGTTACAAAAGGTTTGGATAGATGGAAATTGTGAATTTATCCGTTTTATAGTTCCAAAATCAAGTAGGAAACCTTTAAGTTTCACTGACTGTAGTGAAAATTCGAAACGGAGGAAAAAGTTACTCCGTATGCAGAAATTGGTGCAGATGTTTCAACTTATGCTACAGTAGTGAACTTAAGAGCTACAAGCAAAATAACAGAAGGGCAAGATATCAAAAAAAAATCAGAACCTTCCAAATACGCAAAATACTATTTCCACATATCTACTCAAGCAAGAGTTCAAAAGTTATCACCACGAGAAGCCCCAAAATTATTGACCAATCATTATTGTCAATTGGGCAACCTAGCGAAGAAGCCCATGACTCTAGAAATAAGTGATATCGAGAACGTATAAGTCGAAAAACCTCCAGAACTGAAACTCTCGTAGACTTCATAATCGGTTATAGATATTCTCTTTATGTATATTATCAGAACCCCCCCCCTCCCATACACCTGATACGTAAACTACTTCAAATTAATAGAAAGCCCAAGAGGTTATTAAAATGTTAGAAGCGTAATAAGGATAAATTTTTCAATAAATGTATTTTGGGTAATGCCCACATATACATTTCCCCAGTGCGGGTCGGGTTTCCGAAACTAAAGAACTAAATGGGCACCACTGACATTATTAAGATCTGTCAAGGTCGAGCGTTTGTAAGATGTCTAGATGCAAAGTAATAAGCAACAAATTGAAACTAAATACGTTAACCTTTTATACACACTCTATTTAAAGATGTTTTCAATCAATTAATTTAATCATATGTTAATAAATCTGTAATCTTATTTTTAAAATTTCTGTTTTATTTTACCTCATCCATAAAGCAAAGAATTTTTTAAACACAGAAAGTATAAATTGCATATCAGAGCAACAGATCAGTGCAACCTCTAAAATAATAATCAAACTGAGCAGACAAAGAAAACAAATGTGTAGATAATTAGGGACATAGCAATATGTAAAACATTTTTAGAAAACCATGCTTCTGTTTCACACAGTACCATTTGAGGTTTATATCCTCTGTCGTGTTTTGTAGGTCCTTTCACCAGTTTCGCCGTATTATCCGCGTACAAGCAAATGCCGTCGGCACAAAACAGATTTGTCTAAATCCTTCATACATACAATAAACAGCAATGGATCCTTGTGCCGCCTTCTTTGACATGAACCTAAGAGACTTTGACCAGTTCCCCTAAAATCGTAAGAAAGGAACATAGGGAGCTAACTTAATTTGCTGACAATTGTATTGAAAAGCAATATTTGGAAATGTTACATACAGTTTTAAAAACCTGAAAAAACCGCCAAAGTGTATATGGTCCCTAGAAATAGACAACAAAAGATTTTGTCAAACTTTATATACACTCGGATTCAAGAAAGATAATCTCTGCGTCACTAATCTATAATTCTATCAAAGAATTATGTCTACATCCAAATAAGAAATAGTATCTACTTGTATAACAAGGATAGCATAAGCGAATGCAAGTAGATACTATTTCTTATTTGGATGGAGACATAATTCTTTGATAGAATTATGTATTAGTGACGCAGGGATCATCTTTCTTGAATCCGAGTGAACAGTGATGATTAAATATAAATGCAAATAATATGAACATTTTCATTCATATTTGGCATGAATCCATAGATTAAATCTCAAGCAACAGTTAATCGAGCATCAGCTTTTGAGAATTCAAACTATGGCTGGTTAGCAACTAAAAACCCATGTGATATCATGATGATGTTATCACTATACTGACCTACTTTTGTCATGAAAAACTTCAATAAATCATAAAAAATCGCGCGTATTTTACACGAATTTTTTATATAGAAAGATCAAAGTACATATATATACAGCATAAATCATGATATACATTCTCGTGGTTTAGGTGAGTCAAAGTTTATCTGAACTACCTTGATTTCCGGACCTCAAACAAAAATTAAAAACACCTTAATTTCTTATCAAGCTATGTGATAAGTGAATAACTCTTACTTTGATACTTTTCTTTCTATTTTACCTAATATAAAGTTCTTATATAGGTATACTCGTACAATGGAAATATCCTTACAAGGTGTACCGAGCAAATAAATGGTTTATTATTATTATTGACTTATCTTGTGTTAAACTATTTGTAGGTAGTAACAAATATTTTTTGTGACACATTTTTCCTGGTACGAGGTCTGGAACAAATCAATATCAGTCCAATCTGTGATAAGAAAATACCGTACGTAATGTAGATCATATGATATTGGAATGCAAGCAAAATACTTTCCAGAATTAAATTTTACTACGCATTCGGCTTTGATTCTTTATATTTTTGTTGATTATAGAAGAAAATGTTATATGAAAATAAATGGGATTTTATTCTATTCTATATTTCAGTGGTTAATAATTTATGTCATTTTCTTATAAATACATTTATAGACAAATATCCTTAATTGTATTAACTTTTAAAATTAGCTAATTTAGTTCTCATATAGCATCATATTCGGCAATAGAATTCTTCTTCTCCATTCTTCATATTGCTCAGAATTAGGATCATTGTCATTCTATGACCCGTTTCAAACATATTGAAGGCATTGTTGAATACAAAAAGTTTTCTTCTGTCGTATGCCGGGGAGTTAAAATATCGTCATTTAAACTGATTTACTACAGCAAAATTTAGACTTAATTTTTAACTGATGCATGTAGAACAGACAGGACATGGAAATCCAATACAAAGAACTCAATAATTAAATAGATTATAATTTGGGTTATTATAATATCTTACACGTAAAGATTAAATACTTTTACCTCAAACTTTAACAAACACAAATCACTCCTGAATGAATACTTTTACGATGGAAAATCTTTCTGATGTCAAATATTATATAGAAGATTAATATAAATAAAATAATATGAGATAAGTTGTCTCTATTTTATTATAGCTTTTTACTTTCTTATACGTAGTATAAGGAAGTATTGTGATGATGAACATTTTCGACCTCGAGATTTTTGCAGATGTCCACGTTTTGAAGTCCCCTGATACCAAAAAAGTGGTTTTTGAAAAATGTCTGTGTGTCTCTCTGTGTGTGTGTGTGTGTGTGTGTCTGTGTGTGTGTGTGTGTGTCTGTGTGTGTGTGTGTGACCACGATAGCGGTCAAACCGCTGTAGATATCAATTCCAAATTTTGTATTTACGAGTATAATCTCCCTCTTGAGATCTGATTAGTTTTTCAGTAAAATCGGGAGACCGGAAGTAGCAGTTTACTTCAGCGAAAAAATCGAATTTTGAATATATTTCGTCAACTATTAAGTTTAAACAAATTTATAAAGAATTCATATATACTTAAAATTGAAATTGAAAATAATTTTATTTAAAAAGTTTTTCGAAATTCCTACCGGAAGTAGGTCTTTTACTCTTATCGAAAATCAGTTTTTTGCGAATATTTCGCAAGTCATGCTTTTTAGACAAGTACGTTACGGGTATGAAAGTATTTAAAACATAATTTTCAATATCTTTTGTATAAAAGAAATTTCAAAATTCAGACCGGAAGTACCACTTTTACTCTTATCGGATAACGATTTTTTGCAAATATGTCGTAACTTATGCATTCTATATATATTTATCAAGAGTACAAAAGTATTTAGAACTGAATTTTCAATATTTTTTGTATATATGAAATTTCAAAATTCGGACCGGAAGTAGCACTTTTACTCTTAGCGAGTAGCACTTTTTTGATAATATCTTGCAAAGTATGCATTCTATAGAGATTTATTAAGAGAATAGAAGTACTTAGAATAGGATTTTGAATAATTTTTGTATAAAAAAATTCTTAAAATTCAATTATTTGAAACGCTCATACGTATAAGAAAGTCGTGTGGTGGCCACACCTCATTTTTACTTTCATATACGAGTATAAGGAAGTATTGTGATGATGAAAATTTTCGACCTCGAGATTTTTGCAGATGTCCACGTTTTGAAGTCTCCTGATACCGAAAAAGTGGTTTTTAAAAAATGTCTCTCTCTCTCTCTCTCTCTCTCTCTCCCTCTCTCTCTCTCTCTCTCTCTCTCTGTGACCACGATAGCGGTCAAACCGCTGTAGATATCAATTCCAAATTTTGTATTTACGAATATAATCTCCCTCTTGAGAACTGATTAGATTTTCAGTAAAATCGGTAGACCGGAAGTAGCAGTTTACTTCAGTGAAAAAAATCGAATTTTGCCAATATTTCGTCAACTACTAAGTTTAAACAAATTTATAAAGAATTCATATGTACTTAAAATTAAGTTTGAGATAAATTGTCTTAAAAAAGTTTTTCGAAATTCCAAATTCCAATTTTTTTGCGAATATCTCGCAAGTCATGCTTTTTAGACAAGTACGTTACGAGTATAAAAGTATTTAAAACATAATTTTCAATATCTTTTGTATAAAAAAAATTTCAAAATTCAGACCGGAAGTACCACTTTTACTCTTATCGAATAGCGATTTTTTGCAAATATGTCGTAAGTTATGCATTGTAAATATATTTATCAAGAGAATATTTGATATTTCAAAATTCGGACCGGAAGTAGCACTTTTACTCTTAGCGAGTAACACTTTTTTTCGAATATCTTGCAAAGTATGCATTCTATAGCGATTTATTAAGAGAATGAAGGTACTTAGAATAGGATTTTGAATAAATTTTGTATAAAAAAATTCTTAAAATTGTATAGTTTGAAACGCTCATACGTATAAAAAAGTCATGTGGTGGCCACACCTCATTTTTTAATTTTTTTTTCTCTATTCTCTATTTCATACGTAAATATTACTGGGATTGTTGCTATTTATTAGGTTTATTGATATTTATATTTAAGTTCACTATACTTTTAATGCTAAATACTATACAATAGGACAAAACAATTTATAATTGTGGGTTTACAAGACCTGGACCTGGCTAGGGTCCATAATTTCAAATCATTGCTTTAATATTCTTGTTGATATTCCATTGCTTAGGCTCAGCTATTCCTTATGTGTTCCTTCGTGGTGCAGGGCAGGTAAACAAACAAAGTACAACTATTTAAAAATTGTACATTTAATGATATCAAGGTTTGCGTATATAAACGTACAACGGTTTGATTATATGATTTATTATTATATTAGTAATTTTTAATAAACCTATCCTTAATATTAATGGTAAACAACATCATCATCAATACATTTTACTTTCTTAAATGTAGTAGGTATATGGAAGTGTTGGGATGACAAAAAATGTCGTCCTCGAGATTTTTCCAGATGTCCAGTTTTTCAAGTTCCCTGATACGAAAAAAGTGTTTCTTGCAAAGATATCTCTTTTTCTCTCTGTGTGTCAGTCGCTCTCTCTCTCTCTCTCTCTCTCCCTCTCTCTCTCTCTCTCCCTCTCTCTCTCTCTCTCCCTCTCTCTCTCTCTCTCTCCCTCTCTCTCTCTATGTGTGTGTGATCATGGTAATGCCAAACGGCCACAGCAATGAAAACCAAACATTTTATATACAAGTAAGATTTTCAATAAAATTGGTAGACTGGAAGTAATAGTTTACTTCCATATCAAAATCAAAATTTACTAAGACTTCGCCTACTACTAATTTTAAACAAATGTATAAAGAATTAAAATGTATTCAAAAGTAAATTTGAGAAATAAATTATTAAAAAGGATTTTCGAAATTTCTACCGGTAGTAGGTCTTTTACTCTTATCGAAAATCAGTTTTTTGCAAGCATCTCGCAAGTCATGTTTTCTAGGCAGATACACTAGGAGTATAACAGTAATTCAAGCCTGTTTTCAATACCTTTTGCATAAAAAAAAAATCAAAATTCGAACACTTTAATCTTAGTGAATAGCGATTTTTTGCAAATATCTTGTAAATTATGAGAATAGATATTTATTAAGACGATAGATGTACTTAGAATAGGATTTTGATTAATTTGATATAAAACAATTCTTAGCATTCAGACCTGAAGTAACACACTTACTCACAGTTTTATTTATTAGAAAGATAAAAATAATTGAAACTGTATAAGTTTTGTATGATGTTCTACGCTCATACGTATAAGAAAATCGTGCGATGGCCGCGCCTCATATTTTTAAATAGTTACGAATACAAAAAAATACATATACCGGGTGTCCAGTTTAAAATGCAGTACATGGGGATATTGGAAACCGTTGGAGATACAACGTCGGTTAAATGGGAGAAAAGTTGCGTATTCATTTGTCCATGAATAATCTGACATCAGATTTTCAAATTTTTGTTTCATTGGGCAGATACAGGGTGAAAAAGAAAAAAATGCATTTTTGAAAATCTTCGATATTTTGTTTCCTAGAAGAGATAAATTTACAAAAGTTGTAAGATAGGGATAACAACTCATGAGGATTTTAAAAATGATTAAAAAGAAAATCTAGGTCTACTAGATTTTGCGTGACAATAATCAACTTTTGTTTTTCTTATGGCAGCCATATTGGATTTTGACATTTTTAATATCTTCAAAAAAAAATGCTATTCAATGGTGTATAACATGTTTATGTTCAAGATAGTAAAAACATGAAAAATAGAGAAGGTAAGATTTTAACATAGTAGGCCATGGAACTGTGGATATCTTAAGTGTATACTGATAAAAAAACAAAAAATAACAAGTCTCCAAGTACTGTTAAAATATCTTTAACATTTTATTTATTAGTATTCATTAAATAAAGGTGGTTAGGTAGCTGAATCATTAATGTAACAACTGTTCAAATAAGCCACCGTTCATTCGTATGCACAATCTTCATCGTGTTAGTACTGCCTCACAAGATTGTCTAACAATGTTCGGTGTCATTCCATTCGCTGCTTCTTCAACTGCTTGACGTAATTCTTCCACATTTTCATAAGATCTCGAATACACCTTGTTTTTCAGATAGTCCCATACAAAAAAATCAAGAGGTGTGAGGTCCGGGGACCTAGCAGGCCACCCTACCGAGGACCAATAGGGTGGCCCTATTGGTCCTCGGTTACCAATCCAGTTATTGTAATATTGATTATTTAAATAATTTGTAACCAACAAGGAATTGTGTGGTGGCGCTCCGTCTTGCTGAAAATACATATTTTGCAACGTGGCAAGTGGAAGTTCTTCAATTCATTCAGCAACATGTGTGCGCAAAAGTTCTAAATACCTTTCAGAATTTAAATTCTCATTGAAAAAGAATGGACCGATAACATGGGTATCAATAACGCCGATCCAGACATTAAATCCCCATCTGACTTGCTGTCTAATGCCACGAACTCGGTGTGGATTTTCATCGGACCAAAAGATAGTATTTTTACGATTAAACATTCCAGAGTTAGTAAATCGACTCTCATCAGACCATAAAATTTTCGCAAAAAAGTGTGGATTTTCATTGTTTTTCGATGAACCAATGACAGAATTGTGCTCTCCGTATTTCGTCACCATTTTGAAGCCCTTGACTGGCTCTTTCACGATAAGGTTTGAATTTGGCACGCTTTAAAATGGTACCAGCTGTTGACCTAGCGACACCAAGTATATTTTCAATTACCCGTAAAGACGTACGGGGATTTTCAACTACTGCTTGAAGAACAATATTTTCATAATTTTCATTGTTTTGCCTTTTTTTGGGTTTGACAAAACTTCCATGCATTATCAAATTATCACGCAATCGGCGAAAAATGCTTTTTTCTGGCTGCCGCCTTTCAGGGTATCTATCGAAATACATTTCTGCAGCCAATTCATCATCTCTTCCACACAAAATAAAACACTCCAGCATTTGATATTTGTCACTATTTGTAAAACGACCCATCTTAGGTTTGCACAGTACAGTACTTATAACAATACAATGAGATTAACAATAAGATTACTGACAGTTCAGCATAAACTTCACAGCTTTTAGAGTTGTTTAATACAAATGTCACACTTATTATCACGGCCTACTATGTTAAAATCTTACTTTCTCTATTTTTCATGTTTTTACTATCTTGAACATAAACATGTTATACATTATTGAATAGCATTTTTTTTTGAAGATATTAAAAAAGTCAAAATCCAATATGGCTGCCATAAGAAAAACAAAAGTTGATTATTGTCAGGCAAAATCTAGTAGACCTAGATTTTTTTTAATCATTTTTAAAATCCTCATGACTTGTTATCCCTAGCTTACAACTTTTGTAAATTTATCTCTTCTAGGAAACAAAATATGGAAGATTTTCAAAAATGCATTTTTTTCTTTTTCACCCTGTATCTGCCCAATGAAACAAAAATTTCAAAGTCTGATGTCGGATTATTCATGGACAAATGAATACGCAACTTTTCTTCCATTTAACCGACGTTGTATCTCCAACGGTTTCCAACATCCCCATGTACTGCATTTTAAACTGGACAGGGTGTATAGTCAGTATAGCATATTTGGTTTATATGTTTTTACAAACTATAGTAAATTTTCTTTTGCTAATTCAGGTTTCGCTAGTATTTGTGCCCTCCACCCTTGAATCTTTCTATAGATTTATTCAAGATGTGCGTAATCAATTACCCACATATCCACACTTCTAAAGGTATATATAAATTCACAATTATTTATATTAACATAAACAAACATGGTATTTAGTATTATATACTAATAAGTAATTAGCATAAGATTATGCTTATTTTGTATATATTAGTTGATGATCACCCATTAAACAAATTTCATATCAATAAATTATTCAGGTACATATCACAGCAATATGAACATCAATTTAATAAATGTATTAAACCTACAAAATACTTATGTACAAGCACTTTTCTTCAACTAAATTTTGACTTTAATGCCTAATGTTGATCAACGGCATTATATATATTAACACAGGTTACAGTCTAATGTATGTATATTCTGTACGCTATTGAAAGGTACATAATTAGGGAGCGGAATCGAGCGAGCTAAACTACCACGGAGCCACAACCGTGAAAAGAAATAATGTAAACAACTGCGTGTTGTTTACATTATATCTGAATAGCACTAATTCATAGGGCGAACTGCAACATCTGTTTACGCCCGAGAATCAGAGAAAAAACTGCCATAAAATAAGGAATTTTATGAATAAAATCCTTTCTTCATCGGCGTAGGTACAAGGGTGACGAGTTTTTAAAATTTATTATATTTACCTTATATTTCGCAATATAATATGTATGTTTCAATAACATACGCGTACATTTTTAGTTATCATTTATTTAGATCTAGAACGTTGTTTATGTTACTTTTTCTGAGATAAAAATTAATTGTCAGTGATTCCGAAATTTATTGCAAAGTCTGTAAAATATCGTCACTTAGCTTTGCTAAAACATACACAGAAATAGTTTACATGCAGAGAATTTCGATAGTTTACAAAATTTCGTTAGATGTTTAAATGACGATGCTCGAAGTATTTCTGAGTGCAAGGAACTAACACAAATCCCAAATATAAAAACTCAGTTGTTATTCCTTCAGGAACACTTTGGAAATTTGCCTAAACTAATGACATATTTTGAAAATCGAATCTCAAATTAAAAAGTAGGTGTGGCCACCACACGACTTTCTTATTCGTATGAGCGTTTCAAACTATACTACATTTTTTTACACAAAAATTATTCAAAATCCTATTCTAAGTACTTCTGTTCTCTTAATAAATCGCTATAGAATGCATACTTAGCAAGATATTCGAAAAAAGGACTACTGCCTAAGAGTAAAAGTGTTACTTCCTGTCCGAATTTTGAAATTTCATATATTCAAAAAATAATACAAATCTAGCACTAAATACTTTTGTATTCTTGATAAATACATATAGAATGCATAATTTACGACATATTCGCAAAAAATCGCTATTCGATAAGAGTAAAAGTGGTAATTCCGGTCTGCATTTTGAAATTGTTTTTATGCCAAAGATATTGAAAATTACGTTTTAAATACTTTTATACCCGTAACGTACCTGTCTAAAAGGCATGACATGCGAAATATTCGCAAAAAACTGATTTTCGATAGGAGTAAAAGACCTACTTCCGGTAGCAGCTTCGAAAAACTTTTTAAATAAAATTGTTCTCAATTTTAATTTCAAGTACATATGAATTCTTTATAAATTTGTTTAAATTTAGTAGTTGACGAAATATTGGCAAAATTTAATTTTTTCATTGAAGTAAACTGCTACTTCCGGTCTACCGATTTTACTGAAAAACTACTCAGATCTCAAGAGGGAGATTAGACACGTAAATACAAAATTTGGAATTGATATCTACAGCGGTTATCGTGTTCACATAGAGACACACAGACATTTTTTAAAAACATCTTTTTCGGTATCAGGGGACTTCAAAACGTGGACATCTGCAAAAATCTCGAAGTCGAAAATTTCACATTACTTCCTTATACTACGTATAAGAAAGTAAAAATGGATTAACCACATTAGATGTGGCTATTAATAATTCCAAGTGACTTAGACGCAGTTTTTAATAGAAATCCAGGTTTAATAACATTGCGGCAATTGTGTATGCTAAATACGCTGAAATAAAAGAATATTTCCATTACGTAAATATAATCAGTTGCGATGTAGAAAAGACGTTTTCTATCTACAAGGATGTACTTAATTCAAAGAGAACAAGTCTTACAGAAGAGAAAATGAACAAATAGTAGGGTATTTTGTATTTTATAATCACCAGCCACTTGTTATTCAATTATATAAATAAAATTAAAACCTCTTTAAAAATACAACATTTCAATAGCGCGCCCATGGGCGATGAGTCATGACTCGCTCGATTCCGCTCCCTATACATAATATTAATATAGACATATATAAAAAATGTAATTAAATTAATTTGTCGTTGTAACGTACAGGCTATATTGATTAAATAGTAAATTAATAACAAAAGTGCTAATAAAGAAGGGAAGTAATTTAAGTAGAATCATTGGACGATCATTGAATTATCAAAAACCACGATAGACAAAACACAGAAAGATGTAAACTCAAATTAAGTAATTAAAAGTGAAAATGTAAACATTTAAGCATATAACAGCGGCTATTTATTATTCATGTAGTTTCATCAAAAGATTCTGATTTAACATGGACAGGGTTTAATTCCACTACACAAATAATATCGACACGAATTCTGTAATTAAATTATTAAACATTTAGATATAGAGCAACTCATATCATTCATGTAGATTGATCAGAAGATCCTAGTTTATCATGGGCAATATCTAATCTCACCACACAAATAATACTGACTTATGTGTCAAATGACGTGGTTATGCAAAGAAAAATTATAATAAAGAGTTGTGTAAATCAAACATGAAAATGTAAGCCAGGGGTCTCCAAACTTTCCAGCCTTAGGGCCATACTGATTACTCCAGTAAGTTCCGAGGGCCAAAACCATATTATCATTGTTGCCGGTGGTAAAAAGTGAAATAGTCCACTGATGAAAAAAAGTCCGAAAAAGTACGCAACGTTTAAAAAAGGCTGCAAAACGGCAACACTGCATATTATTAATTTTCCTGTCATTATCTGTAATTTCTAGATTAGTCGTAGAGTACGAGCCATGAGGAGTAACGTGACACATCTGGTGGACACAAGCGGAAATAGGTAGTACCTTCTATCGCTAACAGATGGCGCTAATAGCACGTACAGAATAATCTCGTTGGTTCGAGAAAGTTCTGGTGTCTTCCACTCACTTCTAGATGGCAGTAATTGGAATATATAAGAAGGCTAGTGGCGCAACCACAAGTCAGTTCCTATGACACTGTTGTGAAATAAAATAGTGCGTACCTCCTTAAAACGTGTTTGTGCGTGTTTAAGTTTAAGACATCTTTGTAACAGTATTTTGATTTGAATTGTTGCTTTTGTGTGTGATTTAGTAGTATGGAAAAGAAGCGAAAAATTGATAGTGAATGCAGAAAATTCAAAGATCAGTGGAACATTCAGTATTTCGTAATTGAGTCCAGTAAAGAAGGCGCTATGTTTGATTTGCAATGAAAGCATAGCCGTTCTCAAAGAATATAACATTAAACGTCATTATGAAACAAAACATTTTCAAAATTACTCAAAATATACAGGAAGTTTGCGGACAGAAAAATTCGAAGCTATGAAGCGCGGATTGAAATCGCAGCAATCTTCATTTACAAAACTCAAAACTGAACAAGAGGCTGCAACGCGTGCCAGCTTTCGTGTGGCTCTTGAAATTGCAAAACGTGGAAAACCATTCACCGATGGAGAAATGATCAAAGAATGCATAATTGCAGTAGCCGAAGAAATGTGCCCTGAAAATGTAAATTTATTAAAAAGTGTCAGTATGTCAGCAAACACTGTGGCTCGAAGGGTAGAAAACATCGCTGAAAATATATCCTCTCAACTGTTCGACAAAAATGGACATGTTGAGTGGTTTTCTTTGGCCTTGGATGAGTCAACGGATGTGTCAGATACTGCTCAGATGTTGATTTATATTCGAGGAGTAGATAAAAGCTATGAAGTGCATGAAGAACTTCTTGATATGAATAGTATTCATGGCACAACTACTGGTACAGATATTTTTAAAGGAGCCATTAATCAAAAGAACCTTCGATGGAAAAACTTGAAATGTATTACAACTGATGGAGGCAAAAACATGAGTGGGAAAGATAAAGGAGTGGTCGCTCTTGTGTCAAAGGCTGTAGAAAATGACGGTGGTTTAAAACCATTAGTCTTACATTGTATCATTCATCAACAGTCTTTGTGCGGAAAATGTTTGGATATGTCTGAAGTTCTGAAACCAGTCATATCAACTGTTAATTTTATCAGATCTTTTGGGCTGAATCACCGACAATTCCGACAATTTATTGAAGAGATTGGAGAAAATGACTTACCTTATCATACTGCCGTACGTTGGCTTAGTTGTGGGAAAGTCCTTCAGCGCTTTTTTGAACTTCGAGCAGTGATCGAAATTTTTTTGAATGAAAAGCATCGCCCTCTTACTGAATTACAAAACAACGCATGGCTGTGGAAGTTAGCATTCTATGTTGATTTGACAAAACATGTGAACGAACTGAATTTGAGATTGCAAGGAGAAAACCATCATCTTCCTGATTTATACACTAATATCAAATCATTCCGGAAGAAATTGATACTGTTTCAATCACAACTACGAAGTAAATGTTTTTCACATTTTAAAACATGTGAAATATTCAGCCACACTACTGAGACTGAGTTTCCTATCGATTTTGCAATCGAAACTTTAAGTGCTTTGAAAATAAATTTTGATACTCGTTTCTCGGACTTGATGCCATTGCGAATCAAATTAAGATTTTTCAGAATCCTTTTGATACTGACATTGAAACCCTAGCCCCGGAACTTCAAATGGAAATAATTGATCTACAGTGCAGTGATATAATTAAGAACAAATATCAAAACTCATCTTTGTTGGAATTTTATAAGAGTCTTCCACTGACACAATTTGATAATTTGCATAAATTTGCTCGTGGGCTGTTTTCTGTTTTTGGTGCTACTTATTTGTGTGAGAAGACCTTCTCCAAAATGAAGTACACAAAAAATGTTTACAGATCTAAATTAACTGATGAGCATCTTAAATCTCTTTTAATAATTGGTACAAGTAAAATTAGTCCACAACTACAAACTATTGTCAGTGAAAAATCTCAATTACACAAATCTCATTAGTATTTCATATGTCATTATGCTTGTTATAAGTTATGTTTTTATTTAAAATGTATAAAATGTTAGTTGGATTCATTTCAATAATTTGTTAGTTATTATATACTGAAGTAAAATTTTCTGCATATTATACATGTCTTTACTCATTACAATTCTGTGTTTCTTTATCCAACTTATCACAAAAACAATAACAATAAGCCTACAACAATGTTATGAGTAGTTAGCCCATGACCATATCAATGTAGATGTCATATTAATAATTATTCAACATAAAATTAGAATACTTCAGTAAACTAAATTTAATTTGCTATAAAAAATATGTTCCCTATAAGGAGTTTTCAAGTATGCTAGCTCTCCGCGGGCCGGACAAAATCTGTCCGCGGGCCGGATGTGGCCCTCGGGCCGTAGTTTGGAGACACCTGATGTAAGCTATTATAGGTGTTTGGTAGCCATAGACACATGTATTTCTAACTTATTTAACTACATAGATAATAGCGGTTCTTTTATACTTAAATGTTACATTTTCGCTTTGAATTACACAATTTGCGTTTGCATTTTCTGTGTTTTGTCATTCATTTGTCATTAAACACATAGGTCGGCACTGTTGCCTTGTAATGATAAATCAAAAGTCTTCCTGTAAGTTTAATTCAATTTCTGGTATATTTGGCTACGAATTTTAATATATAGATAGATAGATAAATAGATAGACACTCTTATTCAACATTTTTCGTTCGGTTTAAATTGTGAGAACTGCACATTACTTCTATTTAACATTAAACACTTACTTTCATTATTATTAAATTTCTATACCCGTCAGGCTATTTTCTTTCAATATTTATAGCTCGGACTACTTTTTGCAAAATTATGCGGATAAATAATGTATATAAATCACTAATAAAAGATTATTACTAACGAGTACAAATTAAAAATAAATTACGATTGCTACATCCATCGGCAGCAGTGAGATCTAATTTGGGATTCTATTGCAAAACCCGCTTCATTCATTCATACGTACTATGTGTTTGTACGATCGCAATATTTGGAGGCTTGTCAACTGACGCATGTTTTTTTTATCAATATCTAATTAATTATTATTAACTTGCAGATCGACATATAATGCACTAGAGCACATTTTTATATTTATATACCTATCGATAACAATAAGTGCAGCATATATATATATCAGTGATTATCTTCTGGTTACAGTTATTATTTATATAATTAAAAGTATATTATATAGTGAAACATTCTAGATGAATTATATATACAGATAAATATATTCGTTTAAATCAATTAAATTCAATAATAAAACTCCGGCTAAATACTTCATGTATCGATCGATTAACGTTTGCCTCCGAATTTAAGTGAGACAATATCTTTTTTAGATCCATATTCTATTGAATAATACAACGTAGGCATAGAATTTAGAGGTGATAGCTTGCACCCGATTTTAATTAAATTTAATATGAGATTATCAAGAAAGGGATTGTCAATCTCAAGCAAATATAGTAATACTCACTCAAATAAATATAAATAAAAGCAAAACGTGTACATAACGCAGAATAATAAGCGCTACTTACAGTACTTGAAACTACAGATGCAATAAATAATAATGAGTCAAAACCAAAAGCATATAATCTACCATGACATTCGAAATAGCTTTCGGTTTATATTAATGAAAGACAAAACACCAGTAGAAGAAAATATTGATGTATTTTAATTGGAGTTAATCATTTCACTGTTCTTTGTAGTATAGTTATTTCAAAATAAATCGTATAGAAGCTCATATTGTTATAGATCTATAATACAATTGTAGGTAGATTCCATTGTAAAAGAAATGTATATACAGGGTGAGTTTTTTTGAATGTTTAGCATTGGGATCTCAGAAACTACTGGAGATAGAAAAACGCTTAAATGGGGAAAGATGCGCAGTTTTACGAATTTGATTTAAAACTGCTTTTGTTTCTCCGATAACTTTCATGGCTTATTAGATATTCAAAGAAAACTAAATTTTACGTTTTTCTTTAAACATGCTTAGCATCGTTAATAGTAATTTTAGAGAAAAAGTGTTCAGACAAAAGTTTTAGATAATTTTACGCCAAATAAAACTATGTAGCTAATATTTTTTTTTCGTTCGCCATTATCGAGTTATGACACAAACTTGTGTTTTTTTAAATGGAAACCATAGTTGGTTTTGACACCATTAAAAAGCTTATTTTTTGATGATTACAATGATATAAGGTTTGATATGGTTATTTTAAAAAATAAAGAGGATATAGACATTTTTATGGTTTTTATGGAAAACAATTGAATTTCGAACTGATAAAATACAAACCAAACGAAAACTTATTTTGAAATCTTATGTAGTAATAAAATGAAAACTATAAGAACTTTTATTAAGGGCACACAACATTATTAATGTTCAAAGATACCTCCATTATTATTAATACACAAATTGCATCTCTTCACAACAGAATTTGTAGCATTGCGTACTTTACGCCTACCAATGTTATTAAAAGCAACTAAGACAGCTTCTCTTAAATCGTCGATTGTTTCATATGTTCTTTTGTATACTGTGTCCTTTAGTACACCCCACAAGAAAAAATCCAAAACTGATAAATCAGGGGATCTAGCCGGCCATTCAATGGGTGCATTTCGTACTATCCATTGATTACGGAAGTTCAAATTTAAATAATTTATAACATTCAGTTGATTGTGCGGAGGCGCTCCGTTATGTTGAAACCATTGCATTGCTCGGGTTCTTAAATTTAAATTATCTAACATTTCCTCGAAATCTTGTAAAAAATTAAGATAACGATTGCCAGTTAGTGATCCATCAAAAATAAAAGGAGGAAGAACAGTTGATCCTATAACACCACCCCAAACATTAAACCCAAATTTAATTTGTGGTCTCCTATGTTCAACGTGAAGCGGATTTGTTTGAGACCATATTATATGCTCATTGTGCCTATTAAACATTCCACAATTTGTGAAACGAAATTCATCAGTCCATAATATTTTCATTGAGCAGTGTGGATCGTTTTGACACTGATCTTTAAACCATCTACAAAAAGCTATTCGTCTGATGTTATCACCTTCATGTAAAGTTTGTGATACTGATAATTTGTAGGGACGAAATTTATGCTTCTTCAACACTCTGACAATAGTGCGTTGAGAGGAGCCCATTTCTGTTAAAATTTGTCGGGTCGATATAGATGGATTCTGAGCGACACATGCTAATATGTTTATTTCTCTATCTTCATCCATCCCTTTTTTTGATTTTGGTTTAACGAACGAACCATAATCTGCTAAATTATCCCATAATCTCTTAAAAGTAGGTAGCCACGGCTGACATCGATCAAAATAATTTTTAAAATAAACTTCAGCAGCTCTAGTAGAATTTCTCTCAAACATTGACAATTAACTATTAATTAATTTAATTGTAACTTAACTATAAGCGGTGTAAACGGCCGTTAATCATAAGTTTGCATTGGCTATGGAATTTTCTAACGTAGAAAAGCGTGATATGGTTGAATGTTACATTCAGTGCCAGAGAAATTCTACTAGAGCTGCTGAAGTTTATTTTAAAAATTATTTTGATCGATGTCAGCCGTGGCTACCTACTTTTAAGAGATTATGGGATAATTTAGCAGATTATGGTTCGTTCGTTAAACCAAAATCAAAAAAAGGGATGGATGAAGATAGAGAAATAAACATATTAGCATGTGTCGCTCAGAATCCATCTATATCGACCCGACAAATTTTAACAGAAATGGGCTCCTCTCAACGCACTATTGTCAGAGTGTTGAAGAAGCATAAATTTCGTCCCTACAAATTATCAGTATCACAAACTTTACATGAAGGTGATAACATCAGACGAATAGCTTTTTGTAGATGGTTTAAAGATCAGTGTCAAAACGATCCACACTGCTCAATGAAAATATTATAGACTGATGAATTTCGTTTCACAAATTGTGGAATGTTTAATAGGCACAATGAGCACATAATATGGTCTCAAACAAATCCGCTTCACGTTGAACATAGGAGACCACAAATTAAATTTGGGTTTAATGTTTGGGGTGGTGTTATAGGATCAACTGTTCTTCCTCCTTTTATTTTTGATGGATCACTAACTGGCAATCGTTATCTTAATTTTTTACAAGATTTCGAGGAAATGTTAGATAATTTAAATTTAAGAACCCGAGCAATGCAATGGTTTCAACATAACGGAGCGCCTCCGCACAATCAACTGAATGTTATAAATTATTTAAATTTGAACTTCCGTAATCAATGGATAGTACGAAATGCACCCATTGAATGGCCGGCTAGATCCCCTGATTTATCAGTTTCGGATTTTTTCTTGTGGGGTGTACTAAAGGACACAGTATACAAAAGAACATATGAAACAATCGACGATTTAAGAGAAGCTGTCTTAGTTGCTTTTAATAACATTGGTAGGCGTAAAGTACGCAATGCTACAAATTCTGTTGTGAAGAGATGCAATTTGTGTATTAATAATAATGGAGGTATCTTTGAACATTAATAATGTTGTGTGCCCTTAATAAAAGTTCTTATAGTTTTCATTTTATTACTACATAAGATTTCAAAATAAGTTTTCGTTTGGTTTGTATTTTATCAGTTCGAAATTCAATTGTTTTCCATAAAAACCATAAAAATGTCTATATCCTCTTTATTTTTTAAAATAACCATATCAAACCTTATATCATTGTAATCAGCAAAAAATAAGCTTTTTAATGATGTCAAAACCAACTATGGTTTCCATTTAAAAAAACACAAGTTTGTGTCATAACTCGATAATGGCGAACGAAAAAAAAATATTAGCTACATAGTTTTATTTGGCGTAAAATTATCTAAAACTTTTGTCTGAACACTTTTTCTCTAAAATTACTATTAACGATGCTAAGCATGTTTAAAGAAAAACGTAAAATTTAGTTTTCTTAGAATATCTAATAAGCCATGAAAGTTATCGGAGAAACAAAAGCAGTTTTATATCAAATTCGTAAAACTGCGCATCTTTCCCCATTTAAGCGTTTTTCTATCTCCAGTAGTTTCTGAGATCCCAATGCTAAACATTCAAAAAAACTCACCCTGTATACAGGCTGAGTTTTTTATCTTGAGACAACGGAATATCTCTAAAACACTGCATAAAATCAAAAAAAGATCATAATAAGATTTATTATAATGTAGGAGGCTCACTGAATGGTGCCGAACTCGATCCCCCACCTCACCCCCAGAGTGGGAGGGTGGGCCAACTTTGAAATCTTAAATGGGAACCCCCATTTTTTATTGCAGATTCGGATTCTACGCCATCAAGTATGTGGTTTTGAAACTTCTTTTTCGATTCGTAACAGATTGCACTGTAATCCTAAAAAACATGGTTGTAAACGTCTAGAAAAAATACTCAAAAAAGAGAAAATATGATTTTGTGTTTTTTTTGTTTTAACATTAAATAACATTTCAAAACGCCATTCAACATCGAAGAACTTTACTTTATCACACCCATTTCAGAAAATGTGCCCTTCCACTTCGATACATTTATTTATTCGCAATTGGAATGATTGCACACAACTGAGAAGTGTTTCCGGCGTAATCCTTGAACAAGCGTTGGTGATTCGCTCAATCATGTTTTCCATCGTGGTTGGCACTTCTGTATAAACTTCAGACTTTAAGTGGCCCCACAAAAAGAAGTCAGATGAAGTAAGATCTGGCGATCTTGCAGGCCAAGACACTGGACCACCTCGTCCGATCCATCGACTATTGTAGGCTCGATCTAATACTTCTCGTGCTATTGAACAATGTGCTGGACAACCGTCATTTTGGAACCACATTGTTTGTCGTACGTCCAAAGGAAGGTCTTCAAGTAACACTTGAAGTTCGGTCTGCAAGATGTTTTGATATTTTTCACGATTTAAGTTTCCATCGATAAAATATGGGCCAATAAGCTTATTGCCAATTATTCCATACCAAACATTTACGTTCCTAGGATGTTGATGTTCAACTTGGCGCAACCAATGGGGATTTTCGATACTCCAGTAATGCATGTTGTGCAGATTTACCGTACCGTGATTTGTGAATGTCGCCTCTTCAAAAAATAATACTCGAGCAAAAAAATGGGATTATCTTGTATCCGTTGAAGCGCCCGTTGACAAAATCGCATTCTATTTTGAAAATCATCGCCATGAAGTTCTTGATGCAAGGAAACTCTAAATGGATGAGATTGCCTACACTTGAATATTTGGCAGATAGTGAACTGAGAAGCGCGAGCTATTTCTCGAGTAGTAATGTGCGAATTATTAGCTAGCTACTGCAGCTAATACCGCGATTTCATTATTTTCTCCAGCAATTGTTTTTCGCAGATTACGTTTTCTTGGTTGTACAGTTTCTTCGCTAGAGAACTGTTGAACGACTCGGTAAAAAGAAGCGCGCGGTCGCACATTGTCGGGAAAACGTTGTGAATAAAGATTAACAGCATCATTGATATTCCTACCACTTTCTCCATAGATGTAAATCATTTCAATTCTCTCTTGTAATGTTATAGCCTCCATTACTGTTCAAATATTCAACACTAACTAATTTGTATTGGATTAATAATTATTAATCTAAATGGGGATCGGACAATGTGTAAGTATTTACAGCTTGCCAAATACTGAATAAAGTACAGTTTTGTATCGTTGAATAGCATTCTAATTGCGAATAAATAAATGTATCGAAGTGGGGGACACAGTTTCGAACACATGGTTTTTGAAATGTTAGTTTACGTTAAAATAAAAAAAACACAAAATCATGTTTGCTTGTTTCTCTTTTTTGTATATTTTCTCTAGACGTTCACAATCACGTTTTTTGCGATTACAGCGCAATCCGTAACGAATAGAATAAAAAGTTTCATACAAAACATACATACTTGATGGCGGAGAATCCGAATCTGCAATAAAAAATGGGGGTTCCCATTTAAGATTTCAAAGTTGCCCCCCCCCCTCCCACTCTGGGGGGTGAGGTGGGGGATCGAGTTTAGCACCATTCAGTGAGCCCCCTCAATTATAACAAATCTTATTATGATTTTTTTTTAATTTTATGCGGTGTTTTAGAGATATTCCGTTGTCTCAAGATAAAAAACTCACTCTGTATATATATACGTATACCGTAGTCGACATATTTTAATTTCGTATACGAAAGTAGAAAGAGTAAAAGAGCGCGACGAAATAAACTAAAGATAAATATACGCGAGGCTACCAAGACAGTACACTCGCGTGAGGGTCCCCCGACATCGACACTGCGTTGCTCTCCCACCACTGTTAGCAAGCAGGCATCGCTGCATATTATAAGGTCATATTCTGCGTGCGATAGAAGTGTAAACCGAAATTAAAATTTGACGACTACTGTATATATAAATATATTAAAATTCTTTGCCAAATATACAAATGTATTGAAAAAATGAATATCTTCTTGGTAGTAGTTGCAAATGATGAGCAAAAGTAATAACAATATGACAAGTGGTTGTCATTTAGAATACATTGACAAATGTAGAATGTAAATCAAATATGTATGAATGAAAATGTAAACAATAAGCATAGGACAATCGGTATTACTTATGCAGCTCCATTAAATGGTTTAGGTCTACCTTAAACTCTTCAATTAATGTAATTATATAAATAATAACGACGGAACTATGTAATTAAAAGAATTACGAGTAGAGCTGTTGGTATTAATAATAATAATAATAATAATAATAATAATAGACTATATATTTGTAAGACCTCTGTTACATAAAATTGTCAATATTCTCAAACTTGTAATGCATTACAATTGTCAGATCATGATAAGTATAAATAAATAGTGTAGTGTATACTAATACTAACAACACTCTTAACAAATAACAAAGAAGACAAAAAAACAACACAAAATAATAAAATCAAATAATAAATCAAATAAGATCATTTGTTTATAGAAGAGGAATGACTAGTGTCTAAGGAATTCTTCTATTCTTTAATCAAGTGGTTCTTCACTTTTCTCTTAAACAAGCTGATTGGGAGGCCCTTAAAGCTCGGCGGCAGGTTATTGTATAATTTCGACCCCCAGTAGAAGATGGATTGCTGCGAGGAACACACCCTATGATGTGGGATCCTCAGCCAGTCCCTCTCACGCGTTGAATACCCATGATTGTACCCATTCGTGGTAAAGGCCTCCTTATTGTTGTGTACGTACACCACTGCTGAAAGTATGTAGATAGATGTTAATGTTAATATTCGTTCTTCTCTAAATCGTGTTCTACATGTTGTATTATGACAATATAGAATGTAAAATCAGTCGTGTATAAATGAAAATGTAAGCAAATAAGCATAGGACAACCGGTATTCCATGGCAAACCTTTATCAATATAATTTTTGATCTGGCGGTATAATGCTCAAATTCAACTACAAATCTTCCTTCTAAACATGAGAAAAGGTTTATTTTGTGTTGCACATCCACAGTTTGAAGAAAATAATATTGTAAATATATAGAAGTAAAATTCTTTCCTCACAATGGTTTGTTGCAAAAAGCTAGAGAATTCTGGAAAAATGTAATATTTAAACGATTACTAGAATATTTTTTATTATAATAAAGAAATAATTTTATTACTTTTTTTTTATTAAACATAAAATACATTTGATTAACTTTGTTATAAACATGCAAGAATATAACACCTTATAATAACAGATTGTAAATTAATTATTGCTCAAACATAATTATAATTATATCTAAATATTTAATAGCTTTGTGGTTGATGCATCCATGTAGCTTAAAAATTTTAAATTTTCTTACTCTATTAATAACCCTTTCAATGTGCATACGAGGGGCAGCAATTTTTTCAGTTTCAAGAATCTCTCCCTTAGTACCTATACGTTCTTAAAGGTAGTATTGTCATGACAAAAAAATTCCACCTCCAGATTTTTAAAGATGTCCACGTTTCGAAGTCCCCTGATACCAATAATGTGGTTTTTGCAAACACCTCTCTCTCCCTCTCTCTGTGTGTGTGTATGTGACACGATAGCAGTCAAACTGATACAACTATCAATACCAAAGTTTATATTTACGAGATCTGATTAGATTTTGAGAAAAAACGGTAGACCGGAAGTAGTAGTTTACTTCAGTAAAAAATCAATATTTAGTAATATCTCGTCAACTACTAAGTTTTGACAAAATTTCTAAAGAATACAAAAGAACTAAAAAGAGAATATTAGAAAGATTTTATAAAAAAAAGTTCGGAATTCCAACCGGAAGTAGGTCTTTTTGTCTTAGCAAAGAAGTTTTTTTGCAAATAACTGGCTAATTATGCATTCTATACAGATTTATCTGGAATACAAAAGAATTTATAAACCAATTTTTGTTTATAAAAAAATTTAAGATTTGGACCAAAATGAATACTTCTACTCTTATCAAATAGCAGTTTTTTTAAAATATGTATCTCGTAAATCTTGCATTCCGTGCAGATTTATTAAGAACATAAGAGTATTTAAAGCTGCATTTGGCATAATTTTTGTATTAAAAAAAATTTCAAAATTCAGACTGGAAGCAACACTGCAAGTATAAAAGTACTTTGAGTTGGATTTAGGTTACTTATGTATAAAACGATTTTTCAAAATTTAGAAGTAACACTTTTAATCAGAGGTGTATTTTACTATTTAAAATAATTATAATATTATAATTTTGATATGGTATGGCAAGGATTAATTTTAAAACAAACAATACATCTTAAAACATATATATATATATATATATATTGACATGCATTATTTTAGTTTGTAATTGTTTCCAATTCTTAAAATTATAAATGAATATTTATTAGTTG
The DNA here is from genome assembly GCA_963170755.1 of Amphimallon solstitiale. Taxonomy (NCBI): domain Eukaryota; kingdom Metazoa; phylum Arthropoda; class Insecta; order Coleoptera; family Scarabaeidae; genus Amphimallon; species Amphimallon solstitiale. The sequence goes on along the minus strand of OY720676.1, from coordinate 140,998,509 downwards.
ATGAGATTTAATTGTTTTCAATTCTTAAAATTATAAATGAATATTTATTAATTGATGAGATTTTCTTGATGTTCTGGTTGTCGTAGAGGAAAAATATGGTTTTCTTTCTTCTATGTTTGTATTTTTAGAATCTGTTGAAGAGAAATGAAAAAATATTATTATTGTTGTCAAATATGATGTATTATGTTTTATGTACAAAATTGTTTAATTAACGATGATATGACGAGTATTGTAGACGTAAATAATTGATTTAGAGTATAAACTAATTTGAATTAAATTTCTCGCCATTATTTGAACAGGTGTAAATGAAAGAATAATTTTGACAGTTCCTGTAATGAGAATTTTTAAATTGAATGACAATTGTGTGAAATGCTTTGCAATTAGGTTTTTTAAAATGTAAGAAGAATAATAAATATACGTAGTAATAAATTATAGGGATGTAAATATTCGAAAGTAAATAGTAAAGAGATATTTTGAATTATAAAGGTAGGTGTAGATTTCTGATTGGAGAATTTGAAAAAGTTTTAAAAGGTTGCCAAGGAAATTGTTTTGAAAAAAAATAATAGATAAAATGAAAAAATAATTTTCACACGACGCGGTCGTATTTGTCGCTGAATTTAAATAAATTCATCGATAACGTCTCAAATTTATTGAATTTTGTGCTAAAAAGCATTAATAGTGATTAATTTAAACGAAGTCATTGAGATTGTTACAGATTAAAGTGAAAAGTGCTTCTTACATAATTTATTATATGTCTATAAATCATAGCAAAACAATTTATAGATAAAGAAAGGATTATTTAAACAGGTTTAATAATAATTTAACAAAAGTACTTACATATATCGAAGATTATCCATCGACGAAGTTCATAATATATTTTCAAGATTAACCATAGACGAAGTTCCTTGTATATCCAAAGGAGACCGAACGTGTAGGAATCATTTCTTCTAGAGTTGCAGTATTTTATCGTGGATAGGCCTACGAAGAGAATTTTTCTGAGTCCGAACGTGTATTTCCAAAGGAGACCGAACAAGTAGGAATCATTTCTTCTAGAGTTGCAGTACTATATTGTGCAGAGAACTTCGAAGAGAATTTTTCTGAGTCAGAACGTGTATATCCAAAGGAGTCCAAAATAAAGGAGTACAAGAAGGACGTCGAAGATTGGAGGACATCGGAGAATATCATCTAGATATCAAATCCAGGTCATATTATAGTAGCAGCAGCACCTACAAGTAAATATAAATTAATATTTGAAGTAATATAAATTATATTGGTACTATTCGATTTAAAAAAAACATATATTTTATATTAATATTTAAAAAAGTTATAGCTATTTGAATTTAAATACAAATTAGAGAACAATATAAGAAAGGCAATACCTTATTTGTAGAAGTATTACAAATTTTCATCCAGTGGAAATCTCATCAACAATTGAATGTTTATAACTAAAGTTGAAAAACATTATTTGTCAGTTGTAGAAAATATACCAGTTGTCGTTCAACAAACCTACTCGTTATAGTTATATCATCGTCCCTAATGGTTTATTTTTATATTTTCTAACCTACGAAAATATATCGTGGTTAAACAATTTTCAATAATCTTTATTTATATTTGTGAATCTAATCAACACATTATTATACCATTATTAGCCTGAGATTGTTGTTTTCTTTCATTTGTAGCATTATCTATGTATTTTCTTAAATAGAGCAACTGATTTACAAGAGTTGTGTAACACTAAAATTATAAAAATATTAAATTAATTTAACCTGAAAAAGACCAAATAAAATAAGGAATACCTTACATGTATAGTCGTAGTTCTACAATTTACAAGCGAATAATCAGTCACAGCGAACTTCATAAACACCCCTGATGATAAATAAAAAGTATTTTATAAAGAACACGTTGCAAATTAATCGATAATAAACGATTCATAAGTTAGGTTATAATTTCTTGACATTTAATGTGAAATATCCCTTCCATTTTTATTATGTATTGGTATAGGTCTCAAATAATATAGTCCTACCAGTTCAATAAATTAAAGAAGGAGAAATAAAAATTAATATTTATTTAATTTGAGTATTAGCCGAGGTTTTATATTAAATAAAAATAGTAGTATGAAATTGATATTGAGCAGAATATTAAATTATTAAATATTGGTATACAGAGTGTAATAAATCATATCTACACACATAACCAATACATTTTGGCTGGCCCAACTTGGAGCAAAACATACTAATACAATATATAGTTTTATCTGTATAAAAAAACTATTATTTTACTGAATATCTAAAATAAACCAATATACTCTCTAGTATCTCTTTCTCAAGTATTAACAAATTACACGTTTTTCGTTTTATGTTAAAGTATTATTTTAAAAAAAAATAAATAAAAGATAAACCTTGTATACAGGTGTTTCCAATTCGTCAAATTAAATGTAAAGAGGTCACTTTGTTGGCAGTTACATGTCCGTGTCTTATTATATGTTTTATCGTGAATATCTTACTACCTATCTAAACAAAACATTTGTACCTTTAATATTTTTAGGATGCTCAATGGGTGTCAACCTGACTGAAGCACAATTTTTTACACAAAGAATTAGCAATGTTCATCATTTCTGTGTCGCAATTACACAGCATGCATTTTACAGAACTGTCTTTTATATATCAATTACTAAACAATTGTAATTCTTTTAAATTCTATTTAAAATGTTTGAAACTGAAATATCAACATATCCAATCTGTTGTTTTCTTGTGAATGCCTTTTAACAGCTCACTCGTTTTTCTTTTCTGTCAAATCCCTTTTTTCCTTTTTTTTATCCATATAGAAAAAGTATTAACACACATCTCCAAACAAGGCACATACCCGTTTTATTTAAATGTAAAACATCGTCTAAATTCATATTTAAAAATCTAGACGAAAAACAGAAATTATGTGTACATTTGATTAAAATTTTTGAAACTGAAATATCAACATATCCAATCTGTTGTTTTCGTGTGAATGCCTTTTAACAGCTCACTCGTTTTCTTTTCTGTCAAATCCCTTTTTTCTTTTTTTATCCATATAGAAAAAGTATTAAAACACATCTGCAAACAAGGCACATACCCGTTTTATTTAAATGTAAAACATCGCCTAAATTCATATTTAAAAATCTAGACGAACAACAGAAATTATGTGTACATTTGATTAAAATTTTTGAAACTGAAATATCAACATATCCAATCTGTTGTTTTCGTGTGAATGCCTTTTAACAGCTCACTCGTTTTTCTTTTCTGTCAAATCCCTTTTTTCTTTTTTTATCCATATAGAAAAAGTATTAAAACACATCTGCAAACAAGGCACATACCCGTTTTATTTAAATATAAAACATTGCCTAAATTCATATTTAAAAATCTAGACGAAAAACAGAAATTATGTGTACATTTGATTAAAATGTTTGAAACTGAAATATCAACATATCCAATCTGTTGTTTTCTTGTGAATGCCTTTTAACAGCTCACTCGTTTTTCTTTTCTGTCAAATCCCTTTTTTCCTTTTTTTTATCCATATAGAAAAAGTATTAACACACATCTCCAAACAAGGCACATACCCGTTTTATTTAAATGTAAAACATCGTCTAAATTCATATTTAAAAATCTAGACGAAAAACAGAAATTATGTGTACATTTGATTAAAATTTTTGAAACTGAAATATCAACATATCCAATCTGTTGTTTTCGTGTGAATGCCTTTTAACAGCTCACTCGTTTTCTTTTCTGTCAAATCCCTTTTTTCTTTTTTTATCCATATAGAAAAAGTATTAAAACACATCTGCAAACAAGGCACATACCCGTTTTATTTAAATGTAAAACATCGCCTAAATTCATATTTAAAAATCTAGACGAAAAACAGAAATTATGTGTACATTTGATTAAAATGTTTGAAACTGAAATATCAACATATCCAATCTGTTGTTTTCGTGTGAATGCCTTTTAACAGCTCACTCGTTTTTCTTTTCTGTCAAATCCCTTTTTTCCTTTTTTTTATCCATATAGAAAAAGTATTAACACACATCTCCAAACAAGGCACATACCCGTTTTATTTAAATGTAAAACATCGTCTAAATTCATATTTAAAAATCTAGACGAAAAACAGAAATTATGTGTACATTTGATTAAAATTTTTGAAACTGAAATATCAACATATCCAATCTGTTGTTTTCGTGTGAATGCCTTTTAACAGCTCACTCGTTTTCTTTTCTGTCAAATCCCTTTTTTCTTTTTTTATCCATATAGAAAAAGTATTAAAACACATCTGCAAACAAGGCACATACCCGTTTTATTTAAATGTAAAACATCGCCTAAATTCATATTTAAAAATCTAGACGAACAACAGAAATTATGTGTACATTTGATTAAAATTTTTGAAACTGAAATATCAACATATCCAATCTGTTGTTTTCGTGTGAATGCCTTTTAACAGCTCACTCGTTTTTCTTTTCTGTCAAATCCCTTTTTTCTTTTTTTATCCATATAGAAAAAGTATTAAAACACATCTGCAAACAAGGCACATACCCGTTTTATTTAAATATAAAACATCGCCTAAATTCATATTTAAAAATCTAGACGAAAAACAGAAATTATGTGTACATTTGATTAAAATGTTTGAAACTGAAATATCAACATATCCAATCTGTTGTTTTCTTGTGAATGCCTTTTAACAGCTCACTCGTTTTTCTTTTCTGTCAAATCCCTTTTTTCCTTTTTTTTATCCATATAGAAAAAGTATTAACACACATCTCCAACAAGGCACATACCCGTTTTATTTAAATGTAAAACATCGTCTAAATTCATATTTAAAAATCTAGACGAAAAACAGAAATTATGTGTACATTTGATTAAAATTTTTGAAACTGAAATATCAACATATCCAATCTGTTGTTTTCGTGTGAATGCCTTTTAACAGCTCACTCGTTTTCTTTTCTGTCAAATCCCTTTTTTCTTTTTTTATCCATATAGAAAAAGTATTAAAACACATCTGCAAACAAGGCACATACCCGTTTTATTTAAATGTAAAACATCGCCTAAATTCATATTTAAAAATCTAGACGAAAAACAGAAATTATGTGTACATTTGATTAAAATGTTTGAAACTGAAATATCAACATATCCAATCTGTTGTTTTCTTGTGAATGCCTTTTAACAGCTCACTCGTTTTTCTTTTCTGTCAAATCCCTTTTTTCCTTTTTTTTATCCATATAGAAAAAGTATTAACACACATCTCCAAACAAGGCACATACCCGTTTTATTTAAATGTAAAACATCGCCTAAATTCATATTTAAAAATCTAGACGAAAAACAGAAATTATGTGTACATTTGATTAAAATTTTTGAAACTGAAATATCAACATATCCAATCTGTTGTTTTCGTGTGAATGCCTTTTAACAGCTCACTCGTTTTTCTTTTCTGTCAAATCCCTTTTTTCTTTTTTTATCCATATAGAAAAAGTATTAAAACACATCTGCAAACAAGGCACATACCCGTTTTATTTAAATGTAAAACATCGCCTAAATTCATATTTAAGAATGTAGACAAAAAACAGAAATTATGTGTACATTTGCTTAAAGTGTACCCCATACGTCTATATGTAACTCGACGGATTATCGGTATTTTTAAAGTATACTGAGTGTTCTTTGACAACACACCAGCAAAAATTAACAATTATTTTACATAATAATCATAAAGTTACGATATCAAAAATATCTTAATTTTGAAATTATACTAAATATACTAAACATAAATTTTATAACGTTGCGAACCACAGCAATACGTATAACAAGTGTGTTGCCTACATCTCATTTTTTACACCTGCTTTTACACTTGTACCTCTAATAAATGTGCTAAAGTGAACTAAACAATGCTTGAGAGTATTTAATACTACTTTTATCCATTATTTAATCACTTGAACTGTGAAATAAAAATTGTGCGTAATATTTTTTAAATTGTTTAAAGGGAAACGACAGATGATTTGAAATAGACTCATAAAAAAATGACGTAGCAAATGTTTTATAAATGCAATTAATCTGCAAAACAAATGAGTATAAATGGGTATAAATGTAAAATAGCTGTAACAATTCAATTACCTCGTGCAAACATATGTCCACTCGTGTCTTTTAACTTTAGGTATTATTCATATGTTTTATTCCTACCAAGTTAGCATTATATGAAATTTAAGTGTTCAAACAGCGTATATATTTTTAAAAACATGTTGTTTATCAGTGACAAAACATAATTATCAATTATATTCGCAGTAATGACGTTGAGTACTTTTCCAACAAGCTTAAAAGTTTTAATTTTTTTGAATTTTTCAGAAACTACAGCGTATTTTCAAGAACTCATTTGTTTATAAATGAATTTTGCTGCAATTACATCTAAGATTTTCTCTTTTATTTATATGCATGTAAATTTATTATCTTCATTTTAGTATCTAATCAGGAATATAATATTTTTAATGTATTGTAACCTGTGTGTGAACCGTAGTAATTTATTGATAAATATATATGCAGTAAGAGTTTTCTAAGATTAATAAGCGAAAAATATGTTTATTTTGCATGCTTTGGCTTAAAATCATTTCAATTGGTTTTCTAAATACAGTAACTAATCTTTTTATACAGCTCTGTTAGGGCATCTTCAAACTTTTAATTTCGTTTATCTCAAAACTACAAAAATTGACTTAGATCGTTTTTCTGCGTGGTTTTCAAATATAAAGTTTGGTAATGATAGTTTTCGTCGTTTGGGCCTTATTGTGGTCACACAGAATGAGAAAAGGAGAGCGATATTTTCAAAAACCATTTTTTCGGTGTCAGGAGACTTCATAACATGACGTGGCCATATTGCAAAGATCTGGAGGTCGAAAATTTTTGTCATCACAATTCTTTCTTATACTACCTGTAAGAAAGTAAAAACGTAGCCTTAATACCATTGTTGTAGTATTTATAACATTTAGATTTTCAAATTAGGATTGAGTATCTATAGGTATGTATATTAACTTTTCTTCATGCTTCCGCTTTAGCATTCCATAAGAAGAATGATTAATAAATTGTGTGTTCTTTCCAAGTAATGAGTTACTCTTGCTTAATCTTTGATTTATATGTGAAACAATCAATTGTATAGCAGTCCTCTTAGATAACATTAGATGAGAATTATGTATACTAAATTTCTGTTATACGAATCTTGACGAAAAAAGAAAATATATGGATAAACATCGCATTACTTTAAAGAACCACATTTATATTATGCTTTATTTAACAGTCTTGTAAAAACTTTGAATGTGAGAATAGTTAAATGTTCTGTTATATGCATATACCGGGTGTGTGTTTAAGCTCGGCCACCGGCCATATCTCGGCAACCGTTTATCGTACAACCTTGCGGAAAAAATCTTGATAGTAAAATACATGACCGGAATTACAACAAAAATATTTTTATGTTTCCAAAATGATCGCAAGGGGGCGCAATTTTCATGATGAATTAAAAGTTCGATAATATTTCATCAAATTCTAGACTAAGATAGATTGAAAATTTTTCTAGCAACATTTTTAGACATTTTTATACAACTTTCATTTGATACTTTTTGATCTAACTCCCATACGAAGGGGAGAGTGGAGGGGGGTATGTCTGCGCACAAAAGTAGGTATAACTTTGGTTTGCCCCAACGGATTTTAATGTTTCTGGGCTCATTAGATAGAGAATTTTACAAACAATTGAAGGATATGTAGCACGAAATTACGAGGTTGTCAAAGAAAATAATAGGGGGCGCTGTTCTCAATGTATGTATATTTCTTGTTTTTTCTTTAAAATTTTAATTGGAACGGTATATTTTTAATATCGTAATATTAAAGCACATAAAAAACTGAAGAGAATGATTAAAACCGGAAGTTGCTACCTTTTTTGTTAACGAAGATATAGTCATACGAAGACAATCCAGAAAAATAAAACTCATTAAATATAAATTTATTTATTTATTGGGAGTAATAATTTTATTTTAATTTTAATAGGGTCTCTAGATAGTGTATAGTACGTTTTCACTTGAAATTTCATCATACACTTCGCTAAATGTATTTATTTCAATCTTTTTATCGATTTTCTAATTCATTGCATATGTTACGTTAGATTCTCCTTTTAAATGTTTTTAAATACTCTAGCTATTATTTTTTAAATATCATTTCTTATACTTTCCAACATTGAAATAAAATAATAATAGTGAACAGTGTATTTTGCTTTTTTTTTTAATTTTCATCATACAACATGGCATGCACAGTGATACTAAATTACATTATGATGAGATTTCCAAGGTAGGCCATGAAAATCGAAATGCAAAGATATTAGTGTCACTTGTAGTTAAACTTTTTGTACGTATTTAGCAAATTAAGCCATTTTGGACACCTGCACATAATTATTAAGTTTGTAAAATGTCGTATTCTTACGTTGAAGCTTATAACATGATTAGAATATATTTTCAATGCTTTGAAAATGCATTCTTGCTTCGGGGAAATATTCCCTAAATTATCCCGAAAGAAGACATTATTGAGTTTTTATTCACCTTGCCAGATGTTCTTGATGTTTATTTATGGGGCAGAATAAAAGACATAGTTTATCACAAAAAGCCGAGTGCAACAATTGCTGCCTCCGAAATGGAAGTAACTCTGCTCTCTACTAATCGACAAGTAAACGGGTATTGAAAATGAAGGTGAACACTTTGAACATTTGTTAAGTTGAAGTTTTTTCTTGTTTTTTGTACTTTCTGATTTAAATATATTTTCTTTTCCTTTATATTACTTGGTTAATATATTTTCTTATTTATGTTTAGGTAGGTATATAATAGGTTATTTTATTTACTTTCATTTCAGGCGGGGATGATTTAGATATCAATTTGTGTACCCTTTCGTTACTAATGAGTAAATGATTTGATTATAACTAATACATTGTATTTGCTCGTTTCTTTTTCTCGTTATTGTCTACTTAGTTCATGAGTTATGGAAATTATTTTTACTGTTTTCCTATAATTAGATCTATTTATATCAGTTGGGTGATAAAGATATATTATTATTATTATTATTATTGTTATTATTATTATTATTATTATTATTATTATTATTATTATTATTATTGTCATTATTATTATTTGGCAAGACATGAAATTTAAAAATAGCTAGAGAATTTGAAAACATTTAAGAAGAGAATCTAATGTAACATATGCAAGAATTAAAAAATCGGTGGGAAGATTGAAATAAATACATTTATGGAAGAATATGATGAAAATTCGAGTGAAAGCGAACTATACACTGTCTAGTGACACTTGAAATTAAAATAAAGTTATTACTCATAATAAATAAATAAATTTATATTAAAAATTGTTTATTTTTTTTTGGATTGTCTTCGTATGACTATATCTTCGTCAAGAAAAAAGGTAGCAACTTCCGATATTCATCATTCTCTTCAGTTTTTTATGTGCTTCAATATTACTATATTAAAAATATGCCGTTCCATTTAAAATTTCAAAGAATTAAAGAAAAAACAAGTAATATACATACATTGAGAACAGCCCCGCTGTTATTTTCTTTGACAACCACGTAATTTCGTGCTACATGTCCTTCAATTCTTTGTAAGATTCTCTATCTAGTGAGCCCAGAAACATTAAAATCCGTTTGTGCAAACCAAAATTATGCCGACTTTTGTACGCATACATACCCCTCTCCCCTCTTCTATTTGTATGGGAGTTAGATCAAAAAGTTTCAAATGAAAGTTGTATAAAAACGTCTAAAAATTTTGGTAGAAAAATTTTCAATCTATCTTAATCTAGAATTTAATGAAAAATTATCGAATTTTTAATTTATCTTGAGAATTGCGCCCCCTTGCGATCATTTTGGAAAAATATTTTACTTGTAATTTCCGTCATCCATTTTACTATCAAGATTTTTTCCGCGAGGTTGTACGATAAACGGTTGCCGAGATATGGCCGGTGGCCGACTTAAACAGACACCCGGTATATTATAGTATAATGGGTGTCTGTAATTGACTTACACATTGAGATTTTTAAATTTTCATGGCGTTAAATTGGCAACTTGGAAACGTCATCCCTCGTTTCCTATATGCCAGTGTCATGCCTAAATATTTAAATACAATTTAAATATCATTTTATAACCATATGATATACCGGGTGTCCCAGCGTAGCGGTTAAGTCCATTATTGGTATCTAATAATGTAGATAGCGAATAATTTTTAATATAGAAATTGTAGAAAATCATAAACTCTACAATTTAAAAGTATTTTTATTTATACGGAGTGTTCGACAACGACGAACCAATACAAACTTATGTTTTTTTAAATAGAATGCTATGAATTTTTTTACATTTTATGATAGACCTTAAAGGATTGATTAAACTGACACCAACTTGTATTTACCGGTTTTCAACTGTTTCTGAGATATGGCGATTTTTCGTTAAAAATTGTGCAACATTTGAAAAGTTGCTATGAAATAACGATTGATGATGAAATAGTTTTTATGGGCTCGATTAGTAGAGATATATTTTCAGTACGTGAAAGTAATATTTATTTTGACATATTTACGCATGTTCTTTAAAATTACATGCCATTCGCAAAAGTTAAAAGTTCTAAAAAAAAATTAAATGAAACACGATGTAAATTAGTGTGCCATTGAAAAGTTCTTAAAATTTACTATTCAGAAATATGTACTTTCTTCCGCCTGTGGGCGATATTGCAAAAGTTATAGGGTGTTATATCGGAATAAACCCGATTATGACTTAAAAATATGAGTTGCCATGACTTACATTACACATAACATAACTAAAAGTAAACGAGAAAAAATACTTCTAATATTTTCTTTTTACAAATAAGTAATTTTTATTAAAATTTTAAAACTCATGATTTCATTTGAAAAGCTTGGATGTTCATGGATTAGCAATATTTTAAAAAATGTCGCAGTAGCTATGTCTCAAAAAATATAAAACTTCAAACTTAGATACATATATAACTTGTGTTGAAAAGCAAACCGTCAATAAGAGCATTTAAATTTACTTTATTAAAAACAGCTATCTTGAAGGTCACGCGTAAGCTAGTATTTTCAAGCATCATCAGCTGATAAACATACGTGTCGACTGAATTGCAGAAGGAATGGACATTCACTTTACTAAGTTCTCATAAATATCTAATTCGCCAATGTATTTATTACATAATTAGTCAAATTAGCTTATAATAGATTGAACATATTGCTGTGACTCTTACAAATTGAGATTTATATAAAAATAATTTAAATTATTCAATCAATAAATAAGTAAGAATCAAGCATGCATCCTAGTGCTAGGCCTTATGCTAGACTAAGATTCAATAAATTTTCTGCTAAATAGTAGGTTAGGCAATTTTACATTTAACTAGCTCAGTTTAGAATGACTAAAGAAAATGTTCTCTCAGGGGCAGAAAATATAAATAAATTCTCCAATCGATTTGAATGCTCTTTAATTATCACCAGGTCAGGTAAAGAAAATAAAATGCAAAATAAATCTTATCATCTAATTTATTACAAGAAAGTATCAACAAAAACGAGAAATTTTAAATTATACAAATATATATTTACAAAATTTTAATATTTCAAAACATCATCTAAAACTACACATATCATAATCAACTAGTCAATATAATAAAGAAATTATAAATAATGAAAGCATAACATCAAGAAAAAAAAATTATATTTAAAAAAAAAAATAAACGTGATTATCATGATTTATATTCGTCATAGATACATGTAAACAATCAACATCTTTAATAAAATAAAATTTATCGCATATGATGAATTGTACTGGAATATGAATAACCAAAAATTACGCAATTTATTATTTACAAAAATATAAACATTAAGGGAATGGCTTTGCCCTAATTAGTCCTGCCTGGCGCCTTTGCTCGCTCCCAAGACGGTACCATCAGAAAGCAAATTCACACTGGTAGGTACCCCAAAGTTCCACCCTACGAGTATGCTTTTTAACTCGTCGGACACAACCCGAACATACACCACCATGTGCTCACCCCTTAGGCATATATACAAATTTTAAATTTAATAAAATAAAATAAAAGTCTTTGTGCATTTAATTAATTAACTCAGCCCTGATTAGTTCTGCCTGGCGCCTTTTCTCGCTCCCAACACAGTACCACCAAGACTAATTCGTGCTTTAAGGATTCACAAGGACTCCATGCTATGAATTAAACAACTACTTAATTCATCGCACACATCCCTGATCTATTACCCAACACGTTAATATCAAACACACAAGTACTATAAAATATACTTGATATACATAATAAGAAAATATATATATATAAATAAAACTTTACCTCCCTTTGAGATTACAATATAAAACACCACTCAAAAAAAATTGGTACAACACTATACACACATTTATAACAAACTTTATCAAATCACCTTAATTCTTCGTACATTACTTCAAACTCATCCATCATAAAAAAAATTCGGTCACTGTTCAATTATTCTATACATACATAAAACAAAATTATTAACCACAAATCCTCTAATCTGATAAATAAAATAGTAAAGAAAAATCTTTATAAAAAAAAATTATTACGCTATACAACTTGATCGTTACAGTCACTAAAATGTTTTATCATAATGCATGGTGTAATAACCCTACATATAAAACAAAACATTCTAGAAAAATAAAAAAACTCAAAGTTTTAATTAATAAAACTGTTCCATACATAAATAATTATTTCTAAAATAATTACAAGTCTCACTGTAAATTAAGCTCCAAATTAAAACGATATCTAATTCATAAAGTTATTCTGAGTTCCATTCCGGTTAGAAAAATTCTGTAAGTACAGTAAAGTTATTACTTAAAATATTACAAGTTTTAATTCTTGTTAAAATTTCAAATTCATGAATAAACTTTTAAGTTAATATAACATTTAAGAGGAAGAAGAGGTTTCCACCTTCTCCTTTTTTCCTCTTTTGAGTGCGGTTTACACCAAGAAACTCTGCCGTTTTCTCCACGGTCCCGGTCTTATATCGATATTTTTCTTCACAAAAACGCCCGGTTGTATTCGGCAGATACGATTCCATCTCCAGAAATACATAGCTCCAGTGCTGCACCACTCAGGAAAGCAGCGTATTAACAATGACTCATCCAATGCATCTAGCGAAAAATATTGTTTTCGCCGAGCCACACTATCGATCTCTCCCGGTAACAGTATTCTTCGTGCGGGAAAACTCTTTCTTGTTATACTTCACGTAACATTTTATGCTTATTCTAATCTTATAGTTTTTATAAAAATTATAATAACATTCTTATATTATTTAACGTAAATAAAAATTAAATTTTGGCAAAATATTGACATAATGAATATTTATATACACATCATGATAAAAATAAATAAAATAACAATTAATTAAATTAAATCTTGAAGTGATCTTGATCATGCCTATTTATAATCTACCACCAAACTCAAGGTCACTGCAATATGTTTTAAACTGCGTGTAAGCGCAAGCATGTTTTCGTTTTGTGTAAAATTTCTCTGTATGCGTGCATTACGCTAGGATGTTCGCATCAGGTGTTTTAAGTTTAGTTGGACTTCTTTTACGGGAAGTCTTACTTTATAAGAGGTCCTACAATTAGCCTATTGAAGTGGGTAGGCAACAGCGTGGGTACTGTTACCTCGACGTCATTCGGTATTCAACCAATCTCCAATATATGGGAGGAACAGACCAAATGAACGGACACTTAGGGCAGTACAGGATTTCAATCAGAGGTAAAAAAAAATAGTGGTGGTGTATACTCACTTGGCTCGTAGATGTGGACATAACAAAGCATGGATTTCGCAAGGAAAGGTCATAGGAAGGCGCGCGGATGAAGTCTCATTCCGAAGAGAGATACAAAAAAAAATTTACTGCAATATGGGATATTGTCAAAGGTCGGTGGACGTCAATCAACCTCTAAAACCAGTGTGTTCTGGAATAGAGTAAGTGATGATGTAAGGTATGACGGAATCAATCACCTACTGGTCAACATCCCAAACAAAAAGCGTTGCCATTGTGCTGGAGAGGGCCCCACATCAAGTGGACGGACCATGTGAAACAAATGTGACGTTGGTATATGTATTGAATGTAATTTAATAATCCACACCAGATAAAAGAAAGACTAGTTAATTCATGAATACACACCGAAATTGTTCTCTTTTCTCTTAATAATATTCAATTTCATCACAAGCGATTTTTTTGCCAGATTCCTACTAAGTACTGGCATTAACAGACTTTTTTTCTCTTTTAAACGACCTTATATGAAAATACTATATTTTACTTGTGAATGAGTTATTTCAATGATGAATTTTAATATCATAAATAATATAAAAGCTCTGCATTTGAAGGCTTAATTTTTTTAATTACAAACAATTATTTATTTGACAGCTACTAAGTAGGAAAATCTGTACATGAACATTAAATTTATTTCACATAAATTATTGCCTGCTGCGCATTATTTTGGCAATTATCAGATAATAACTTGTTTGTTGATTTGAAGATATTATTTTCTTTCATAATATAGACGAATATAGAGGCTGTTCTATTTCAATCAAAACAAATAAATTTACCAACTTTAAGAAACTACATTGATGCAATACTAAGGAAGTCAGCAAAGTTGGACATTTAATTTTGAACTCCATGTGTATATACGTTTATTAAAAAACATGTTGTTGAGCATACATTTACTTTGGTAAAATTATTAATATGATACATTTCTAACCTTTATTATCAGTAATTTATTATCAATGGAAAGCAAACATATACGCACTAACTTTTCCTGGTAATAATTAATATCTTGAATAATTTATCTGATAATTTAGATAAAATTTTGGAATGGGTAAAGTCCCTTTCTTCACAACCATATAACATACATACATGACTGCAATTTTCTATTCAAAATGGAATTGAATTTATTTACATATTTTCGAATAATTCTTTAATAAAACATTTTATGAACATAATTTTACATTCTGTTCTTTAAATACAAGATACACGTGTAAATTGAAGATTAGATAAAATGTTAAGCTAAGCACTGATATATTTCTTGGTAGTACTTACATATAATGACAATTATTGGAATCGAATAAAATTCAAGTGAATTTTGATATATGTGTATTTAAAAATATCCTGCCTACGTGAGGGTTTTTCAAATATGTTAGATAAAGTACTATAAATCTAAAGATCTTTTTATTTAATTTTAATGCTAAATACACACGGTCTTATATGCTGAATAAGTTGTGAAAAATGAAAATGGATTTTTTTTAATATATAATTGCTACCTTTTATGCATAAAAGCAAATGCAAAAATATATTTTAGCTTACTCTGAATTGCTTTTAAAATAGAGATGCAATAAAGGAAATAAATAATTGGGCAGGTTCATATAAGTAAAGAATTCACTTAGGGACCTGAGTATTGAAACATACCGTACAACTAATTTACCGATAAATCAAAAGAAATCTCCTTAGGTGATAATTTAATTGTGGTAGCAAGACATTATTCGACACCAAAAATTACAGAAACATTGAAATTCATAAAATAATAAAAAAAAAGGCAGAAGAATGTAAGGAAAATTTCAATTAAAAGAAATCAAAAACATTGGTTGGGTCCGAAAAAAAGTGGTCTCTCAAAACTTTCAAGCAAAGAAAATAATATTTATGGAATACATTCCATATAAGTTTTAAATGGTTTAGGGTTAAATCGCATTAAAACTAGTATAACCTTTTTCCCTTATAATACTATTCAAACTGAAAGCATTAAAGCCTGAGAATTATGCAGTAAGTTATTTAAGGTTATTTAGCTTATGCAATGAGAAAACTTAAAGATACTTCTGTTTTTTTAAAAATATTATTCATATTATGTTCTCCATTAATTCTAGAGATCATTGCAAGCTTAAACTTTATTAAACTTAATTAAGAAAAAAAATTATAAAAAATAGATAAAGATATAGCAAAAATGGTATAAACCAGCAGGAGAAATAAACCAAATTGCAAAAGGTGTAAAATGATGTACAGAATATGATAAAGATTATTGTCAAACACCAGAAACCCCTGATTGGATTGAATGCATATCCGGCAAAAAACTACTAAAGTTAAATACTATACAGGGTGTAACAAAATAAGTGTAAAACATTTCAGGGGGTGATTCCTTAACGAAAAATAGATAGGGTCTTTCATATAAAAAAAACTTCAATGGAGCATCCATTGTTAAGATACAGCCCCATAAATGGGGTACATAAAATTTGTTTTACAATTTTTCTCACAAACACTAAAAATGTAATTTATTTCCAATGTAACTTTTTGTCTGATTATTTGATTACCATTTAAAAATCTATTTCCAATACCTTGTTTCATTCGAAACAAAAAATGTCTCTTGAATTTTTTGCCCAAAAGTAATCAGTTCGCAGCAAAAAATTATTTTACGAACAACTACAGAGATACATCGTCATAAAACGAAAATGTAAAACTAATTTATTTAGTAGGCCGCTAGTAGTGGTATCACGCTGTCAGTTTGTAAATTTTTGAAATTGAATTAATACTTAATTGTGTGTCGTTCTTTTGTTCGTAATTTGTTAGTTTAATAATTCACTTGTTATTAAAATGGCATACACAAATGAGGAAATGGCTGATATGCATTACCTTTACGGTCTGTCGCAGGGGAATGGGTTAGAAGCTTCTAGAAGATATGCTGAAATGTATCCTCAACGGCAGCTTCCTTCGCATAGAATATTTGCCCGACTTCATCAACGATTACGAGAGTATGGTTCATTCGACAAAAGAACGCAGGATTGTGGTCACCATCGAGAAGTTAGAACAACACATCTGGAAGAAGCAGTACTTAATTTGGTTGAAGAACAACCTACTAGCAGTACTAGAAAGATTGCTTTCGAGTTAAATGTTGATCATATGACGGTATTTCGAATTCTAAAGGAACAAGTCTTATACCCTTACCATCTGCAACGAGTACAGGCACTCTTACAGCGAGATTTTCCGAACCGTCTTGAATTTTCCAATTGGATGCTGGAAATGATTAGAAGAAATCCTGACTTTCTGAAGACGATCGAATTCACAGACGAATGTACTTTTTCTCGGGACAGGATAATTAATTTTCATAATAAGCACATATGGGCTGATGAAAACCCTCACGCTATTGTACAAGCTAACCATAAAGAACACTTTTCTCTTAACGTGTGGCTCGGAGTTATTGGGGATTATTTAATTGGCCCTCATTTTCTACCTCCTCGATTAAATGGTGAGGCATACACTCAATTTTTAAGAGAAGTGCATCCAGTACTGCTGGAGGAAGTTCCTTTGGGCGTCAGAAGGGATATGTTTTTTATGTATGATGGGGCTCCCGCCCATTTTAGTCAAGCAGCACGTCAGCATTTAACCCAAACATATCCAAATCATTGGATAGGTCGAGGAGGACCACAGAATTGGCCCGCTCGATCCCCGGATCTCAATCCTCTCGATTTCTCTACTTGGGGCCATTTACAGACTTTGGTTTATCCTACTCCTGTTTGCAATGTAGAGGACTTAAGAAACCGCATCATCGATGCGTGCAGGGTAATTAGAGAGAATCCAGGAATATTTGAGCGAATACGTGGCTCAATGCGCCGACGTCTAGACGCATGTGTAATGACTGAAGGTGAACATATTGAACATTTACTATGATTTCTACATGTTTTATGTTTTGTTATTAATAAATTAGTTTTGTTTATTCATCTTTAATCATATGTATTTTGATGCAGGTAGTAACTACAAAATAACAATACTAATCCAGTTCGCATTTATGACGATGTATCTCTGTAGTTGTTCGTAAAATAATTTTTTGCTGCGAACTGATTACTTTTGGGCAAAAAATTCAAGAGACATTTTTTGTTTCGAATGAAACAAGGTATTGGAAATAGATTTTTAAATGGTAAACAAATAATCAGACAAAAAGTTACATTGGAAATAAATTACATTTTTAGTGTTTGTGAGAAAAATTGTAAAACAAATTTTATGTACCCCCTTTATGGGGCTGTATCTTAACAAGGGATGCTCCATTGAAGTTTTTTTATATGAAAGACCCTATCTTTTTTCGCTAAGGAATCACCCCCTGAAATGTTTTACACTTATTTTGTTACACCCTGTATATAATATTATAACTATTAAATATAAAAATTAAAAGCATTAACAAATTTATGGTAATATTTTCTAAATGCTGTGAAAATGTAGTTTATTTATAATAAAATTAATTTAAATTTACCTGTATTCATTTGAGAAACGAAAAAGTTGAAAAAGTCATTGAACATATTTTATTTAAAGAACAATCTTGCAAGAGATATAAACCAGAAGCATTTCAGTAGGCGATGTTTGATGGAAAATTTGCGAATTAAGTTGATGAATGTTGTTCTATTACTATCTATGACGCTTGGATATAGATTTGTCATTGAAAGACAGACCTGTATAATTACTTTAAATGAAACATTTCGAGGGAAATGGCTATCCCCTGGAGGGCCCTATTCAATAGCCTGCTAGGTCTTTGGACATCACAAAATTAGTTTTTTTTATAGGGATATATAAAAGAGTAAAATATACAGTATACTTGTAACCACAAAGGAGCTATGCGGTAATATATTCCACAAATATTTAGAAATATAAGTACTCTACTTTTTGTTAATATCGATCTATCATCTCGGGAGCGTGTTCAAAAATATTTAAAAGTGGAGCACCGAATCCTATTTATTCTTATTTTATAATTTCTGTTCCACCAATTACTCATCCATTCACGTCTTACAGCTCCTGTTTCTACACCTACTAAAATCAACTTATTAATTTGCATTGTTTTAATATGTGTTTATTGTGCCATATTTTATGAAATATATTGCTGGTACCGAGTTTATTGTAAATAAGATATATTAATTTTTTTGTCATTACTCCAATACATACAAAAACCATATTTCTAAAATTTATTATAAAATCATGCTTGTCAACTAAGAAACTACTTATAAATATCATCCATTCAATTGTTAATTTCCCGGCAAATATCATGGCTCACTATATCGTATTCAAATAAAAAACATAAAGTAATCAGAATTATATCAAAAATTTTAGCATTTTATAGCAAAATTTACTAAACTATTTGATAATGACCCGATATACAAGCATTTCTATATAAAAATAATACTTTTAGACAAAAATTTATCATGTAATTCTAATCCAGTTTTCCGCAAATGTAATTAGTAATTAAAAAAAAGTTTAAATATACTATATATTAGCTTCTTTTATTGTGAACAATACTACCAGAAATTGTGTCCATTTAATACGTGGGTTTTGAGAAATATAATTTTATAAAAACATTGAATTTTCCGAAAAATGGGAATAAGTCGGAAACTATAATTTCAAGCCTCTACTATCTTATAACTTTTTGGCTAAGAATTATACGGGGAATACAAATTGTAATAATATACACGGTGTTCTATAAAGAATAACTATGGTCAGCATCCAAGTTATGTAACACTCTATATAATACAAAATAAATATAAAGGCGCTCCTAATGACTGGCTATCATTGGAAAAAAACGCTTCGAAATATGTATCTTGTTATCCGAGTAACCAGCACGGTAGATTTACAAACGAAAGTTGATGGCATGCAGCAAAACCAAAGCCATATATTTTTAGTTTTTCATCAAAGAATATTTATAATTTTATTTTTTTCTAAAACATTAGTAGATTCAGCTGCTTTGTATTTTAATATTTAATATATCATATAACAATTGTCACAGCTAATAGTGTATTTTGTATTGTTTATATATCCAAAGCTCTTCCATCATATACAAGTCTTATATTAAGTCCAGCGGAGATGGCCTTCTAACTTAAGAGCAGGTAAATAGATGGCTCTGTGACTGCTATATCACATTTGTCTATAAAGTAGGTTGCTGTTTAGAACAGTTCAACATTTTTCGATTTTGATATCAAAACGTAAAACTTAAATGTTTTATATATTAGAAGTAGTAATATTTTTGCAGGTTTCTGTTTAGAACAGTTCAACATTTTTCGATTTTGATATCAAAACGTAAAACTTAAATGTTTTATATATTAGAAGTAGTAACATTTTTGCATGATTAATGTATACATGTGACTTAATATATTACACATCATTTTTAAAACAAAACTTGATTTAATCTTGTTCTACAAATGTTGTACTTTGCACTTAATCTTAAATTGTTCCCGTTCATTATCTATTTCGTTTTGGAATGTATGGTGGCACTCTGTCGTTTTTCAATGTGGAAGACAGCCCATAATATAGGCCTGGCAATTTGACCACCTTATACATAGGTGTATTCAAATAAAAAATGGTATAAAATTTAATTTACATTTGTCTAGATGCCAAACTTCTAGGCCATGAAGAGGTAATTGAACAGAAAACAATTAAGTTAGCTATAAATACAATTAAAGAGGTGCGTTTGCGAAATCTCGAGTAAAACATTAGAAGATAGATACAAAAGTCGTAATAATAGAAAAGAAAAAAAATGATGCGTGGCCACCACACGACTTTCTTATACGAATAAGCGTTTCAAATTATACAATTTTAAGAATTTTTTTCACAAAAATTATTCAAAATCCTGTTCTAAGTACTTCTATTCTCTTAATAAATCGTTATAGAATGCATACTTTGCAAGATATTCGAAAAAAAAGTGCTACTCCCGGTGTTACTTCCGGTACGAATTTTGAAATTTCATTTATACAAAAAAATATTGAAAATCTAGCAATAAATACTTTAGTACTCTTCATTAATATATATAGAATTTACGACATATTTGCAAAAACTCGCTATTCGATAAGAGTAAAAGTGGTACTTCCGGTCTGAATTTTAAAATTATTTTTATACAGAAGATATTGAAAATTATGTTCTAGATACTTCTAAATTCGAAACGTACCTGTCTAAAAAGCATGACTTGCGAAATATTCGCAAAAAACTGATTTTCGATAGGAGTAAAAGACCTACTTCCGGTAGGAATTACCAAAAATTTTTTAAACAAAATTGTTCTCACTTTTAATTTTAAGTACATATGAATTCATTATAAATTTGTTTAAACTTAGTAGTTGACGAAATATTGGCAAAATTCGATTTTTTGACTGAAGTAAACTGCTACTTCCGGTCTACCGATTTTACTGAAAAACTAATCAGATCTCAAGAGGGAGATTATATTCGTAAATACAAAATTTGGAATTGATATCTATAGCGGTTTGACCGCTATCGTGGTCACACACACACACACTGACACACAGAGAGAAATTTTTTTAAAACCATTTTTTGGGAATCAGAGGACTTCAAAACGTGGACATCTGCAAAAATTTCGAAGTCGAAAATTTTTATCACAATACTTCCTTATACTACGTATAAGAAAGTAAAAATAGTTCCACATTACATCCCTCCAGCAGAAAATGAAATCAAGCTGAATGCGAACGTATAATGAATGCAGAAACAAGAATTTCTCCTTACCCGGGACTAAATTTGCTCTATTGCTTACGAAAAGGTCTAGTTGTGATTGGCTTAACCTGTTTTTAAGGCGTAACAGTGAGATTGGTATCAGAAAAGTTGGAAGTACATATTTCGCTAGCTAGGAAATAGGCTATATACCGACAGAGGATGAATTCCTATTTTAAATTACCTGAGGATACTTTGAAGAAAAACTCTCATTTTGATAATCACCCAAATATATTTAACTTGGACAAGACAGGCCTCCAGTTGAATAACTGATCCAATCAAGTTTCGGCCAGTTAAGGACAGTATGCCACCTGGATCCACGATAAGAGTCAACATTTTGTTGAAACGAAACCTACTGGAAAGGCCTAACGTCCAAAGATGGCCACACGACTCACTCAAATTCGATGAGTTGCTCAAATTTGCAGATGAAAATGATACTATTTTGATGTCTCTAGCAAGTCATTCTTCAGCCTTTAGATAGAGCGGTTTTCCAGTTCTTAAGGATACACATCTTGGACGACGTTTTTTTTTCCAGCAATTCTTCAAACTGGTACCTCGTACAGTTTGAAGAATTGCTGAAAAAAAAAGTGGGGGAAATCTATAAACCCAAGAAATGCTATGTCCGGAGTTAGAGTTACTGGGATTATCCCGCTCAGGCATAATTTTTTCTCGGATTATGGGTTTACAAATACAGAAAACTTTGCAAAATCAGGACGAATTAGTCCAACCTGGATCACTGGCATGGCAAAGAATCAAGAATGTTTTCACGTCTTCAAAGTTATTAGCAAATATTTCCCCAGTGCGCGATTTAAAAATTGCACCTGTAAACAAAATCTTACAGTAGTGAAGAAATTTAGATAAGTAACAGTTAGTCGGTCAATAAACCTGTATTTAACGAAAACTAATGTGGGAGCTGTGGTGAAGATTATTCTACTAGTTAACAAAAAGTTGACTGTATACGTTGCATCCAATGTCAATTTTGGCTGCAATAAACCTGTAATTGTTGAAAATATTTTCACTTAAAAAACTACGACCATCTACCGGACTTACCTTATAAATAAAGTATAATCAATAAATAGAAAATTATATTAATAAATAAAATATTTTTCGACATTTGAAAATGCCTTTCACCTTGTTAATTTATATTTTATTAAAAAGAAAACGGAAAACGTTTTTAATTAATGAATTAATTTATTTCATATTTTTATGCACATGTTAATTATGCTTTTCTTTCATTCCATTGCGCCATTTCATAATTTATATATCCCAAAATATGTTTATTCATTCATTTATTCCAAGAAATGGGCTTATCAAAACTCCGATTGAATGTAGTTGTATATTATTCAACAGAATATTGAGTAAGTATATTGTTCTAAAAATATGCGAGAATGTTAAATCTCAAAGCGAAAATACACTCGTGATATTGACGATCCCCCTGGTCTGATAACCTAACCAAAATAAAGATAAAAGAAGACAAATAAGTGGTGTGATCGTCTTATTGTTATTTAATAATAATGAAATAAAATCTAACAATACAAAACACGATGATAAGGGTGCTTGTCCGTAGATTAAACGTCATGACGTTTACATACGTCAGAGGGGTCAACCATATAAGAAAAAAATATTGCCTATCAATACTTGCGCCAGCAATGTTATGCGTTCCACGCAATCTTTGAATGTTCTTGTTTTTGTTGCTTTCTCGAAAGTGTTTTGATAACATTAAAAATTGATGTCAATTTAAGGTAGATTATTAAGTTGTTTAATTTTTTTGGCTTGCCTCTGATTCCCTCGTGTTTTCTTTACTGGTGCATTATTTTTCATGCGACGAAGGCGACTTCATCAAGTAAGAGTTTTTTCCACTATAAAACCTAACATTGCTTTCAAGTTCATCCCTGATGCTTTCCTTTCTTGTTATATCTCTTTCAACTCTTCAGAGATAGCTTATCTCAATCAACTGTATGACCTATGATTCGCGTGCATATGTAAGTATAGGCCTGTATACAGGATGTCCAGAAACTCTCCTGACAAACGAAGACCGGAGATTCCTCAGATAATTTTAAGACAATTTAACCCAATTCACTCTAGTCCGAAAATGCTTCCTAAGGGAGCTAGAACTCTTTGAAGATGGCGCCTTGTAATTACTTTGTTTTTAATATCTCCCGAACGCTTCTATTTAGAAAAACAAAAACTGGTATTCTTACTTATCCTCCAGAGATGAATCGATTCCATCAATTGCGAATTTCTAGTACCGGTCATAGGCGTCCGTTTTGGACAGGTTAACGGTTATTTTAACGCATAACTTTTTTGTCTTTTACTTTTAAGCATTTGTGACACTAGATTATTACATTTTCAGGTATTCTAGTACTAAAAGGTACTCTTACTTTAAGTCGGTAGGACACACCGTTTTCTAGAAAAATCAATTTGAAAGTTTTTCGTTTTTTTTGTCATTAAAATTCAATTTATTATTTTTTGCACTAGTTCGCTCTGAACTGCCAACAAAAATAAAACCTACGTTTTTAATTGTCAAATTATTGTCAGTTCGCGAAGTTTATCTTTTAATTTTTTACTTTTTAGCATTCAAACACAACGATTTCAATTTAAAAAAAAATGGTTTTTACTAATGAAGTATACGCCCATATGCATTTAGTTTATGGCGAAATGAGGTGTAACGCTCGAGCAGCGCAACGTAGATACGCTCAAAATTTTCCCAATCGTCAGCATCCCACTCACTCAACATTTACAGCTCTTCATCAACGATTAAGAGAAACAGGTTCAGTGGTCCCAAAAAAAAATGGAAAAGGAAGACATAATGATGTGACAGCAGAACATGAAGATGTTATTTTAATGGAAGTTGAGGAAAATCCA
Organism: Amphimallon solstitiale; assembly: GCA_963170755.1. Classification (NCBI taxonomy): domain Eukaryota; kingdom Metazoa; phylum Arthropoda; class Insecta; order Coleoptera; family Scarabaeidae; genus Amphimallon; species Amphimallon solstitiale. The sequence continues at coordinate 140,974,097 of OY720676.1, read as the reverse complement.
GAAATTAGCGTTCGAAGACTATCTGCCATGTACCCCAAAATTTCAAAATCTTCCGTAGGAAATATCTTACACAAAGAAAATTTATATCCTTTTCATTTTACAAAGGTGCAAGCACTGCTAGAAGGAGATTTTCCTGCTCGTGTAGAATTCGCTAGATGGTTACAAAATCAGATAAATCAAGATGAAGATTTTTTCAGGTACATTTTGTTTGGTGACGAAGCTTCATTCTCAAAAAATGGAATTTTTAATGTACATAATGCACACTATTATTCGTACGTTGGTGACAATCCCCACGTTGTTCAAGAATTTAAGCATCAGCATAGGTTAGCATAAACGTCTGGATTGGAGTAGTTGACGATCATCTACTTGGACATGTGGAATTACCTGCTCGTTTAAATGGTGTTGATTACTTACATTTCCTGCAAAATATTTTACCTGATTTGTTAGATGAGTTGCGTTTAAATATTCGGCAAAACTTATGGTTTCTACAGGACGGCTGTCCGGCCCACTTTAGCAGGAATGTACGAGACTTTCTAGATAATAACTACGAAGACCATTGGATTGGAAGAGGCGGTCCAGTTGCACATCGTGCACAACTCTGGCTAAGGATACAAGATGCTTGCAACGAATTTAGAAATAACTTTGGAATTTTTGCAAGAATTCGGCGTTCTCTAAGCAAAAGGGTAAATTTATGCATAGAGACTAATGGTCATCACATCGAGCATCTTTTGGAACTATCTACCTTTGATACTTGTTCTTTTTTTGTTAGTTTCGTTTCATTGTAATAAATACTTTGTTTTTAAAAACCTTCAGCTAAAATTTTGTTTCAAATTGATTTTTGCTTCTTTTCCCAAACTTTTTTTACGAATTGTGTGCTGCATTTATTGAAACAAAAGATGATTTATTAAATTAATTTTCATCCATGTCTTGATAGTCCTAGCCAACTTCGTCGCTAAAAATAAGTAGGTACATACTAAATTGAATTTTAATGACGAAAAAACGAAAAATTTTTAAATAGATTTTTTTAGAAAACGGTGTATCCTACCGACTTAAAGTAAGAGTACCTTTTAGTACTAGAATACCTGAAAATTTAATAATCTAGTGTCACAAAATTGCTTAAAAGTTAAAGACAAAAAAGTTATGCGTTAAAATAACCGTTTACCTACGCAAAACGGACGCCTATGACCGGTACTAGAAATTCGCAATTGATGGAATCGATTCATCTTTGGAGGATAAATAAGCATACCAGTTTTTGTTTTTCTAAATAGAAGCGTTCGGGGGATATTAAAAATAAAATAATTACAAGGCGCCATCTTCAAAGAGCTCTAGCTCCCTTAGGAAGCATTTTCGGACTAGGGTGAATTGGGTTAAATTGTCTTAAAATTATCTGAGGAATCTCCGGTCCTCGTTTGTCAGGAGAGTTTCTGGACACTCTGTATAGTTTTATATACTTTTATTTTTGTTTTCCTTGATATTGTCTTCCCATTGATAAATCCCCTATTCATAGCCTTGGTCTTTTCATTTCTTTTATTAATTTCTATTATGTGGCCACTACTTCTTCTTTTTACTGTACCGAGGTATTGGATATTGTCCACCTGTTCTACCTATATTTCTTCTTAAATGTATTTATATTTTCAATTTCTCTTGCTACTATAAATTCTTTTTCTTTCGAATTATTCAGTTTTATTTCTTTTTTCTCCGGCTCATTGTCCGAGATTTCTGGGTTTACTTTCAACTCATTTCACTATTCGCAATAATTACTACATCAAAACGAAAATGAATAGTGTAAACACATGGATGTGAAACTAACATCAAGTAGTAAATAAATACTGTGACTTACATGTATACATGTATACGTAAAACGTATATGCATATATGCATGTGTTTGAGATACACACATACATTAAGTGCCATTGCCGACAATCGAACGCACAGACACCGGTGTTTCGACCTTTGAGGTCTCGTCAGTGTGCGTATCTCAAACACATGCATATATGCATATACGTTTTACGTATAAATGTATATATGTAAGTCACAGTATTTAATTACTACATCGTCCGTAAAGGCACAATCCCTAATTTCTACGAGTTGCAAATCTTTGTTACCGATGAACTCAGTTCTGTTTTTTTTCTCTGGTTTCATCCATATACGCGATAAACAGCAACGAACTACATCCTCCTCCTTGTCTACTTCTTTTGTTCTAAATATTTAATTTTTGTTACATGGTTATTTGTTTCCTAAAACAGGCTTTTGAATTCTTCTACTAATTTGTTGTTAATTTTTATTTCTTAGAGATTGTTCCCTACACTTTCACTAGGTACTCTATCTAATGCTTTTTCCATGTCTGTTAAGGCAAAATAAACTTTTGTTCACCCAGCGGTTTTGCTTAATTCCTTTGATTGTGAATACCTGGTCCTCTTTCCTCCTGTCTTTTCTGAACCCACTTTACGAGTAAAGTAATATTGGTTCTATCATTAATCTAGGCTTTGTTTCCAGAATCTGTACGTATACTTTCATCACCGCACTTAAGTCCTCTCTATAGCTGCAATTTTTTGTTTATCTCGTTTCTAGTGTATTCGGAGAACATGTTTTAAATTTAAAATTAAATGGAATTGTAAGAAATTATTTCGATAGTTGGTCAAACATATTCCACTATCTATCGCGAACATTTAAATTCTACGTCAACTTCATTACTGATATCAATACCACTTTTGAGTTAATCCGATCTATTGATCAGTACAAATATCATAGCTTATTTATCTATAAAATAGAGAACAACATCTTTTATGTAGGATTGCATGAATAACAGAAGAACAGGCCAAGAAACATGATATGACTTATCCAGAACGAGATTCTATAAACAATTAACATTGGTCACAATTGTTTATTAGATTTGTGCAGAATGAAAGAAGAATTGGAAGATTAAAGATAGTAACTTGCGATGGTAGCGACAAAAGACTCAAATGTGAAGGTTAGAATTGAAGCTACTTCTTAGGAAATAACATAAAACATCTAAATATTGCTCATATCTTCTATCAAAACCATCTTAAGTTTTGATAGAAGATATGAGTTTTGGGGAAATATCAGTGAATAATCATAAATTTCCAGGAATCGTATTATCTAATAAAGCAACTAAATAGTGCTCTCAATTTGTAAAATTATAATAACTAAGCAACTAAAAATCATCACTGGATGGAGAAAGAACTTACCAAATCTCCACAGAAGATTGAAGTGTGAATATACGTCTTCAGCAGGTGGTGCTCCATTATAGTTTGTTTGATACCTTTAAAATCAGAATTTTCTCAAATTTGATTTAAAAGGGGTACGATCGAGCGGTCATCTGCCAAATGTAATAGCTCTTGTTAAATACTTTTGGAGTAAACTAAAGGGTGTGGTATACTAAAACAGGTCCAGCAATCTATAAGATTTCCAAGCTAGAATCCCAAAAGTAAATACACCTTATTATTAACTTGAATGCTTTCTATTACAAAAAATAACTTAATTCATTAATTTCTAGATAAACCTGAGACAAGCGGCTACCTTTTAACGCTTTTTTCAGTAGCCCAAATATTTGGAAATCACAATACCTTATCTATTTGTATCTGTTGATGTCGGCCTTGAGAAAGAGATGTAGATCTGTACTTATTTTCAAATTACTTACAAAGTTGACAAGTATCTGCCCTGGGATGTCTAAATTTGCCTTACAAAAACAGAAGTCAAGCTTTAAATTCTGACTTCTTCCCTTTTTTCTCGTCCAATAAATTTTTCATATCAGATTAAAAATTTCAAAGTAATAAGTACTCCAGCATACTTTTTACATTGAGACCATCTGAAAGGCAGTATGTGCTGAAGTTTTTGTTTCTGCAGTGGTGAAACGACTTGTAGAATGATCTTTTCTGGTATTGCAGTTGGCCGATTTCGATGCGCTCGTTAATTGACGTGATTTTATTTGAAACCGATAAATGGTTTGCCAGAAGCTCCAGCCTTTTCTTCAAATGCCGTGGATGGCACTAAAAGTTGTTTTACAAACATCCACAAAATTGCTTCCAATTCGATTTCTATGTATGTATACAGCAAAGCGAAGCTGGAGTCTACTATTTGTTGGAGGAGATTCAGGAGAACGAACTGGAGCATGATATGAGTGCAATCTTATAATCAATAGCATTATATTCTATTAAAACTACATTCCGCATATTCAAAATATTTTTTCTAGAATGAGAGGCAGCTCTCACGGCTCTAGCGTATCTAAGTTGATTTTAATCAGTAATCAGTAATCAGTCTTTATTAGTCATAATAATGTAAATCACATGACACGTAATTACATATACATGAAAGTGCACACATGTACATAAATAAGACAAAATTCGATACAATAGTATGAACAAGTCAAGTCTTAACAAAATGACACACAACATAATCAACTTACTAACATAAAATCAGAAATTAGAATTAAAATCAAAAAACCTGCTCCAGATATTCATTTTAATAGTTAGTAAGTGTCAAATTTGATGCGAGCGATATTCTCCCAGTTACGTTCATTTCTTATTTTCCGCGCCTTTCTTTGAAATGTACTTTGATTAACTGGAACCATAACCTATCCTTCTGTTTCACTATGTGTAGTCTAAACTATTTTCACAAGGTTTCTAGTTGTATGAGAAATCAGAACTAAAGGTTTACCTACTTCACTTGAATCACTCATGGTTTTTCATAATAAATTTTCAATAAACACCAAATGTACGGCTTTGTGTAAATACAGGTATCTGCATCATCAATCCTCAACAATGCTACTACATTTGCAATGTTGTTACCGACCAGGAGAGTATTACGTTCATTTGGAGCAAAAAGGAGGTAAATCCGAAGAATTTCCTTTTGTTCCAAATAATTCTAGAGAATAAATTCAACCAAATCGTTTGTATTGCACGGATTTACGTCATTCTTGTACCAAATGGTGGAAAATAGTCGACATCATAAAGTGGAATACAAAGGTCATTTTATCGTTTCTTGCAACAAGGTCCTCAATAACAATTATAGAATATTGTAGAAGCTTAACATTTTCTTACATCTTTGGGTACTCAATTTGATGTGTGTAATTTCACACATATTCATGTTTCTTTCGTTGTAATAATAATACAGTAAAATCCATCGTTTGCTAGTGTTTTATATAAATAGAACTGATGAAGACAAACACTTCATAATTATATGTATAGTGCATTAACTTTGTTAAGATTACACACACAATTATTTACTACATTGGAAGAAATCAACTAATTTTTTTCTTTTACAAGTAGTCAAGTTCTAAAATGCAATTTTCATTAAAATTTTGCAAAAGTAAATTTGTTGTAAATGAAATCATTTTTCATTACTATGAAATAAATGTGGTATATATCTATAAGACAGAAAATGTTTTGAGTGCGTAATAGAAGATACATTCATTCTAAACGATGTATAACAAGAGGAATCTCACTTTAAAACATTATACTGCTGTCGAAGCATGACGCGTTCGGTTTTTCAAAAAACCTACTGGAACTTATGTCTTCGTAAGTGATTTGTCGCTACAACTGTGTGTTCTGGAATGGTTTTCATTCTAAAAAAATCACCTTTACTTCTGGGGTTCCTCAGGGTTCCAACCTGGGTCCCCTTCTCTTTATCGTCTTCATCAACGACCTGTTACTGTCATTAGATTGTGAAGTATTAGCCTACGCTGATGATCTTTAAATTTATTTTCGAGTATCTTTGTTGAGAGACTGTGAACACCTACAATGGAACCTTCAATATATTGTTGAGTGGTATGATCGAAACGGTTTCACTTTAAATGTTAATAAGTGCGCGGTTGTTACTTATACTAGAAATTCAAATCCGTTTCAATTCCGCTATGGTGTAAGTCACACTCCAGTGCCTAGAAAGCATAGATTGGTGGATCTGGGTATTATCTTCGGCTCCTCCCTACGTTTCACTGATCATATGCATCAAACTTGTGCCTCGGCAATTAAATCATTAGGTGGTCTCATAAGATCTTCCAGACAATTTAATAATCTCCTTGCATGAAAATCTATTTACTTTATTTGTAAGGTTTAAGTTAGAATACGGTTCTATAATATGGTATCCGCATTATCTATACCTGCAATTGACTCTTGAAATAATTCAGACACACTTCTCAAAATATCTTTCATTTAAAAGCGATGGTTATTATCCGGAATGGGGAGTGGATTATGCAGTTCTCCTTGACAGACATTCCGTCGATGCTTTAGGCAGCAGAAGAGAGCTGAGGAGTGCCAAGTTCCTAGTCAAATTACTTCAGAACAAAATAGACTCCCCCGTACTAGTCTCACAAATAAATATTCACGTTCCCTTAAGTGCAACCCGATCAACCGAAATGTTTGCGTATTCGAGAGCAAGAACTAATACTTTAATAAAAGCTCCTTTATTGCATATGATGATAAATGCTAATGGGTACATTCCTGATCCTTTTTTGAGATAATTTATTAATTTATATTTTTTTCCTGTGTATTATATGTATTTTTTACTTATTCTCTTATATAACTTTTGTCCTGTAATTGGAATTTCTTCTGTTGGGCAATAAAGATTATTATAATAATAATTATTATTATTATATACAGGACCGGTTAACTAACATTTGCGTTATGATAATTGAGTTTATAAATAAACTGTAAACATAATTGTTTCATATGTTATCTTACAAATTTCATTCGGCTCTGAAATGAAATAAAAGCACAGTTGTTAGCGCATAGTACAACAGTTATTTATGTAACAAGTCAGTAAAGTGATACTTTATCGAACGAGTCTGATTTACGAGCCAAGCGAGTGAAGCGAGCGCGGCGAGTAAAAGACATATATAACTATTATTTTAGTCTTTCCCATTTCCATTAAAAATACAATGCAACTTAAATAAATTTAATTAGACAGAAGTAAATAAAATTTTATGCTCATCTTTTATATTGGCCATCAGTGTTGTAGCGAATTAGATGACATAGAAATTCTAATATCAAATGAGATAATTGGTGTATAGAACATTGTGTATGGACATTGTTGTTCAGCTAGATTAATGTGCTCATTAAGCAACTAGCTTTATAATCGAATTTACGTAGATAAAATTTTAAGATACAACTATATTTAGGCCATTAACGTTTACCAAACGAGTCTTGATTAATATATTGTGTTTGTATCATGAATATGATGTTGTGTAAATATTCGAAGTGGCCAATTAACGTACGTAAATATTCTTGTTGTGATAATGATTTTTGAATGCTAAAATTATTAATTAGGTATATTCTTTTTGTTCGTTTTGCACATCCAATCAATGCCTTAAATAAACATTATAGGGATATGGTAAATTAAAGCAACCAAATCAAACCATTTACATATTCCTTAATTAAAAGTAAATTTTTTGGACCATTATCAGGCAAAAATTGTGAGATCGTCAAACATCATTTTTAAAAGGAAAATGTATGGATAAAAAATGGTAAAATATCATTAAGTATACTCAATTTGTGGACAAAAGATTCAATAACAAACTACAGAAGTCATATTACTTTGAGCATGCTCTGTGTTCTTATAAATTACGTTACAGGTTATAAAATAATATATTATATTGAATTTGTACAGCATTCAATATTACGATTATTAATTAATTTATCTTTTTGCGTGTATATATTAGGAAGTCTAGGGTATGTAAGGTTAATTTTATCATCACGATGATAAACAACCTGATCTTCAGGCAACATTGGCAAATATTCAAATACTCTTGTTAGTTTCACTCCTAGATGTCTTGTTTTGTTGGATAAATTTAACTGGTAAATTCCAACTTGCATATATATTTTAGTATAAAAAGGAAACCTACAAAATTCTTAGTCATGTTAATCGCTATATTAACATGTTTTCTAAGTTATAAATAAATTCTTTATAATAATTTTTACTCTTTATTGTTTAAAGAAGATAAGATTTCAAATTAACTTTTATATATTGTACCCCGAACATAGTGTATTTATACGTTTTATAAGTCAAGGTTTGTTCGAATAAACTAGTAGATCAAAAATTTGATTTTTTACAATTTTTGTACAATTTTCTTAATATTTTAGAAGATACTCTTTAAGATTCGATTTATTTTATAAGGAATATTGCCAAATTGAACTAACCTTTACATCTTTCCATGTTTAATGTGTCTTGATAGGAAGCACTTCTATCTAAACGCCTATAATAATAATACAATAATGAATCAACTGCATCAATATTTATAGATACTCATATATAAAAGATACATACACAAATATATAAACATATTAAATTATAACATTTAATTATTTGTAGTCAGGATGCCTAAGAAACGTACACGTATACAATTAATTTAAAGTATCTTCTTTACGTGGAGGCTCATTGATAAATATAACAATATAATAACTAGGAGCGCAGACTGACATTTGAAGCTTCTGTCATAAGATCCTCTATTTATTGGGGACGACGCCACAGTGGTCTGAAACGCCCGAAAAGCTGGTCAAAACTCGAAAAAGGTTCGGATTTGGCTGAAAATCAGTATGCTTTAGTTTTTTTACTTTCTGATTGTAGATTTGAGGTAAAAATGGTAAATTGCAAAATGGGGAGTTTTAAATTGCCAGTTTTATGTTCAAAAATACCATAAAATAATATAAAATTCGGCTTAATAAATTTTGTGTTGTTTCTCATTATACTTTTTATAATTATACTTACGATAAAGACAATAACAATTATGATAACAATAGTAATAATGATAATAATAATAATAATGATAATAATGATAATAATTATGATTCTTTCTTGGTAATTGCACTTTAAATAATTCAAAGTGACTTCTTCTAAGTTACTATTTGGTTCGGATCGTGCGCATATTAAATCTCTTTAAGATTAATTAAAAATATGTAATTATGATGTGACATATACATGTGACGCGTCACATGTATAGTGCCGCGCAACCAAATACAAATAAATCAATTGCGAGGAGAATCGCAGAAAATCGCACCTGAATTTTCGATTTTCTAGTTAGTTAGACATTCATCTGCGAAATGAATCAGCGAACAACGCGGAGTCTCGCGGAAACATAACTTTTTTGACAATTTCGGAAAATTTTTAATAACAAATTATAAAAAAATTGTTTAAAAAAAGTAATGTGTCAAAACATTATACCAATCTTCAGGCGCATCCTCCATCTTCTTGTTGAAGATATTTGCACGTTCACGAATTTTTGTGTGCACTTCAAATGTTGTTTTTCTCGTTTATTGTTGAACGTTGCACGTAGCAAGTTTTGACAACCGCAACTTTCACACACAACTACACGTCCCGTAGGCGCGCCATCTATCTGCTATTCGAGAAATAGACGCGCAGGCACCTTGTTGACCGACTACCACACATGAAACTATTTGAAAAAAAAATGTTTTTTTTAGGTTTTGACCAACTTTTTGGACGTTTCAGACCATTGTGCGACGTGGCAGACAATACCGACCTAAGTGCGCCACAAATGATAAAACAATAAAAGTGATAATGCGGTCTGTAATTAACTTACGCATTGCGATTTAGAAATTTTAACTTTACTACAGTAATTTTCTTTTGCTTATCCGCTTTTATCAACTACGTTTCACTATGTGCCAAATGACTTTCCACGTTTTTAAACGTCAGCTGAGTTTGTCAAATGGAATTCTCTTTTGGTCAAATTACATTTCCTTTATATCAATTGCTTTTCTTGTTGGTATGTAGGTGTGTACACCTCTATATTTTTATCAAAAATTTAGCAATTTACACATTGAAGTGAGACACTAATTTTGCATTTAGATACAAACACAGTGTAAGATCTATGTAGGGTAATTCGAGGATAGTTGGACCACGCGGAGAGATGGTCCAGTTCGAAAATCTGAACTATTTTTTGTCAGATGGCGCTATGCTACCATAAGCGAACTGCATAGTCTCAAACGACTTGTGTGTGGAAGAGAGCATTGAGATATATTAAGTATTAGCTGTGTTATTACTGAGTCATTATTTGACGACTGCTGAAAATTTTTAGCGCTGGGACGTTTTCATCAACTGCGTTACTTATAGTAAGTTTTTAGAACTTTGCTGTAATTATCTAATTAGTATAGGCTTCGTAGACGTACCTAACCTCATAAAACTTCGAATTCGTCTTTACCAATGAAAAGACGAAGTGGTCCATCTCTCCTATGCGTTTAGGATAGATGGACCATTTTTTTATGGGATAGTTGGACCTGCTTTAATTTGCAATAAAATTTACCTACATTTCTTAAACACGGCGTCATTACATTCAGTTCTTATTGGAAAAAAAAATACTTCCATTAAATAGTCTATAACAGTATAGGTAGGTACAAAGTACAAGCGTAAAGCTCCAATGTTTTGTAGGACCGAATATGCCAAATATTTACACAAGGAAAGGTAATGTACACCGAGGAAACTGGACGTCCAGAGCACTTCAAGATACCTTAACTGCAGTAGCAAATGGAGCAATGGGGTTGAACGAAGCTGCTAGAAATTTTGGAATACCAGCAACCACATTGAAACGTAGAAAACGAAATGGTAATCCTACGAAACAAAATCGTCTCGGTCCGCCATCGTCTTTGGGCGAGGATGCAGAAATCAAATTAGTGCGACATATCAAAAAGCTTCAAAAATTTGGTTTTGCCCCTACCAGGGATGTACTCCGTAGAATGGCGTATGACTTGGCTGAAAAGATGAATATTAAAAGCAGGGTTCGTTTGGCTTCAGTTGTTTTTAAGGCGCCATCCGGATCTATCGGTGCGAAAGTCGGAGGGAGTATCCCTTCTTCGCTCACAGGGAATGTCAAGAAAAGCTGTATCAGATTATTTTAAACTTCTAGAAAACACTCTTATAGAGAACGACTTATTGGAAAAACCCGGAAATATTTACAACATGGATGAAACCGGCCTTCAACTCAATAATAAGGCCGGACATGTGGTCGCTGCAAAAGGCTCTAAAACCATCTCTGCTATAACTTCTGGCGAAAAAGGAGAAACAATCAGTGTTGTAGCTTGTTGTAATGCTGAAGGGTCATTTTTGCCCCCGTATTGCATTTTTAAAGGGAAAAATAAGAAGGACAACTGGGCTGACGGTATGCCACCTGGTTCTTCTATTAGGATGTCCCCCAAGTCGGCATACGTTAACAGTGAAATTTTTCTTGATTGGTTAAAAAATCATTTTGTCCCTAGAAAAAGACCTGGTAAAGTACTTTTACTACTGGACGGACACACTTCGCATACTAATTCGATTGATGTGTTAGAATTTGCTGAAGAAAATGAGATAATTCTATTGTGCTTTCCGGGTCATACCACTCATTATTTGCAACCACTGGATCGAACTTTTTTTAAATCGTTGAAGTCGCATTACTATGCGGAATGCAATAAATTTATAAGAATCAAACCAACAAGAAAATTGAATAGAACAGTGTTTGGAAAACTATTTGGAGATTCGTGGAACAAAGCAGCCACCGCGCAAAATGCCATTTCTGCCTTTAGGGCTACTGGTGTTGTGCCACTTAACCAAGATGCAATTCCTGAGTATGCCTTTTTAATGCTCGATGATGATAACGTTCAGCCACCAAATTCATTCCAACCATCACCAAATCGTTCAAACTCACCACAACCGGGCCCATCACACGAATATGAAACTCGGCGATCTTGCACTCCGCCGATTCAACATTCTCGGACTAACAATCAAGTATTGGTAGAAACACCAAAGAAAACTCCAGGAAAATTGCTGGATGAAGTTTCCGCGATCCCAGAAATTAAACCCTTAAGTGAAGTAAGAAAACGTGGAAGAAATGTGGCAACAGTTCTTAATTCAAGTAAGAACATTAAAGCCATGAAAGAAAAACGTGATTCAAAACAGAAGAAAAAGAAAAATGTAAAGAACACAGCAAAGATGGGTGCAAAACAAAATCAAATGAAAAGGAAAACCAAGAAAAAAATTCAATCGCCTGAAAACTCAGATTCGTCGATGGATTACGAGAGTCCAGAATTGAATGACTCTGAAGATAGTGGAGATGAAGATTATGAAACCACCTGCGCTGGTTGTGGGGAGAACTACATAAAAACAAAAAAAGTTGAAGACTGGATCAAGTGTATTCGATGTGGACGATGGATGCACGAAAACTGCACCAAATATTTGAATTTTTGCGATATTTGTGGCAAACATGCCAAGAAATAAAAATTTTCTTGTATTTAAATGCCACTACAATATATATTTTTTGTTCTTTTTGTTTAAAATACTATTTTACTTCTTTTTTTATTGTGTGGACCATCTCTCCTTGCCCTGTAGGAGAGACGGACTGATTAGTCACATTTTATTTTATTTTTTTTTGTTCGAATGTAACGTTTAATTTTCTTCTTAAGAATGTCAATTAGAAGAATAAAGCCTATGTTAGGATCCCACGAGTAATTATTACCTCACCATTGAAAATAAAATTTTTGCAGATTTTTCAAAAAAAGTGGTCCAACTCTCCTCGAATTACCCTAATATAAACATAAGTTAATTCAAAATTTCATTTCTTTGTAAACAGTTGTGTAAATATGTCTCCATGTGTTGAATATAATTCAAACAATTTTGTGGAATTATACGTTCAGATGTTTTGTGTACTGCCTCATATAATTTATTTTCACTCGTTGGCTATGTTCTTTTTATTATCTGCTTCCACTGGTTGAATAACTCTTCTATTCGATTTAGAAAAAGGCAGCAGGAAGAAACACTGGAAAATGACCATGAGGGCCAAGGCTTCCTCACTTCTATGGAATCTCACATTGTCCATAACAATATGAGCCCCTTCTACACCGTATTATGTAAATGTTGAATTAACGTTGTGAGAAATTCAAAAAAGTGCAGTACATTAAAGGGCACATTTGAATTTGAAACGAATACAAGGAATTTACGTTCATTACAGCGGCAATAGAATAATTGCCTTAACTATGCTTTTATTTTTGATGATCTGGTATTTTTCACAGATCTTCCAACATCATTCTGTTATACTGCACTGCTTAATCAAAGCGAGCTTGAATAATGCCTGGTGTATTTCTTCTTTCAGGAACAAATGACACTTATTTAACAGAATAATGAAAGTGCTCTATTAATCGTGGATAGTGATATTTGTTGAAGAAGTGGCCGTTGGTTTAAGCACTTTGCTAGCAACTGGTGGAAGGTTAGAGAACAACCCAGGTCCACCCAGTCACGAATCTGTTCTTTTTGAGCATTTAATAATTTTTGATGCCGAGGTCCAGCACTTACTTTTGCAGTATTATTAGTTCTCCTATATGTTGCATAATTTTTTCTTTTCTAGTTGTATCCGGCAAAACCCCAAGCTGTCGTCCAACATTCTTCATTGCAGCAGCGCTATTCAAACAATTAATGATTAATTCGCGTACTTTATTGCTTATCTAATTATTATTCCTGCTCTGACGATTATTGTTATTATTTTCCATTGTAATAATACAAATATTTGTTCACATGAAACTAAATTGACAAATAAGGAAAACCATTTGACAGAAACGGAATTTATTTGATAAATGAAGCCTAGTATATAAAATAATTGGAAAGTCATTTGACAAATAGAGAAACTCAAATGACAAAAGCGGAAAAGAAAAAGAAAATAACTGTCAATTGGTAACTTGGAAAAGTTTTCCTTCATTTGTTCTAAGACCAAAGTCTCTAAATATTTAGTTTACAAAATAAATATCATTTTATAATCATGTAATCATTCTTACTTCCAATGAAATATAATGAAATAGTACTAATAACTTGTAATTTTGAAATCACATTCTGTGAAAGTTGGTTATCTTATGGCTTTGGCAATTGCTCAACTAATAGGTTCAGACATTAGTGTAATTTTGTGTTTTGTCAGTCAGTGGTAAGGAATATAGTGGTCGTTGAGCAGTCATAATGCTCGAAATTCAAAAAACACGAGGTTTTCTTCTGATGTACATACAGCAGTCAGTGTACACGTACTCATGTACATGGACGGAAGGCGAAGATTTTTTCAGTGGAAAGTTTTTCCTACAAAAGAATAAATATCCTGACAGGTTTGAAGATCGTCAGGAAATATGCAATCTTAATGTATAAATACAATCAATTTAATCGATTCCCTTTGTAAACCGTTAAATATTCGAATTGCTTAACGTTCTGGAGGCTTTTCATATTTTGACGTATTATGTCTATATATAAATTTATTACTATCATAATGTAAGGGCATCCTAAGTCTATCATCTCTCACCATCTCACGAATTATAAACACGATTCACCAAAATTTTAGTATGTAAATTACACTGTACAAGAATAATAATTACAGACACCAGGCATGTTAGAAATTTATTGTCACAAACGCACATCGACAATTTTTCCGATAAATCAAATTGAAAATAAGTCGTATTATCTTTTTTTGAACAATGAGCGCACTATCACTAAATATTTGTCAACCTCAGGTCATGGCGTTGTAGTTCAGATATGGAAAGACAAGCGAATGATATACTTATACAACAGGGATATGGTTCATCTTTAAAACTGGAAAATATATCGATTTAAATTTATCCACCTTAGTATCTGTATCCACTAATAGATCTGAGAATGTTACATCCTTTCTATTTTCACATACTTCTTTACACTTTAATGCTCGAGACAATTTCGTTCTCTTATTATTCCGCAGCAATATATACCTACTTCAAAATCGACAAGTATTCACCCTAGTTCTTGTCACTTCATGCTGAGAAAGCGACGGTCGTATCATTCTCAAAACTTATTATTTGTCCTTATTATTCACAAAATAAATAAACTGTAGCGATTTAACTATCGAACATTATCTACAGCATGCATATATGTATAGTTGATGCAGTATTGCCTTTTTGCTAAGCTAGCTATTAGTTTTACTAGTAAAATAAATAAAATGAGCTTACTGTACAATAATTAGATAGATAGAGATTACAGAAAATAAGATATCCAGGCCAAAAGTTCTAATTCTGATAATATACTTTAGGAATATAAACTACGCGTATGTAAATACATGGAACTAAAACTATTATTTTTGAAGTTTTCTTGCTTCCTGTCGCTTTTTCGTATAAGTTGGTATATCTAGATATAAATTGTATGTATGTAATTTATTGAAATCTTGAAGTTTATTATTATTACCTACTACAACAATCTAAAAGAGGGGTAATTTTAGTTACTGTTGACACAGCAGAGAGAATTTCATTTTCAATATATTAAATGTGTGTAAGTTAGTATACCTACAAATAGCTAAACTCAATTGCATATCGAATTTCAAATGATTTGATTTTTATTCAATATTTTTCTGACTATATAATAATGATAATAATAATAAAATATGTTTTAAGATTACCTAACAGCAACCAATTACAGGAAGTTTCGTCCGCTGTGAGTTATTATTATGCTAATGCGAAATTAGGTTCGATTGCCTTTCCACATTCGCCAGGGAGTGAGAAATCACAGATACATCTGCCTCATCTGGGGTGTCTTCAAGAGTTCAAAAAAAGATAAAAATAATTTATTTATCTCGACATGTGTTTTTATGCTAAGCTTTAATTTGGTTGATTCCAAAACTTAACAGTAAATTGCTTGAAACCGTTGTTGATGAGAATCTGAAATAGTTACAATAAGTTAATCAATCGTATGAAGTCATGCCATGCTCTATATAAACTAGAGAAATACCTGTGTATTTCCTTAGGCCGTTTTAATACTTTCATTCTGAAATACTATTTGGTATTGTTCAATGGGACATGAATAGTGAGTACATTAGTTAGTTGATGCTTTGTCAAACAAAACAGGACAATTAGAACTATTATCGGCATTTCTCAGGATGACTTGTCTATGGCCATTGCATGTTCATATCTAATAGAAAAATTATGCTATATTTCTCCGCCGGTCATTACACTTATAAAAAGGATGTGTTCGTTGCAATCTACTTAATGAATTCAACTAATTATACAGGATGAGTCATCTCCGCGGGGAAGGCAGATTGTGACTTTATGAGCAAAGATATTTCGAAGCGTTTTTCAGCCAATGATAGCCACTTATTAGGAGCACGATTTAAAATTATTTTATATTATACAGTCTTCCATAAGTTGGTGGTTGATCATATTTACAGTTTTTTTTTTTAAATGGAACAGCCTATATATTATTACATTTTTGTATTCACCGTATAATACTAAGTCAAAAAGTTATAAGATAGTATACGCCTAAAATTTAAGGTCCTTGACTTACTACCATTTTTCTGAAAATGTTTTTATGAAATTATATTTCTTCCTGTATTACCGATTTTTGAATTACCTACTAAATATCGCATCAAAAACATGTGAGACGGTATTATTTTAAAAGTGACAATTACTGAGCTATTTTCGTTTTTTTATATAATTTTCTCAACTTTATGTGTTTTATTTTATACGGTCATTTTGTACTGAAGAAATGTCAAAAAAATTATTTATCAGCCCAAAGAGTTTACAATGAGATGCATTTAGAAGAGTAATAGATGATTTCATTACTACAGCATTGAAAACCAAGTAAACCTAAATATGTAGTTAATGATGAAAATCAGTTAAGAATTCTTATGGCAACAATAGATAATCCACACGTCAGTACCCATGAAATAAGTCGTTTGTTGTATATTAGTCAAACCATCGTTGCAATTACCTGGAATTGAAATAAATATCATTCGTAATAAGTACATTTAAATATTGAGTTATGCATCCATCATTTTAAAGTTAGAAGAGTGCTCTCTGCCTATGGGCAGTAATTAAAATGAATGCCCAGGCAATTGTTTTTGATAGTGTGTTATTTGCGGATGAAGCTGGTTTCCATAGAAACGGAACAGTTAACAGAAACGATTTTCATTACTATTCAAATGAAAACTTTTATTCACTAATAAATAGATCATCAGCATAGGTAGAGCATAAATGTATGGGAAGGCATTCTTGGTGATTGGATGATAGGCCCGTTTTTATTTAAGGGCAGTATTAACGGAGAAGCTTATGAGTAATTTATATCGAGTATTTAGTGGAATTATTGGAAGATGTTACGAGAGATATAGATGCAACAAGAAGGCGAATCCCCACATTCTATGCTACAGACACGAAATACTTTAATGAAATTTTTCGAGTGAAGTGTCTATGCCGTGGATGCCCTATTTAATTGCCTGCTGGGTCTTCGCACATCACAAAATTCGTTTGTTTTTAAAGAGATCCGGAAAAGAGCAAATATATAATATACATGTAATCACAAAAGAAGCGGTGCCGGTAAATTCTTCGAAAACAATTATTCGAAAACAATTGTTCGAATGCAAGTGTTCGAAAACAATTATTCGAAGACATTATTTATTCGAAAGGACAATTGTTCGAATGCAATTGTTCGAATGCAATTGTTCGAATGCAATTGTTCGAATGTAATTGTTCGAAAACAATTATTTATCATTTATTCGATACTACTAGCTCGAAAACTACTATTCGATATTACTAGCTTGAGAAAAACAATTGTTATTCGAAGGTAAGTTATTGGCTTTGTAACATGCGTTGAATCATAAGATTCATAATTGATGCATTTATTGGCAAATAGGAAATTAATTATTATGCAGTATGTTTAAGAATAAAAAGAGAAACAAAATAGTTTTGAATTTTTATTTATTTATATACATACATATATACACTGCTCTCTAATAACTCAGATTATGTGCTACTCCGCTTAAATACTCTACAATGTTTATTGTATTAAATGTTTCTAGGATTCGGCGAATCCTTTCAGCACAATCTTTGTATTTTTTTTTTGGTGCAGGTGGTGGGACTCCTGCGAAATATTGCTCAATTCTTAATTGATTTAAAGCATGCTCTCTTTGGATGGCGTCCAAAAACTTCCAAATGGTAGGATGTGTGGCTGAAATTTGACTTTCAAATCCGCGATGCCAACCTTCTACAGCATTGTTTGTTTTTGCCAAACCCATAGTAACAGCTCCAACACAGTTCCACATGTTATGTGGAAACATGGGAGCTCTTCGCCTGTATCTTCGGTCTGGTCGACCAATCCATGTGTCTTCAAAATAATCTACAATTTCTTGAGCTTCTGCAGGCAAAACATCGTTATCACACAGTTCCTCGAATGCCTGTACTATGTGATCAAGTGGCACAAAGGCTAAAGCGCTCAACATTCTCATTTTCAGTGAAAACTCTGTGTCATTATCATAACGCTGTTTTAAGCCCACAGATTGAATTTTTCTGTATAGACATTGACCAAAATGAAAAAAGCACCCCCTCGTTACAGTATCTGGAAATTCCGCTGCAATTGCGTTAAACATGGCTTTTTCAAAATCGATCATTATTGTCGCTGGCGCAGCAGTGGGGCAAAGGTTCTTAATTTCTCGTAACATCTCCAAGTAAACGTTTTCAGTTTTGGTGGGTAAAAGCACATAAACTAGCGGAACGGCGGTATTTTCCTTTAATCCGTGAATCGTGTACAGTTGCGCAAACAGCTGAGGTACAGTTTTGAATGTACCGTCCATGAACCAATGTTCTGAGTTTCCGAGAATGTTTAGCGAACGATGTGTTGCAAAAATTAGGATTCTGGAATTGGTGGGCCCTGAGTCAAACTGCAGAAATTCGTCTCCGCTGATCGTTTGTCGATATTTGTCAGGAATAACCAAATCTTCTCTGGACTGGGGCAGAGTTGGTGCTGCAAGGTTAGTTTTTCGAACATTTCGAATTGTTCTCCTCATGCAGCTAACATCTGGAAGGCGACCCATACAACTGTTACTGATGGTCGTTGAGAGCGAGGAGATGATGTACTGTGGTGTATTCTGTGTTTCCTTAGCCGATGTCCTCAATTGGTCCATGAACTTTGCTACTTCCATGTTAGCAGCGTCTCCTCCATGATTATGTTCTGTAGGTATTTTCTTTAATTCGTCTCCTTCGGTTATTGCATGCGCGCGACACTTTTTGGTATTGAAATATTCGCACTTCCTAGAAAGAAAAAATAGTAGATACAATATTTAAAACCAATATTTTCACATTTCCTGTAAAAGAACGTAGGTACTACTTGTTACAGATAAGCCTAATTTTGTCAAAAAAAAATATTTGTAAACAAAGCTTCACTTGCGAAATATTCGCAAAAAACTGTTTTTCGATAAGAGTAAAAGACCTACTTCCGGTAAAAATTTTGAAAAATTCTTTTCATAAAATTTATTTAACATTTATTTTCGAGTACATTTGTATTCTTTAGAAATTTGTTTTAATTTAGTATTTGACGAAATATTGGTTAAATTTGATTTTTTCACTGAAGTAAACTGCTACTTCGGGTTTACCGATTTCACTGAAAAACTAATCAGTTCTTCCGACGATGATTATATTCCTAAATATAAAATTTGGTATTGGTATCTTTAGCGGTTTGGCCGCTATCGCGCTCACAGACACACACACACAGACACACAGACAGACATTTTTTAAAAACCACTTTTTCGGTATCAGGGGACCTCAAAACGTCGACATCTGCAAAAATCTCGAGGTCGAAAATTTTCGTCATCACAATACTTCCTTATACTATTAGTATAAGAAAGTAAAAAATCTTTGTTATATAAAACGTAATTATTTGAAGTTCCAAGTCGATATTCGTTCCGAAAAACTCTATTGCAAACTCCACACAAGTATCGAACCACTAAGAACCAGAGTAAGATTCAACAGTCCATATGTAAAACACATAACCCTATCTGCTAGGCGTAGTCGGGTAAAAAAAGCAAGTGCAGTAACAACATTTAACTTACCAATAAATTCTTCTTTCATTTTGTTTATCCTTCACAAATAGAAATCCTTCTAACACTAGCTTCTGGTTGCCTTTTTCACTTAACACGTATTCCATTTTCCCAAACTTTTCAGTTGACAGCCGATAAGAAACTGATACTATTTAATCTATTTCGACCTATTTACGGGTCTACCTCATTTGTTAGTGATAATTCGCACTAATTGGATATCCATCCACTAATTCACTTTAATTTATTTCGAAGAATTATGTCCGATTGACAACATTAAATAACTGTTTTCGAGTAATTATCCGATTGACAACATTAAATAACTGTTTTCGAGTAATTGTCTTTTCGAAGAATTATTTTCGAACAAATGCATTCGAACAATTGACAACATCGAATAACTGTTTTCGAATAATTGTCTTTTCGAAGAATTATTTCCGAACAATTGCATTCGAACAATTGTAATTCGAATAACTGTTTTCGAACAATTTACCTAGACCCATCTTATATGAGGGAACATATTCGACAAATATTTAGAAATATAAGTACTCCACGCCTTATTAATGTCAATTTATCATTTCGGAAGCATGTTCAGAAACTTTTAAAAGTGAATTTGAACACTTTTAATTTTTAGCTATGTTAATATTCATATTTATTGTTATTTTATAATTTCTGTTCCACTAATTACTCATCCATTCACGTAACAGTTCCTGTTTCTACACCTATGTACTACATTCAAATAATTAATTTTTTTGTTTGGTTTTAAAATTTGTTTATTGTGCCATATTCTACATATTTTTTGAATCATGTTACTCTATTTTAAATAAAATATATCCATCTTTTGTCATTACCCCAATACATAAAAATATCATATCTCTAAACTCATTTTTAGAAAAATTCATTATAAAATCAGGTTTTACAACTGAAAAGCAACTTATTAAATTATATTTATTCAATTGTCAATTTCGCGGCAAATATCAAGGTTCACTGTACCCTATTCAAATAAAAAACATAAAGTTGGCAAAATTATATCAGAAAACGACAATAGCTTAGTAAGGGTCACTTTAAAATAATAACGTCATGTTTTTGGTGCGAAGTTTAGTAAGCAATCCAAAAATGAACCGATGTAGTGGTTGTTCCAATTGAAAATAAGTCGAAAACCTTGAACTTTAGACCTATCCTATCTTATAACTTTTTGACTTAGAATTATACGGGGAATACAAAAATGTTATAATATATAGAGTGTTCCATTTAAAAAGCTATAAATTGTATAATACAACATATTTTTCAAATGTGCTTCTAATGAGTAGCTACTACAAGAAAAATACCGGTCGAAATATCTTTACTCGTAAAGGCACAATCGTCCTTACCCGCGGAGATGACACCCTGTCTACGAATTAAAATTCTATTCCACATTATATATCATTAAAATTAATTAAAGACTATATATTGTAGCTAAATTTTTAGTTTACACATTATTTTTATCAAATTTTTTAATGCATAACTTGATACTTTTCTTCACATGTTTCTTATTATTAATATTCAAAAACATCAATTTATATAAACAGAATAAATCAGATCTACAGCTACTACAATCATATCGTTCCAGCAAAATCTTGAAAATCAACAATGCATAGAGAAACGTATTTAAAGTTTTTTTTCTGTTCTTTTGGATATATAAGAAATAGAATTTATTAATATTATTACAATGCGCACTAATCTTATTCAAATAATATTATCAACGATTGAGGAACTGTCTAAACGCAAATACTAGGCCTTCAACTCGAGCGGTACGGGTCCATAATCAAACAATGTCAACTAACTTTATCGCAAGAATTATTTTGGTAGAGAATAACTATTAAACACGTTATTTGTTTTTCCAATTAAGCGATAACAGAAAAAAATGTAAATCAAACATGCGTAAATTGTACATAAAATGATGAATGTGTTATTAGAATACTTGCGTCAAATTTTTCTCTTGTCGGTGTTTATAAGCATGGTGAATGATAAGATACATGCCGAACGAATCATCAGCATCCATAAAGTGTTGTCAAAGTTCATAGACAATGTTTTGTAAATATTTTCCTATGAAGTAGTAAAATTAAACAAAAGTATCTATTTTGAAATATTTATACTATAAAACAATGCTTCATACAAGAAATCAGTTGCAATTTCAATAATTTAGAGTATTGGTAATTCAAAGAATTTAAACATTATATTCTAATTTTATGCACATTGACAAGGAAATTGTTACAAACCGAGTACAAAGATTTTAGTGAGAAAGATTGAAGAAATTGCAAGGTTATTTTTCACATATATCATTTGTCATTGGTTTTTTCTAAGCAAGAAAAGAATGCATCGAGAAAATATATTCAAGCATTTTATATTTTATTCCAAACTCTACCTAAAGAAGGTGCACTAGATAGTGCTTAATCCTCATACGCTATGCGTACTGTGAAAGTATTTTCCTATTGAAAAGTTCTTACCTAAAATTCAGAAAAAAATGACTTTTTTTTAACATACTGCTTTTTAAGTTTGGTCGGAAAACATTTTGTAACTTACATAACAAGAAGTCACAGTAATCCCATAGGTTTTTCCAGTAACCCCAGTTATTAAATATGACATTTTGTAATGTCTCTTCTATTTTTTGAATTATTTAAAGGTTTCCATAAGAAAATATATTTAATGAATGGGGTCACTGGCAAAACCAATGGTATTAAGTGTGACTCCTTGTTTTGTAAGTTATAAACATAAAAAGCAGTATGGTAAAAAAAGTTTTTTTTCTGATTTTTAAGTAAGAACTTTTTAATTAGAAAATATTTTCACAGCAGTGGCGGCTCGGGGTGGTTCACATAGGGAGTGCATAATTTCAAAATTAAAAAGTATAATACAAGAACGCTTACCCAATCTTTATAAGTTTCACCGACATACTGTTCCAGACAGGTACTGTTCATTGTACAGTTTGTTTTGAGGGAATAATAAATATAACACTACAGTTTGATTACATCTGACGATAAACGAAGTCCATTTTGCGTGTCTTTGACTTGCAGAACAGTTCTATCACTTTTTCATTAACATTTGGGAAATCATTTATAAATTCAATTAAAAACCGGTGCTGCTTCGATGTGATCTCTGAGCGATTTATCTAATTCTGCCGTAAAATTTATCAATTCCCGAAAAATGCCCTTGGTATTCGACGTTTGCCGTTCATCATGACCCCGAAGTGCCAGTTCAAACGCGCCACAAAATCTAATGCAATTTATTATTAAATTTAACACATGCCTATTTTTTGTTACCTGTTCATTGTGTTGTTGAACTGCTTTTCTATATGATGATCTAAAACATTCTGAATGTTATTTTTTCCTAACATTATTAGAGTAAATATATTTTTCAAATGCCCTTCGGAATTTTCGTGTTTCGTAATTTTAGCACTAAGATGAATTAAGTCTTTTATTCCGTTCTTTGACCAAGACGGTTCACCACCAAACAAAAGACACGGAAAACAAAACAAAGTATTTTTAATTTCACACCCACAAATCCAGTCATTTTTCTGATAAATATTCATTTTGAATTTTCTTATAACGTCTTCACCTTTAACAGATTGTTTATTTTCTAAACATAATTGAGGCATCGGCCGTTTAAGATTTTTATTGCGATTTTTTCATCATACGTTAACCGCGAAAACGTGTTATTCTGTATCGCAGACACGAAATTCATCTTACAACAGCGTTGAGCAGACGGGAATCTTGCTCACATGCTATGTATTATACGATATGGAACTAGAACAAAATACAGTTCTCCCCAAGTTCAATGTAATGTTTAATGGCTTAACGCAGCAACAGTAGCGCTTTGCTCATGGGTATGTTTCTCTCGGTGGAAGGGGTCTTTACATCCGTGCGCTGTTAGTCGTCATTATATCTGTGACGACGGTCGGTGCATGTAGGTTGTTTCGCGTGCCGTACACGCCACGTTCCTGTTCAATAACTATGAATACGTAATAAATAAATACTTTCACAGTTAGTCGCCGCTTGGTTTGTTTTGTTTCAAAATTCCAGGGAGTGCAATTGCTCACTTGCTCTCATTAAAGAGCCGCCACTGCTTCACAGTATCCATGGTATTTTCTTATGTTTGAAGGTCTTCATGGGGATAAATTATTTTGTAATGCATGCTCTACTCCTAGAGTGCTTCCCCGTTTTCTGTACGGGTAATAGAATCTCTCAGTTTTCTACTTCTCTGCCCGGTCGTCCCTCAATTCCGTCAATGTGTTTATAACTCTGCGATCATACTATTAGTACCGCTGTTGTTCGCTCCTTCAGTAATCATGGCTGGAAGTTCTGTTCGCGTACCTGATGAAGGTGCAAAAGATACTTTATGATAGTGGTTTAAAAAATGTGACACTGATGGTGAAAATGAAGAGGATATTGCTGCCAATGCAGATGATAGCGATGAAAAGGATTTTACTGAAATACAATTAGAATACTACCACAAAAATGCGTCTGAAGTAGAATCTACATCACCACTACGAAATATCACGCATTAAGACGGAGGACCTAGAATATATGCTATACAGTCAACAGTAGTTTTGAATGAATTTACTCGAGGTTTAATTTCAAGCTAACGTAAAGCATATATTAACTGCAGTGTAAAGTCATTTATGCGTAGAATTTAAGAATATCTACTCAGTAAAAGATATAGGAGTGCCTTTCGATCCCAATCTTATTATATAATGGTCACACTGATGAGACATGTTTATCTGCTTCCAAGACCTTGGGTTTTATTTTGAGACCGTGTAAATACTTCCCGAATAAGTCTAGTTAAATACCTTTCTTCTATTAATTTTAAATTATAAACTAGAATACGCATTTGTAATATGATATCCATAATAATTGACACATGTTTTACCTTTTGAGCGTATTCAACGCCGTCCTTTAAACTGTTTATTTTTGAAAACAACGGGGGTTTATACGGACCGTAACATTTCATACAATCCTCTTTTCAAAAAACATAATAAGCATTCTTCCTATTTACTTTCGAAATAAAGGTATAATATTCTGAGGATATGAGCTCGATAAGTTGCTTCATTTAACTTTATAATTCCCAGGACTAACACCTACTTTACTAATTATTTGTTATAGAATACTCTATCACACTAAGATCATTTACTAAATTAGAATCTTCAATGTCTTAACTTAAATTACTACATACAACACTTTGATCTTAAATCTTACTTATTACACTAATACTATCATGTACGCCACCTCATAAGCTTTTATCCACTTGAGTTTTCGAAATCTGGTGTATTCTTGTATGATTTCAATATTGTTTTGGTGAAGAAGTCGTTGTTCATGACACTTAGAAAATTTACTAATGGTCTGATTAACGCTGTCTATTTTCAAGTCCATGTGAAGATAACCATGTCTGCAATACTAGGTATGCTCCTTCGTACTTTGTACTGGACAGATGGATTATTTAAAAGTTATGTTTGTTGGCAACGGATAGGTGGATACCACATGTCCATAACGGGCTTGAAAATTTATTTGTACTCTATTATATATTTTCAGAGTGGAATTTCATCGGGCAGCCCATATATTTTTCTAAATTTGATGTCAAATTCTTCTTTTTGCTTTTTAACATAACCTCTTCAACACAGCTTAGCGTCCTATGACATACCCAAATATTTTGCTGTATTGTACTGGGATACTATTTATGCTAACAGGACATCTTGGCCTCTTCTACATATGAAATTAACATGGTTAAATTTAGTTTTATTTTAAATCTACCATATGACGAGAATGACGAATTATAAAAGATTTACGACGGGATGTGCATTTTGTGCTAATGCGTATTTCTTTCTTGGTCAGTAAAATTTATTATTATTAATAGAGTTGCAAAAGAAACATAGCAAACCAAGGTTATCTGTTAAGAAATTTGCATAAAGTATTGTGCATTAGCTTAGCAAATATTCTATAAAAGCTAGTTAGAACATACTAATTGCTTGCCTGCAAGATGCGGATGCATTTACTGTGTGATAAAACACCGAAAGTTTGTATGAGTTAGTACGAGAAAGCAATATACAAACTGCTTTTTGGTCGAGTGTAGTGCTGGAAAAGAGGAGAATTCGAGTACATTTTCGCTGAGGCTAGACTGACTCTGGTTTAATCAGTGCGACAAGGATAGCAGCTGTACTTGCGCATTTCATTTGAATTTTGTTAACGCACGATGTCTAGTCGACTAGCACATTTTTTATCGCGTTCCGTCCATCTAATTTAGAACAATTACGTGCAAAATTATTGAATTTTCGAATCATGCACCCCGGATGTGTTAACACATGTCCGTCGAAATTTTTATAATCAGCTGGGTTACTGCTCAGTTCAAGAGAGAGGGTTATTTGAGCATTTAATAAATAATTAAGTACTTGTAGAAATTCATTTTTCTTTAATAATTCCATTCTTAACTTCCAATGAAATTCCTTGTTTTTGCGTTTATACTTACTGGAACATTTTGTTTAGTTTCATACAAATTTATTGTTTACTTTCAAAGTTTTAGTTTGTATCCTTTTATTTACTCATACAATTTGGGAAGCTGTGATGAAATTCGTTACTAAAATTATTTAGTGCGATTATCTGATGCGTCAACAAGTCTCTACTTATAAATTATCTAGATAGTGCTTTTTATTGTTTAATATTATTTCCATCTTGTCTAAAGCAGTACAGTAAATGACTTTATACTTGGTTAAAGAATTTGTTATTAACAGTAACAGTAACAATTTTCACGGACTAACGCATTAACGCTTTCTGCGGTATCGACTTTAAAGTAGCTCTAATGTTAGTAACAGAGGGTACCTTCTTATTCTGCCACTTGTAGTCGACCAGCTTGTCTAGTAGATATATTCATCCGCAGGTGGATCGCGTGCACACTGTATATTGGACGGTAAAAATTGGAGTTAATATCGCAGGCTTAAGAGTTGCTAGAAATTTACGTATCTTAAAAGACTGATTTTCTAAATTTGTTATTTAATCCTGGTTCTTCCTTTTAAGGCGTATGGGTATTGTTTATGCCAACAGAGTGTTGGGCTCTTTTGTTTGTAAACTAGACATAGGCATATTTCATCTCATTTTGAATCTAGCATATGATGAGGATATCTGGAAAGATTTACAACATATTTACTGGTGGAAGGTGTAGTTAGTTGCATTGCAAATACTTAAGTCCATCCGATTTTTTAGAAATACTTTATTAATTTTCAGTGTTTTAATATACATTCCAAATATTCTTTTATTGAAATTGTAGGCAAAATGAACATGAAGGCGATCTATCACGAAAATTATATAAATAATTTTACCTTACCTTCTCAAATATTTTCATGATAGAGCAGATATTGGACGATATAAACTGGAATTTATTGTGTAGATTTAAGTGCTGCTGAAAATTTACCTGTTTTAAAAGATTGACTTGCTAAACAAACCACAGATACACAATAAATTCAACTACATTTTATCAACCTGCTGCAATATTAGTAGCATTTTTTTTAAATGAATTACATCATTTTGCATTCATATGTTCTAATATAAATGTTTTTCCTCCTGCATCTTAGCTAAAAGTTATTTGCAAATAACTTTAATTGTTCGCAATTAAAGCATATTTTTTTATTTAGTTATATTTTATATGCAATGATTAAATCAGAAATGTGGCTTACTATTATTGTGCAGATTAGGTAAAATATGTGCAATTAATTTCAGTTAATTTAGTGGAATATCAAATCTAAGTGTTTGCTCTTCTCGACTTTATTTGGTTTGCGAGTAATTAAGTACAGGTAGTTTTTAAACGAAGTAGGTATTAATAATATTCCTGACATGTGTTTAAAGTATAATCATTTCTTTTTCTCATCTTTATATGGCCAAAGATAGTCTACTTATTATAAATAAAAACACGTAAATTATTTCGAATTGACGTCAATGAGTATATGTTTGTACCACTACTAAGTAAACGTATGTATTTACGAATGTACACAAACATTTTGTATTTTAATAACAGAAAGACAAACATACGTATTTATGCATGTACGTATATCTATCTAAAGTACAATTGTTGTGGTACTTTTCTTCACATTTCTTCTCCTCAACGATGACAAACATAATAAAAGTGATAAGGAAGAGTCAGTGTAACAGTTTGCCGTATGTGTGAGTGCGTATATGTGTGCATATAGATGCGTGTGTGCGTAAAGACCTATCTGCACTAACGCTCACAAGATTAAAATAAAATGTTAAACTAAAAATAAGATAAAAAAAACTTTAAGACACGTGGATAACCTAGAATCCAGTGAAAGTGGCTCTTTAGCGCCACGATCAAGCCACGCGGAGAACTTATGAACTAAACAAACTGACTTCTAGGAGAACTGGTTATTCAACAGCAGCTTCGCTAGCCGAGAACTATTTAATGTGACACTTGAATTTAATGAGAGAAAAATGTTATTTTTTTTGCCGTTTTAATCTAAAATTTTTCGAATAATTTTATATATTATTATATTACTTATTCTATTATAAGAGAGCTTTCTAATCACGGGAATCATCTCAATGGGACATTTATATATACAGTGTAATATCTGCATTGTAAGCACTAAAGAATATTTACATACACGAAATCAGAATTTCTGTCTTAAGAAAACCAGAGCAAAAAGAATAATAATATAAATTATTCGAAACTGCTAAATTCTAGTAATTTATTTTTTTGTTACAGATATAAATAATTGATTTGTTTAATCTTGACTAAGAAATTAATGTTCTATATCGTTCTTTATTTCTGGATTGATGCAGTAACAAGCATTTATTGTTCAATTTCATTTGAACCCCGGTCGAATAATCATTCTATTGTAAAAATATTCTTTTGATTTCTCCACAAAATGGTAGGTCACTTTTATAATATAATTATTCCATTTCATCTAAACTACACTCATTAACAGCAGTTGTTTACAAACCTTGACTGGTACGTTGTTAATAGGGAGCAATAAAACACTTTGTTAGTTTTTCGTATTAATAAATCTTATGTACAATACGTCGAAAACGTGTAGAAACTCCCAGATTAAATTGAAACAAATGATTTCGAAAAAAAATGTGAAAATAGGGTAATAGGGTAATATGCTTTCTGTCTGGGGTTTTTGACTACATTGATAAAAGTTAAAAGTACGAACTCCGTCTCTTCAGAAACTACATACTTTTTTTTTATGGGTATGCTGTACCTCTAGGATAATTGGTAATTGAATCATATGGATTTTTTCTACAGTGGTAACCTGATAGAAAAAATATATTTCAAATTTTTGAAAATTATTTGATACCGTTATTTGCAAAGCTCTTTCCGATCCATGAGGATCCTGATTTTCCTAGCCACAGGATTTGCCTTGTATAAAATAAAGCTGTTTTTCAGTATATGTGAAATGTTCTACGATATCTCGATATTACCATTTTCAATGTATGCACTGCAAAGACGACGGCCAGGTAGATTGTCGGACCTAACGCATATAGATTATTTTCTATGGATAGGTATCTCCATAGGAAAGTAAGTTATATGCTACCAAATCAATAAATTTTGAAGACTTGTGACCATGAACAGTATAAGGCATTTACTCCAAGAGTTTTAGTTTCTTTAGTTTTCTGAAAGATAATTTTGTATTTTGAAAACATTTTGTTATATAAATTGGAATGTTTATTGACCTTCGTTTAGAAAAATGTAGTAGTAAAATGCAGGGCCGCCATTTAAAAGACATTTTTGATATCGTTTTTAAGGTAATCAAGAGATATAATGAGATACTATGAAGATCAAGCGTTTTGAAAATACTAATTGACCGGTTTAATTTTTTTTTAAATAACTATACCATACGCTTTTATTGAGGTATTTCCAGGCTTTTTGAACACGATATACTTTGACAGTGGCAAAAATCGTTCCGATATTTTTCTTACTGATTGCTGAAGCACCAGAGATTGGATTTAGTAGTATAACTAACCCACGTTATATTTACATTCATTAGCATCATTAATCAATATAATTCTTGCACAAATAAGCTGACGCATTGCAGTTTTCTTTGCTAAACGTAAATATGTAATGTTAATGTTTCCTTCAGGCATACTTTTTTTATAGAATATGTGCTAGTATATCAAACTTTCTTATAATTTTGTAATAAAAACTGGAACTTCTTGCAAAATACAGTACATTTTGTACTAAATGGCTCGACAGTATTGCACGAATCACATATAAAACAAAATATAGAGTTAACTATAACAATATTATGTTATAATGTATATTATAATGAAAAGTACTCTGTACCAGATTGACCATATTTTGTTAGTTTCAATTTTGATTTAAATTATCCTGACTATTCAATTCACCTGTCATTGTTCAAATATGAACCAATAAAATAGCAAATATTTACTTTCGTATCATAGCAACAGGAAATTTCAGCGATTATATCTTCCTAGAAGGTATTCAAGTGGATATTTTAAACAAGTGAAAGTTTTTATTAATGTAACTCATTTACTAACAATATTGAAGGTACAATTAGAAAAACTAACATTACTGCAGTGCTGCAGCAGACATTCTGGAACAGAGCTATCACTGGGAGTACCCGAGGGAGTACCTTTCTCTTGTAGCTTAATACCGTCACTATTACTGACAGATGTCGAAGTTGTACATGACACATTTGTTGTTGTAAAATTTCTTCGCATTTTGGTGATAATCGACTCGTGGTGCTCATCATCAAGCTGCAAGTACGATTTTATGGAATTCAGATTTTGGTGTCCCGTTATTTTCATCAGTTGTTGCTCTCCGACTCCAGCTTTCGCCAGAGATGATACAGTTGAAGAGCGTACCGAATGATTTGATATCTTCCTTCTTTTAACATCTAATCCAGTTTTTTCAGCTAATAACTTCACCCATTTACTGATCTCACATATACCAACTGGACTGTTCTTATACCACACCGCATTCTCAACTTTATCCCAAAACGGATTCGGTGTCAAAAACATCCTTTCTGTTTTCACATTTTTTCCTCTCTTCGATTTCAGTAGATAATACAATCTAAATAACAGAAGAATATTAATTATACCGTCTTGAAATTAAATATAAATAGGTTACCTAACTGGACACATATCGGTATTGCTTTTATTCTCTATCAACCACTTGCTGCCTGTCAATGATTTAGTTCCCCCCTGCGCAGTTTTCGAAAATACTGGATTATACTCAATTCTACCAGTTCTTCTTCCCTTGTTATCGAGTTCCTCCTTGAAGTAATAGGTGAAACAGTTGCTCCCTTCTCCTCCCCGCCAAGCTAGTTCGTAAGATGCTATTAAGAAAAACTTTTTCTGTAAACCGTCTGGGGTACTCTCATCTAATATGCGTATCATATTTAAGTATTCTGGTTCTGTAAGTGCCGCCGCGTTGCTGGTTCTTTTTTCAGGACACGCTTGCAGTTTTCTTCTTGTAGCATCCCTGGCGTCACGTGCTGACTTAAATATTGCATCAGAAAACGGGTTTACGTTTATTTTCCACTTATTGAAGAACATTTCTTGAACCATTTTCGCCGTCACGTTCCACATGTGCTTGATGACGCCTTCTTTATAATCGGACCCATCTTTTTTCTTCATATTACATGCCCACGACTTTAAGATGACATTTAAGTCCACAGGAGAAGTAGATTGATCCAGTTTATAGCCTTTTGCTGTTAAAAATGTACTAAATTGTCTCCATACTGAATCTTTGGATTTCTTCGTGTTCCAAGGGATATTTTCGCAAATTTCAGCATCGATTTCGTCTTCAGATTTCGTGCCAAATCTTTTCTCAGTTCCCATTATTTAGAAACACCAGTTTTTATTCAACGAAACGAACTAAATAGGAACACGATTCCAAAAATTTTAATGACAAACATAAATGTTTTTTTGTTGACATGGAAACGTAATCATATGTAACTAAATTTTGAGTCATTTTAATATGAAAAATTGATTTGGTTCATTGAATAGTCTCTCGAATACGATTCGTAGTCAAAGTTGAGTCTACTATTTTTGTGGTGCTTTACACTCATGTCTTTCATAATTGCGAATACTACTCGTGCTCCGCACTCGTAGTATTTAAATGCAATCATGAAAGACATTCGTGTAACCACCACAAAAATAATCGACATAACTTTGACTACTCATGGTATTATAAGTGAAAGTTGTTTCTCAACTGTAACATTTACCACAGATGATCTAAAATCCAAACGATGAAAAGCAGACAGTGCGGCCAACGATAAGAGATATCCTAAAGTCAATATATAAAACTGTTAAGGTGAACTGAATTAAGACGTTTATTTATCATCTCTAAGCATAATTTAACTTTACATGTCAAAGACACTTTCAATTACATTCAGTTGATTTATTTCTTCTGAAAGAAAAAATCTAACCAAAGGTCCTTTATTTGAACGCCATAAGCATTTATGTACTTAGAATTCTGAAAATCATGTCTTCTTAAACTTTTATTGAATATTCTTGTTTGACCTTCTTCAAACTTGTATCTTACGATCTATCACAATTGTCTTTTAACAATATCTGAATTGACCATTTTAACAAGGCAACCATAACAAATCGATATCCAATGATTCTCGGCCACTTGAAGTCGTATATTTTCAAAACATTTGTTTCAGGAATATTCTTTGCAATTTTACCTTATTTAGTAAGGACGTTCATACAGCTTAGATTCCATTCTATTTATTTTGATAA
Source organism: Amphimallon solstitiale (assembly GCA_963170755.1). Lineage (NCBI taxonomy): Eukaryota > Metazoa > Arthropoda > Insecta > Coleoptera > Scarabaeidae > Amphimallon > Amphimallon solstitiale. Next base: position 140,941,571 of record OY720676.1, on the reverse strand, counting down.
AGTAATAATTTGCGACGACACAACCTTACAGATCAAACAATAATTGATAAAGTTGCATTTGTTTTGTAAATTCCAATTTGCTAATCCGCATTTGATTAGAATACCTCTCCAGTCCCGGTAAATAGAAGTAGCCGTTCATAGCTTTGTTTGAGATTATTTAATACAACATAAAATAGAAAAGAAATTAAAAAAATTTCGAACAAATTATTGTAGTATTCTTTTCTGTATAGGGCGCTATCGAATATTAAGTGCTTCGCAGTTAAGGTTCTATATACATCGGCATACCTACAGCAGTTTGGATTTCCAACACTGCAGCAGGACTTTAATAAACCTGCGGTAAATATTCACTTATCAAATTTATTAGTTACTGAGGAGGTATGTAGAAATATCTAAATGGCTTTTATACAGATTTATAATGATTATAAAAAAAAACTGCCTGCCGACTTACGAAATCAAATGTTACTTACCTCTAATTTTCAGTTTAATATATAAATTGAAATATAATATATTCCAAATTAAAAGAAACTTCTGTTATTATCTGACATTTTCCTGCTATCATAATGATTTGTGACACACTGTATAAAGAGCTAAATATTTAAAGAGCCTCATGTTCATTATAATGCAAAGATATTAATTAACGTTTGCATTAATTAGCATGTGTCAATGAATCGAGCCAAATCCTCGTCAAGTTCTAGAAGAAAAACTAGGAAAGGAAACATCTGCTCTAATTGCTAGCTGCTTTCCTAGCGGTAGCAGGTGTAAAAGCAGATGTAGCAGGATCTTAATATTCGAATGTCTTACAAAAAATAAAGAAATTAACATACTGCTATAAAAATTAGTTATTGATGTGTCTAGTAAAAGAGCATATCATTTTTGATCATAAAAACAATTAACTAATATGCATAAGAAATCAAGTTCTATATTCGAGCATACAATAAATGCAATAAGGAAATTAAAATAAATAAATTGTAAGATAATAAGGGAAGATAGTAATCTATAGGTATTATAATTTTTGGGTGTCAGAATATTATTTTTAGTCTTCATTGCGCATTGAGTTTATTTGAAAGTAAGATTAATCATGAAATTTATTATAACTAGGGCTATTATAACTAATTATAACATGGATTTTAGAAGATTATTGTATCTATTCTATTTTAAAAATATATTGTTCTCCTTTGAATTTGATAATTCGTAAATAGTAGAAACATATTTTTCAAATAATATATTTCTCACTGAGATATTATTTTCCATCATTAATATACGTATATTAATAATAATATCGCAGATATATTAGAACTTATTATAATTGGTTGTCTTCTTTACCTTTAAAGATTCTAGCTATTTTCATACCCTGTGTCCTAGGTTTCCAGGCTCACTTTTTCTCAATAACCATTTTCTTCCAATTTCCTCTATTGCAGTTTTGACACCTTTTTTCTACAAACTATATAATTTTAAGAATTTTTTTATAGAAAATTATTCAAAATCCTATTCTAAGTACTTCCATTCTCTTAATTAATCGCTATAGAATGCATACTTGCAAGATATTCGAAAAAAAGTGCTACTCCCTAAGAGTAAAAGTGTTCCGGTCCGAATTAAAAAAAAAATTATACAAAAGGTATCGAAAATTAAATTCTAAATACTTTTATACTCCTAACGTACTTGTCTAAAAAGCATGACTTGCAAAATATTCGCAAAAAACTGATTTTCGGTAAAAGACCTACTTCCGGTAGGAATTTCGAAAAAAATTTTTTAATACGGTTTTTCTCAAATTTAATTTTGAATACATTTGATTTCTTTATAAATTTGTTTAAACTTACTACTTGACGAAATATTGGCAAAATTCGAGTTTTTCACTGAAGTGAACTACTACTTGCGGTCTACCGATTTCACTGAAAAAGTAATCAGATCTCAAGAGGAAGATTATACACGCAAATACAAAATTTGGAATTCATGTCTACAGCGGTTTGACCGCTATCGTGGTCACACACACTGACACACACAGACATTTTTTAAATACGACTTTGTCGATATCAGGGGGCTTCAAAACGTGGAGATCTGCAAAAATTTCGAGGTCGAAAATTTTCATCATCACAATACTTCCTTATACTACGTATAAGAAAGTAAAAGAAGAAGAATAAGGCTAATTTATTTTCTATATAACATGAAATAGAATATTGTAATAAATTAATCAAAAACATGCTAGACAATCCTAAAAAAATTGTATTGTACGAATGTTACCAAATTTATTTACTGAAGAACTAGGAATAAATTTCATCAATACAGAGGTAGTCGAAGACATACCATATCCATATTGTAATGGAGCAATTAAAAATTCTAAGTATAGCATGCCTTTACATAACTGGTACTATGCGTAGTACTCAAACTATAGCTATGGAACCATTCGTTTACAACAATCGGTTAATATCTTTATAGACGAAGAAGTCAGTATGGAAGGGGAATTATAAATGATACTAATATCGGGACAAATCAGAATAACATAAATAGTGAAGGACTCATTATTTGAAATGAGCAATGTTGACATATCTGTTAAAACATACTTCGATACAACATATATGTTCTCTCTTCTTATATCTGTCAAAATCATGGAGTATACATATATTCGTATGAAACTACATGACAGGTACAACAAAAGAAACATATATAAATAATGTTACAAAAGTAGAAATATATTTAGAAGGGCCATAACTGCAGGGGCCGTTTAAAACACTACACCATTTGGTCTAGGATGTAGGAAAAAAAACCTGCAGAATAAAAAACCTACATCACAGCGCCACAAAACTAAAGGTCTTTAGTTGTTAAGATCCAAGCAACAGCCTCTGGAGTTAAATTATATAAATCTGTATGTCCAAATTCAAACTTAGCCAAAGGACATTCTTCAACAATATGTTTAACTGGTTCAATCTCAGCTCCGCCATCACAAGCTGGACTTGCAATCACATTCCACTTGAATAAATTCCATCTCCTTCGCCAATCTCTAGTAGTTACATTTGTCTTTGGATATACCTTCGATCTTAAGTTCACAAATCTTAACAACTGGACCAATATTCCTAAAAGAAGCACAATATGAATTCAAGCTTGAAAAATCATGGGGTAATGCTGCATTTAAGCAGAAGCTAAATTAAAAACATGTCCTGGGGACGCACATGCCTAACATAAGCATCTTCAAAGATAATGAAGCTATTAAAGATTCAGAGCACAACATGTCTTCTCACAACTAGTATTATGGATCGTACTCGGACTACAGCCATGAAAACCCTTCAGTGCCAACATTCGCTTGCTATTTTTACAGAAGAATAGGTCAGCATAGGTTGATGAATACATGATACTTATATCCACTACTGGGCAGACCAGAATAACATAAATAGTGACGAAGCCAGTATTCGATATAAGCAATAATTACATACATGCCAAGACATATTTCTACTGAACCTACAGAATTGTGATTTATTTTGAATGAAGCAATCAAATATAGGAAGAATCTCTGTCGTGGGTATCACTGAAATGCTTCATTTAAGCAGAAGCCAAATTAAAAATTTGCCTTGAGGATACACAAATATACATTTATAACATGAACATCTTCAAAAGTGAACTTAAATGCGGATTATATAATGAGAAGGAGAAAACCGCTTCTCATAAGATCTTTGAATATTGACAAGGTGAAATGACGATTTACTTGGGCCAATGAAGCTGTAAGGGTAAGTATTAAAAGTAGGTATAGTAATCTACTAAAAAGGTAAATATGATAACTAGGACACGAACTAGATTATGTACACAAAGTCGTCTTTCGCAGCACTTGTGTAGGACCTACAGATCAATAAGGTAAATGATGTACACATTTACTAGCATATATCTGTTAGTCTTCAGAAAATCACACAAATAAGGCTTTAAAACGTAATACTCTCATTTTAAATGCATTTTATTTAATTATTAAGCTCGACCAATCCCGTCAAATAAGTTACTTCATATAAAAAATTTTAAATTGCTTTTGATGAATCTCGAACTTGCTATCGATGCATAACGATGCTTTGCTCAGATATCTGAATAAGGTTTGCTGTGCGATATATAATAAACAAAAATCGTTCAACGCAGAAATCGTGAAATCTATTACGACTCGAATACAATTGAGAAAATTTAAATCGATGAAACACATTGAGATTATTGCGGAAAAACTGATAAAGTGTTATTGATGTAAAAAAAAAAGGAAATGAGGGAAATGAACAACCTAAAATTGCGATATTTTTGTAGACTTACATTTAAAAGTGAATACACACTATAGAAATTGTTGTATACATATTATTGAAACAATTTATAAGCATGTTCAATAAAAGTCAAACAAAAAAACGTGCGTGGGTTATCAATTAAATTACATAAAGAAAAATCTGCGTTGAACAAAATGACAACAGTTAGAAATGCTTTTTCTCTACTACTTGAAATCGTCAAGCCTTGGTCAAAATTTAATTGTTTATCGACTGTTAATTAATATTGCCCAAAGAATCTGGAAAAAAACTTCTTAGGGCGTTTAAGCTGGCAACGAGAGGTTGATAGTTCAATACTGCTTTAACGAACATGTTCGGTGGATCTAGGAAAGTCCACCGAAAATAATTAACCGAAAACCAATTCACATAAATAAGATTTCACCGAATAGAAAAATTAGCGAGGCACAATTCACAGAACACAAATGAGATGTGACCACCACACGACTTTCTTATAGGTATGTGCGTTTCAAATCATACAAAAGTTGATTTTAAATTAACTTGAAAATACTTTTATTCTTAAAAAAATTAACCTGTAAGTGTGTTGCTTCTGGTCCAAATTTTGAGATTTTTTTTATAGCAAAATTATTCAAAATTCTATTCGAAGTACTTCTATTCTCTTAATAAATGTCTATAGAATACATGCTTTGCGAGATACACACGCATGCACCCACACACACACACAGAGAGAGAGAGAGAGAGAGAGAGAGGGAGAGAGAGAGAGAGAGAGAGAGAGAGAGAGAGAGAGAGAGAGAGAGAGAGAGAGAGAGAGAGAGAGAGAGAGAGGGAGAGGGGTTTTTAAAACCACTTTTTCGATATCAGGGGACTTTTTTTTCGATCAGTTTATAATAGAAATTGGTCTAATGAGTGCGCTGAACTTCATATCTTAACACGCCAATAAATAATTATTTGCTACTATTTCAGAATAAAACTACATATTTTCAAAGACATGACCAATGCATGGGATACCAATTATATAATAAACTTCCATCAGTAATATAGTCATTTTCTTTTGCTTTTCCGCTTTTGTCAATTGCGTTTCACTATTTGTCAAATGACTTTCCATGTTTTTAAACGTAAGGTGAGTTTGTCAAATGGAATTCCCTTTTTGTCAAATTACTTTCCCTTTATATCAATTGCTTTTCTTGTCTATATGTAGGTATGTATACCTATATTTTATAAAAAAAAATAGCAAAATGTATAAATGAACGTAAATTCCTTGTATTTGTTTCAATTTCAAGATGTGCCCTTTAAGGTACGGCACTGTTTTGAATATCTCACAACGTCAATTGAACATTTACTTATTTTTTTTATAAAATGTAAGAGGAATACATACCCACATATAAACAAGAAAAGCAATTGATATAAAGGGAAAGTAATTTGACAAAAAGAGAATTTCATTTGACAAACTTAGCTGACATTTAAAAACATGGAAAGCCATTTGACAAATAGTGAAACGCAATTGACAAAAGCGGAAATGCAAAAAAAAATGACTGTAAAAGCGATGTTTTAATAAAGTTTCAACATAAGGTATGAGGAATTATTATTGCTATTCTTGTGAGGATTTTCTCTACTTGTTGAATTTCATTTTCATCCATGTTGTTTCTAATACACATGATTGTCAAATAAATAATTATTTTTTCATTAAAAATGTAATTATAAATTGCTCAACATATTTTATAATGCTTTGTTTATTCATGGGTGTGTATTTGATTCAAATAGCTATATTTGTAGAAAAATTCATAGTATAGCTAAATAAACTCTTTAGCAAAACTAAACTAATTAAGTCTTTGAAATTTAATACACCCAGAATAGTATGTCTAAAGAACATCAGAAACACGATATATGTACGTATTTTTCACGCATAAACGTCGGTACCAGGCATTTTCAGGTCTACGACGCTCTGGGCAACATCTCACATAACGGTATGCTGTGTTTCTTGTCCGGATATTTATTTGCCCGTAGAATTTAGATGTAACCTTGCTTGCACATATGCACATTATACAGACATTCACGACGACGTCGAGAGAGAGTCATTTATGTACGTAGATGTACCACGTTGATGCTGGTCCCTAGATCAGATATAGAATCATCGACCTGCCCACCGAGATCAAGATGCTGCAAGCGCTGTTTTAGACGTATGTACGTATGTAACGTATGAATTTATGTACATGGACTTGTACGTATACAAAGGCGTTTTTCTAACGCCTATGTATTGTTCTTTTTTAAGTTTTGCCCGGAAAAAAAAAACTATGAGATTGCATTTCGTAACTGTAAAATGGTCGTAGGTAACTGTACAACAAATAAAGAACCGATGAGACCATCGCATTAGAATAACACGATGTTTTTTCTTCTTTCGTGTGCGTGGTGTTTTTGTGTTTATTTTAAAGATGCACTGATGGTGTGGGTCGCGAAGCACGATCTCCTTTCAGGAATTATAATACTGTAAGAGAATATCGGTGCGGCTTTGGCGATGTAAGTGATGTAACTTCTCCTTGCAGGAATGGTTGTGCTCATAAATAAATATAATATTTTTTTGGTGTTTTTTAAGATAGCCTTGAATACCAAACAATTTTGAACAACTAGTTAATTAGTAGAATGTAATGAGTTAGTCGAAGTGAGGACAATTCATGTAGGCTAATACATCGTTACGTTCACAGTTATGTATGCACATCCACATTATACAGGAAGAAGAAAAGATTTCATTGTTTTGTTGTATCTAAAATCCATGCATTCATATATAATTGGAAGAATTAACGCATGTGTTACAAATTACTAAAAAATGGAGTTCATATAGTTACCCAACACAACCCTTAATAGATAGAGAGGTAGTATTTATTTGCTAAAATTAAAGTTTATAATGCGACTGCTGGCCCAGAAGACGTTCTTCCACTCTTTCCGATCGGTGGCGCGATGAGTTTTACAGGTTAAAGTCCCTGAATAAGAAAGTCTGGAGAGAAGAGTTTGTTGGCGTGATTATAGGACAGACAATGGAACCGAAAATTTATTGATAACTCATTCACAGCGCCACCTATTGGGTCCAAATTTTGTGATTTTCTTTTTCGGCACTAAAACAACATATATTGTGAAGTCCATAAATATAGAATTTGTTAATAGCTTGACAGTAGCGCCACCTATTGGATCCTAGCATAACTATAAACGATCGTCTCGGCAAAACAAATATATTGTGTGAATATGACCTCAATCGGTCAAGTCGTTCAGAATTTACACGATTACTGGCAACGCACGAATGATTACATACAATGCGTGTCAAAAGTGACGCATACGTTCATATACAGAAAAATTTTTCAAGGAGTAGGTATAGCGATTTTGTAAAAATACGATAAATATTTACTTTTGCGATTCTGTCTTTATGGACAACTGGGTTAAACTTTTCTTTTTTAAATGACCACATTTTTATAGCATATCCGAGTAGATCAAAAAAATCTCTCTTTCAGGACATCATGTTATGTTTTTGGATTTTGTAAAGAAATGATACAAATATTTACTGCCATCGTGGTCAGTCATGAATTATTCTTTCGCGGATTACATAATAATAAAGACCTACTTTTGCGATTCCATTTTCTAACTAATGTCATAATTCAGAGCAGGCTCGTTAGACGAAAAATAAGGATTATTTTTTATTTTCAAAAGAACCGACAAACTTGTTTCGTCGTCGGTAACCTTTTTCCAACCAGACTTTGGTACATCTTTCACAGAACCCATCGCTCTAAACTTTCTTTCAATACTGCTCACAGTGAATTGTGTTATCGGAGACCGTTAAGAATCCCCATAACTGATCCTCAACAAAATTTCGATACGTTCTGTTTTACCAAAACGCAAGATGACAAAAATTAAATTGTTCATTAACTGACTCGTAAATCTGTTTAGATGTCATGATTTTTTGTCCCAAAAAAGAAATCTCATGATTGATCGCGATACACCAGCATAACATGATATGTTGTTAAAGAAGGATTTTTTTGATCTACCCGATTATGCCATAATATATGTGGTATGTCATTAAAAAAATATCCCAATGTCCATGATAATGGAATCGCAAATTAAATCATTATCGTCACCCACTGACTTTTTTACAAAATTGCTATAACCCTTAGAGTATTTTCTGTAAATCCTCTATGTAAGCCGAGCAAGAATAATGCATGACTGATCACGATGGTGGCAAATGTTAGTAATTTTTTTTTACAAAACGCTCATAAGTTGATATGTTGCTAAAGTGAAAATTTTTTGGTCACTCTGAATATACCATAGAAATGTGGTAGTCATTTAACAAAAAAAAGTTTAACCCAGTTGGCCATGAAAAAAGAATCGCAAACGTATATCTTCATCGTGAAATAATGACTTTTTTTACAAAAATCCCTTTACACCATGAAGGATTTTTCTTTAATTCCTGTATATAAACTATAAACGATTTTATGCGTTACTTTTGACGCGCGTTGTATATAAAGATAATTGCAGTGAGATGTGCCGAACTAATTACATAAATGTACTAAAAAGTACATTATATACTCATTTTTATATTATTTTTAGTACTGAACATTTTCTCAAAAAGTGATTTTGGAATACATAATTCCAATTATAACATTTTGACGTTTTCTATTTTTTGTGCATAACGTCAGAAATGCATACTTTTCATTGGTATCATACCCCACCTCCTGATTAAAATGAAAAATAATTTTATGAAAACTGCTACAATTTCTTATAATCGTTCCAAACGTATTTTGATGACGAAAACGTTGATGTCGAAATTTTTACAGAAATACACGTTTTTGCATGGTAACCCCGGATATCGAAAATGGTTTTGGATATATGTTTGCTATTCTCCACCACCTTCTCCTTCACTCTCTCTCTCTGCCCCCCTCTCTCTCCCTCCCCCCCCCCTCTCGCCCTGTGTGTGTGTGTGTGTATGTGTGTGTGTGTGTGTGTGTGTAAACCAAACCTTATATTTGAGAGTATAATCATCCTTTTAGTATCCGATTAAATTTCAGATAAATCGTTAGATAAAAAATAGTAGTTTACTTTAGCGAAATAATCAAATTTTGCCAATATCTCGTCAACTACTAAGTAAGACAAATTTTTAGGGTATACAAAACTACTCAAAGGTCAGATTGAAAGAAATAGTGTAAAATAAGTTTTTTGTAATTCCTACCGGAAGCAGATCTTAAAAAACAAATCATAGCAAACGTCCAAGCTCAACATTTAAACACCCCAAAAATAGACACTATCTGCCTTTAAATAATATAAAATATAAATTACACACAGTACAGAGTATCTGGGAAAACCTCCAGCCAAGGCTTTGCGCAGAAAATTTTGCCAGCAACGAAACTTGTTCGACCAGCAATTATTCGTTAGAATTTTCTTGGCTGAATTTTAAATATAATTTAAATTAAATCAATATTTATTTTTAGGCCGCGAACCTTTAAATGTTGAATTAAATTTATTTAATAATCAGAAAAAGCTCTTTCTGTTTTTCATTACAAATATTTTTGAGTAAATAATTGCGAAATATTCCAAAAAAAAAACATTTATCAATAAATGTAGAAGTCTTACTGCGGCAGTAACACTTTTACATTTATTTGTCTCAAAAATCAGTTATTATCCCGATTAAGATTACCGGCAAATAGAGTTTGATGGATTATTTGTATATTGTTGTATATCGAACTTTAGTCTTTGATATTAGTTAGAAGTACTTCCTGAACAACAATGCATTTGTTAATACAGTCAAGTTATATTAATAATTATAATACATAATTTGTTTTCCATTATGTGTAGTTTTTGGAATATTTATAATTTTAAGTCCATATACTCGGTATAACGCCATCCATCTTAAAACAGGGTTCACTTGGACATGTAATAACTGTATTGGAATTGGGGAGGATCTCAATAGTCTCAAATCAATTATTGCTTCCCTTCAGAAGGAGATTAAAGTTCTGAAGGAGTCCGTTTTACAGTCCACGTCGTCTTCTACCCTTCTTGACTCTGAAAGAATAATTCAAGAAATCTCAGATCGTGATCGACGTAAGAACAATATTGTCATTTTTGGATGTTCAGAGGATGAAGTTAACGACAATTTAGAGCAAATAAATTTAGATACTGTATTAGTTAATAAAATCTGTACCAATATTCAAGTCGATGCGGGTGATTTTCAAGTATCAAGACTGGGCAAATTTGATCCAACTGATGCGACCCGTAAGCGTCCAATCAAGGTTTCATTTTCATCGGATGCAGCTGTAACGAGGATTTTGCGTAATATGTTGAGGCTAAGAACTAACGCCAATTTCTCTTCACTATCGATTTTTCGTGATCGAACACCAATGCAACTACAAATCCATAAAGAAGCCAAGGCAGAATTGAGCAGCCGCATAAGAAATGGTGAAACAAATCTAAAAATTAAATATCGTAACGGTATTCCAGAAATTATATCTTTAAACTAACCACGTCCAACGATTCTTCCCTTCCTCTTAACATTTATTATCAAAATACTCGTGGGCTTAGATCTAAAACGCATACTTTCTTTGTGAATGCCTGCAGTTCTGCGTTCGATCTGATTGTTATTACTGAACGTTGGTTAGATGACTCCATTAATAATGTCGAAATATTACCGCCATTTTACAACGTCATTCGATCCGACAGGAAGTTTTCTTTAACTGATAGATCAACGGGAGGTGGAGTATTTATTGCATGGAGAAACACCCTCAACCTCGAGCAAATCAGCACTGATGTTGTCTCATCTATAGTCCCATTAGTGGAATTGGTAGCTTGTAAGTGTACTACAAATAATTTTTATATTGTTGCCGTCTACATTCCTCCTGATATCCCGCAGCATGATTTTGAGCTGTTTTCTGAAGTCTTGGAGGTTTTCCTTATAGATAAACCATGCGTTTTGCTTGGGGATTTCAATATTCCACAATTTTCTTGCAATCTTTCTGCCTGTGCTAAATCTACAACCTTTCACCTCTTATGCGCCTCACTTCAACTGAAACAATACAATAATATTGTTAACTGCAATAATCGTCTTTTAGATTTGCTACTATCTAATACAATACATTCAGCCTCAATTGAAGTTGACGAATTTCCATTCGTACCTGTCGACCCATATCATCCACCTTTATCTATCTCTTTACTTGTTTCAACTGCAGAAACTAATTTTCCAAATTTTCCGTCAAATGACAATCTTAGATATAATTTTCAAAAAGCTGACTATCAAAAGCTTTGCTCGGATATTTCGAATATGGATTGGACTTTCCTTGAAGAGCATAATAATGTCGATTGCGCTCTTGATGACTTCTACACTACATTATACAATATATTTGATGATTCAGTACCGAAAAGTTCAATCAATTACAAATCTGTATATCCGCCATGGTTCACTAAGCAGATTATACATCACTTGAAGATAAAATCTTACTACCGACGAAAATGGAGAGCTACGAAGAATCAATTTTATAATTGTGAATTTAAAAGGTTGAGAGGAATCTGCAAGACGCTTATTAATGAATCCTATAAATCCTATATGGACAAAGTTGAAAGTTCTATTTTGAGTAATCCTAGAGAGATATTTCGATATATGAGAAGCAAAACTGGATCTTCGCGTATTCCTAGTACTTTAACTTTCAATGATACCCCAATAGACTCCCCTCAAGGCATAGTCAACAGATTTGCGGATATGTTTTCATCTATTTATCATCCTAGTACCCCCTTTTGCGTGGAAGATTCGGAATCCAACCACTTACCGTTTACTTTGCATGGTACCTCTGAGGATGAATTGCTTAGAATTATGTCCGATTTACCAGATGATTTCAGTGCAGGTGATGACCAGATCCCTAGCAAATTGGTGCGTCAAGCAGGATCCTCCTTATCAAAGCCGCTGGCGCTTATTATAAACCTATCCATCAAGACGTCGGAATTTCCTGGCCGTTGGCGAAGAACAAGAATCTCTCCCATCTTTAAAAAAGATGACAATACCAAAGGGGAGAATTACAGACCGATCTCGATCATTTGCAACTTTGCGAAAGTATTCGAAAGTGTACTTTATTCATGCATATATTTTAATACTAAATCATTGATTTCTCAACACCAACATGGATTCGTGCGGGGGCGTTCGACAGTTACTAACCTGACTGCGCTAACACAATTTACCTGCCGAGAGTTGGACAATTCAGGACAGGTGGATGTGATTTATACGGATTTCAGCAAAGCATTTGATACGATAGATCATGGATTCTTAATGAACAAACTATATGCGCTGGGATTAACGCCGAATTTGCTCAAGCTTATCCATTCTTATCTCACTAAGAGACCAAATTACGTTTTTTATAATGGGTACAAGTCGCCAGAATTTTTTCCTTCATCTGGGGTGCCACAAGGCTCAAATCTAGGTCCTCTTTTATTCATATTGTACATAAACGACGTACTGATGCAATTAACGTGTCCGGTACTTGCTTATGCTGATGATCTGAAAATTTACAGTTCTATAAAATCCTGGAATGATGTGGTCCAACTCCAAAGTAATTTAAGTGTCTTGACTGACTGGTGTCGCAAATTCAATTTAAAGTTAAATATTGATAAATGTTGCTTCATATCTTACACACGTAAAGTAAACAATGTATCATCAGTATATATCCTAAACAGAAATACATTGTCTAGAGTTAATGGTATTAGGGACCTTGGGGTATACTTTGACACTCGGCTCAGCGTCTCTAACCATATAGACTCGATGTGTGCATCTGCGTCTAGGACGTTGGGTTTCATATTGCGTTGTTGCAAATTTTTTAATAATATTCAGTTGATGAAGACACTTTATTTCAGTCTAGTTGTGAGCAAATTGGAGTATGCATCTCAAGTATGGTCTCCTCAATATCTTTACTTACAACTTTCCATTGAAAGAGTGCAGAGAAAATTCCTGAAGTATTTGTCTTTTAAATGTTCCGGTACTTATCCTCAGCGTGGCATAGATTATTCACATTTATTAGACGCACATAATATGCAAGCCTTGAGTTACCGTCGTGAGATACATGGTGCACGATTTGTATGGAAACTATCCAGTGGGCGTGTTGACTGCCCTTATTTGCTCTCATGTCTGGATTTCTTCATTCCTAGAATCTCCTCTCGTTTTACCCATACCTTCCTTCTTCCCTTTTCTCGCACTAACCTTCTTAAAGGATCTCCGCTGGTGGTGATGTGCAGAGCCGCTAATCTTCACTATGGGGACATATTTTTTTTACTTTACTTAATTATATTGTTTTCATATTTATTATTACTCACAATTCTGTTGTATATTTGAGTTATTAGTATAAGTTATTGAGTAGTACGTTGTACATTATGTGTATATTTAATACTGTCCTATAACTGGGTAAACCGTTGGACAAATAAAGCTATTATTATTATTATTATTATTATTATAACGCACTCACATTTTTAACATTATTGGCATTATTTTATTCCATTACAACGTTGCTGTATTCATTCACTGAGACTTATAGAAATATGATTCATTAGATACATATACAATTGTTGAATAATGTCAGTATGTAACATCAAACGTGATCGATCTTAAATAGAGAAATTATAATGAGACGAATATTTTTGAGGTTTCTAATTTGTTCTTCATTAAGTGATCGTTCAAGATAATCACTAATCTCATTTACTAAACTTATATATGTATGTCGGTGTGAAATGTGGAGCTTATTCAGTGATGAAAGTTATAGATGACGGCCAATTTTGAATATACATACGTCGATTTGTTACTCTTTATGGGCAAAACAAACATTTGTTTGTACATACATATATATCTGCAGAATCAGTTCCATTATCTAGGTTTTCTGGGTCAAAATCTTGATGATTTATCTTCCTGACATAGATGGGAAGTATAACGGTGAATGACAACTGGTAGTAGTTATATGAAGATTTGTTGCACATGTATACAATGTTAATAGTAAACCAAGTGGGATATATAAAATACCAGTAAACAATTTAAACTTAACAGGTACATATTCAACTTTTATTCTCATTCTTTGACAGCTCATAATTTAGAAATCCTAGAAATTAGCATTTTGATTTGGTATTTATATTACAGGAATAATTATGACAAGGAATTCTAAAGAGGGCGATTTTCTTATTTCCCGATTATGTTTGTTTTTCTTCGAAGTCTGTTTTACTTAAGTGCCCACCTTGCAGTGCCCCAACTGAAGGCTTATTGTGCTGAACCTATGTAGTTTATGACAGCAACTGAAGTACTTGTTTTTCTTATACAAGTTTTTTATTTATGATTTGTGGGTATATGTTCAGTTGGCCGAAAATGCGTTGCCTCCTATGATATAATACCTCAGAATTTACTATGATATGCCTGACTATTTCCATCATATTCCGATGCACTTTAAGAGATGCGCAACCGTTCAGAAAACCAACCAATTCCTACTAATTTGTAGTTTTTTCTCAACCCTTTTCTTGCTTGATCAGCCGATTCCTTACAATAATTTTGCCTGGGCTTAGTTGGCTAGTAATTTAGATATGAATTATAAACTCAGACTTTGATGTGGTTGAGTAATACACCTTTTGACACCCGCAAAGCCGATTATGAAATAATAACAGATTTGTTTCATTCATCAGTTGCTTTTTGCCGTGGATCCTACGGTGTCCTAGCACTCAAATTAGCTTTACCTTATTTAGCCCGCCAGAAATTTTAGTTCCTCGAGGCACTCCCATGCCTGTCTTGACGACACTTCTTGGCTCCATATTGCCCTAAGAATCAAACATTATGTGCATTTACCGGTTGGCGATGGCCTTTCTATTGTTTAATATAGCACTTTATTCTGACTAATAGACTAGACTCCTGTTCCTGTGCCAGTTGCGGTTTCTGATCCATCTATACACCAGATCTGGTCCCGCCTTCTAATATCTTGCATTGGATTCTGTCGGAAATGTGAACGTTGCTGTTCAGAACTCAAGTTCGGCAGTTGCTGTATGACCCGTCCTTCTTCTAGCTGCACTATCTACGCGGTCATCCTGGCGTCCCTCCTTATCACAAAGTGAAGAGTTGGGAAGTTAAGGATGGTCATCATAGCTGCGGCTGAAATAGTCCCTATTAACCAGATTATTTTCATGTAGGCAAATCTTTGCAGCCTACTTAGCTTAAAAATCGGCATTCTTAGCTGTGTCTTTGGCCACCACACCAAAGATGTACGCGTCTAAAATAGGTTTTATAACCATACTGTACGTCATTAAATTGCATTCAATGACTATTGCCATCGCAAATTCTTATAGACCACCTAGAAGTAATATTAATGATCTTATTGATGATTTCGAGACTATTCCACCTGGTTTTACAGTCCAAAAGAAGTGACAACGCCTTTTCGTCTTCAATTTTTACATATTTTTGAAGTACTGTTTCATTTTTTAATGGTGATCTTTTGAAATACACTACAGCTTTGCGGATTTTCTTTATCAGCTCATTAATGTTTTCATATTTTGTTAACTCTGATATGTTTTCTCGCTCGGGATCAAAAAACTCCCGGCCGATATCCCGGGATTGTATTCTCTAGTTGCCGTCCCTGCCCGTCCCTTTCAGAGACTTTTTGATTCCACGACATTTCATCTATGTACTCAACACGCGCTACAAGTATTTACCTACTGTTTCACGTCATTATACATCTCTTTTTGAAAGGTCTTTTCGTTATTCGGGTTTTACAGTTTATAACATACCGGAAAATATCAAGTGTCAGTAGCAGCGCGGGGTTTAGTAGTACCCTTAAGTCTTACTTTTTGTCATTGCAGTAACGCAGTTCATAGGTATTAATGTACGGGTTATGTATGTATCTGTGGTGTATCTTTTCGTCATTAGTTTTTATTATATATATTTAGGCGTTCTATGACAGTTTTTATTCTAGTTTAGATTGTTTTGTACCTCAGTTCCGAATATCTAAACGTCATTATCCTCAGTGGTTTACTGGTGAAATTAGGCAGCTAATCCATAGGAAGGAATTTTATTTCAAAAAATGGACATCTACAAAATCTTTAAATGAATTCAGAAGAGTGAGACATCTGGTGAAGAATGAGGCACGGGCTGCTTATAATACATATAGGACTCGGGTGGAATCAGAAATCACAACTAATCCAAAAATATTTTGAAAATCATTCCAAAATAATATATCTTTTCCTACAACTTTACTGAGAAATCGTCCTTCCTTTGGTTTTGACTTCGTTCATGAGAGTGAAGTGTAACATAGTGCAACTAGATTGAAATCTGACTTTACCTCGGGAAATGATAACATTCCGAGCTTTTTCGTGCTGGACTGTGCTTCTATCTTAGCTACACCACTTACAGTATTATTCAGCTTAATATTAAGAACGAGTACGTTCCCAAACTCCTGGAAGATCAGCAGACTTGTTCCGGTTTTCAAGAGTGGTGTGAAATCAGAAGTAAAAAATTATAGACCAATAAGTATTTTGACTAACTTCAGTAAAGTGTTTGAGTACATATTATACACTAGAATATTTAACAACATAAAATCTGTTTTATCTTTACATCAACATGGATTTGTCTCTGGAAGATCTACAATTACAAATTTAGTCGAAATTGCGCAATATCTCTCGAGTGCAATGGATCGGCGCATCCAAGTAGATGTCATATACACTGATTTCTTCAAGGCCTTTGACTCCATAGATCACAACTTGCTTCTTGCCAAATTGGATCAGGTTGGCTTCTCTTCATCCTTTGTACAATTAATGGCGTCATACTTATCACATAGAACGGGTTATGTTTTTTATAATGGTCATTCATCCAATATCATTTCCATTTCCTCTGGTGTCCCCCAAGGTTCGAATCTTGGGCCTTTACTCTTCAATATATATATTAACGAAATACTGGAAAAGCTAAACTGCGAATTTTTGGGTTATGCGGATGACTTAACAATTTATAATGTGGTTAACAATTGCGCTGACTGTGTCAAACTGCAGACTAACTTCAACATAGTCAAAGAATGGTGTAATCTAAATTTAATTTCTTTAAATGTGGAAAAATGTGCAATTGTTTCTTACACAAGGAGCTCCAATCCATTACTGTATCAATATACATCGAATTCCACACCTATTGTTAGAAAGTCTGTAATCAAGGATTTAGGAATTTTCTTCAATGATAAACTAACCTTCACGCAACACATCGACAATTTCTTCTTCAGCCTCTAAATCTCTGGGATTTCTTTTGAGATCATGTCGTACATTTAGTAACTTAAACAGTGTTAAAGTATTATATTACGCCCTAGTGCATTGTAAGTTGGAATATGCATCCATTGTCTGGTATCCACATTACTTACATCAGCAGATTTCGATAGAACGCGTTCAAAGGAGGTTCTTAAAATATTTGTCATATAAAATAAATGGCACCTACCCTAGTCATGATGTTGATTATATAAGTTTATAAGCATACCATGGTTTTCAATCTCTGTCGTGTCGCCGTGACTGTTAAAGTGCGAAATTTCTGTTAAACCTGTTAACAAATAGAACTGATTCCCCGTCTCTACTTGCTCAAATCAACTTTAACGTGCTGGCTCGAGATACTCGCCATTTCACTTTCATTGCTACTCCAACATACTAATTAAGTCTCCTGTTTCTCAGATGTCAGCTAATTATAACAAATTATATAGAGATATGTTTTAAATGTTTAGTATTTAACTATTTTGTAATTCCTCATATTTTTTATGTCCTATAAATGGTTTGCATTGTTGGACAATAAAGATTATTATTATTATTATTACGTACATACATCATATCCGGCCTATTGCCATTATTTTTTATATAATCGTCTAGTTATCACTAATGTTACCGCGTTCTTCGTGATGTTCTCTAGATATTGATTCCAGATATGTCTCGAGTCTACTGTTACGTCTAACTACTTTATTTCTTTGCTTAAGTCTGTATGTTTTCCCAGTTTCCTCAGGTCTATTGTTTCGAGATCCCTTATATTTTTGCTATCGGATATTTTTTTAAGAACATATGTCTTGATAACCTCTCTACAATTGCTACACTCTTAATTTTATTTATTAACTGTCAATTTGCGTTTTTGTGTATTGATAATTGAAAAATATGAATGTTATCTTTTATAAAATTAATTTTAGATTGAGAGAAAATTTTCAGATATTATACTTGAAGAAATGTTGATTGTATACGAGAATAATTGTGCAACTGATTGTTTAGGCATGGCCGAGAACAACTTGATGATCATTCGTCTTCAAGTTGATCTGTTGACGTGACCCTCATATGCTATATATGAACTTCCTAATTTAAAAGGTTTATTGTTCAGTTTTTGCTTCTAAATTTGTCTTACTAATTTATAATTATAGAGTATTCTTTCTCTTTCATTTCTTTGTTTTCTTCCTAAGTTTAACTTGTGTTTTTTAACGCACATGCGTCATCTTCATGTTCGTGCATTTGTTCGTCACCACTTGTTATTAATTCGTGGTTGTGAATTGTTGTTAGATAAACACCAAATCCATGTGATACGTATGCTTTGGGCACTTCCATTATAAGTTTTGGGATATTGTTTTACTGTTTTTTTTTATGGAAAAGAAGCGTAAGTCATATTTTTTAAATAGATAATTCGTTTTGGTTTGGAGGAAATTGCGGATTCCGGATAATTAATTTTTAGAATACGATTGGCGTGTTTTTGGTGTTTTATTTGTGTTTCCTTGGCCCTGTTACTCTAATGAGGCGGGATTAATTGCCAAGTTTTTCCACCTAATGACTGGCTAATTTAGGTGTTGTTTATATTGTATATGTTCGTATTTTCGTAATCACAATCCACAGATACTTGCTTAATTAAATTTTAAAACCATATAAGTAAACGCGGGTCATTGACTTCAATGAATCATTGGTTAGTTGTAGTCATCACAATTAAGTTTTCCTTTGTGAAATTCATATGTCGTGAATCGTGGAAAATGTATTTCTTATGTCAGATTAATTTCTTTTTTTAAATTTCCTGTAATATACGAGTGTCTCTCTGTAATTCTGTAATTACTAATGACACAATTTTAATTTTGCATTTATTTTCAAAAATTTATCTGAATTAATGTTTGTAATTCTTAGGTTTTTTTTATTTTTGTGCCCTAGTTTCTTTTATAAAATATAAGAAAGACGCTTCTAGAAATTTTATATTACTAATTAATTTGAGAATACTGGTTGAAAGTTCGTTTGAACTTGGCAGTCGAAAAGCAATACTATGTATATACTCCTATACACGAAAGCTTTCGTACCTTTCTTGGGCTAATATATATATCTTATACTATTTGTTTCTTTTTTTAATCTTTATTTTTAATTACCCGCATATACATTAAATGGATTTTGTTATTTAATTGTTTAGATTAATCTGCCGATAGTAATTTATTCATCTATTGTTATTAATTCTTCTCATACTTGAATGTTAATAAAACTTACTGTGTTTTTAATTGCTGAGTACCGCTGAAAGCCTTGCACCTTCCTTATATGCTTGACCTACCCCTTTCTCTGCAAAGGACATAGCGGCGGCGTGCGTCTTGTGTTAAAGACCGTTCCAACCAAGAGAGAGTTAAGTGGCTGCAGATCTAAAGTATATAGAGAACGTGGCACAAAAATGTAAATGATTTAAAGGGATAAGTACTGTCTATCGTCAGCATATCCAAATTATTTTAGTTAGTATATTTGGGAGTTACGTCAACGTGCTCTGTTTCACAAGAAGAAAGTACTAAAGTGATATCTGACGCATGCTGTAATAAGAGACAGAAAATATTGTAAAATTTAGGTGAAATGTATTTCGTAATTGAAGACACAAGTGGATAAAGGGTTCAAGTGACATAAAATTAATTTAGAGCAAATGATGTTCAAAGTTTTTGATGCCGCAGTTTTTTGTATTGCGTTGAATGAAAAAAATAATCGCTGGTTTGAATAGACCTTTATTACACAATTTTGCATAGTACATCTGACACTGGTATTATAATACAGTTTAAAAAAAAACACAAAAAAGGTACATGAATCCTTCATCCTTCGAATAAACAGAGTTAGTTTCATGAATGGAAAATAGAAGAAAGGTTCAAGTCATATTTGAATGGGTAAGTGGATAAAGGGTTTATGAGAAAAAAACGTATTATTGAGAAAAAATCAAATGATTTGATTGGATATCGATGTTGTAACACGAAACTCCATTTATAAAACTTCAAAATGAAAAGTTCACTTGCTTCTTCTTTGCAATACATTTTGTTTTGAAGTTTTACCAACAATATTTCCATCTTCCCTTATAATGTTTTCATAAAAGTATTTAAATTCGTCATTAACATACACCAGCTGTTCTTGCAGGTTCGCAATTTTTTCTTCGGATATTTTATTCTGTTTGAGCGTGACACTACGTAGAGTAAAGTCTTCCCGTTCAATTTCTTTACATTTACTCCTCATAATATCTACTTTCATAAAAGGCGTATATTCATCCAGAGTATGTTTGTATAAGTAACTTCCATATTCTTCGACGCGTATCCACTTGACGCCATCGCGAAAACATACTGGGTCATTTATAACATTTTTTTTTCTATTGTACAAATGCATTTTCTCCTCAATTTCTTCAATATTTTTGAAGTGATTTTCCATATTAAAAACTACAGAGTTTTTCACTTTGGCTGACTTTATGATTTTTCTATATTCACCAGGAGTATAGATGTTGGAATGTTTCCTCAGTACTTTCTCTATTCTTCCGAAGTCTCTATCGGAGTCCAGATAGGTATGACCTACTACAGGGAACTTATGGTCTATAATTTGAAAAAATCCTTTTAAAATGAAGTATTCATAGAGAGCAATCAAATTAATTTTTGTTTGTTGTTGTTTTGGTGTTACCTATTTCCAAACTTCCTTTTGTGGAAATATTTTCAGTCCAAGTAAAAAAAAAAGGTTTATCACCAGATTTGGTCACTGTATGTATACTGAAGTTATAAAACCACAACTGCCTCAAGTAGAATGCTTTGGACGTTATCAGTTTTGGCAAAGGCATTCTTTGCTGTAAGTCCATTGTCAAAAAAACTGTATTATCACTTGATTGCGCCAATTCTCTGTCTCGTTTTATTTGTTCAAATGCAAATCTATAATTTTCTTTATGATCATCAGTATCTAAACCGGCATCGCAAGTTCCACAGGTGTCACTTTTTGGCTCGCCAAATGAAAGATTAAAGTGTGTCGAAAAAATTTTATGATAGGTGCATTTTTTTATAAAATACTTCTCTGAAAGATCATTTTGCCTGCATGATTCGATATAAAGATCAAACATTTTTAACATCCTGCGAGTAGTATTTATTCAAAATTTCGTTTCTTGCTCCTTCATCAAAATATTCATCGCATCTTAGTTTACATTTAGTTTTCTGACATAAGGAACCTACCTCAATTCTCTTACATGGCATCAATTTTCCTTTCTGAGAAATATAACTTTCTCCCCTTTGTCTGGATATTGCCGCTTTTTTTCTTTTCCACTCGTCTACGTTTCTTTGACGCTTCCTGGAAGTTTTTTCTGGTAGCTGAAATAGTTTTTTCTTAACTCTTTCAACAGGTGTAATTTTTTTGAATATATTTTCTGGTCGTTGAGTACTACCAATATCTACTACCAATATCTACTATATCTTCATACCGAAGCATGTTTTGGGAAATCTCCATAGTTTCTGAATCTTCAGGCTTTTCTTCATTTCTGACAGGATTTTCGGTTGTATTACTTATTTTTCGTTTGATGAATTTGTCGTCAGATTCAGAATCACAACTACTTTCTATATCTGAGCAGCTTGGTATGTAATCATCAGAAGAACCGTTGTCCGAGAAATATACAAAAAAACAACATAAGTATTCACATATTTCAATCGAATACTTTTTTATTCGTTGAAACAAAAGCAAAAACTTACCGTGAAAACACTCCTCTTCAGGTGTCAGACGAGATGGGCCAGGAATATTATTCGTATCTAAAATAAATTGACTATCAGCATATTTCACTGATAATGTTCCTGTCTTATTTTCTCTGACGAACTTACTTGTCGAAGGCACACTGTTCTGGCTTGACTCGCCAAAATCTAGAACAAAAGAACCTATTCTTACTTTATCAAACACTACATATAGTTTTTCAAGTTAATATATCAATGGAGTAGTCATTCATGAAAAGTTCCATGGCAATTTTATGAACAATCTATAAATCTGTAAACTCAAATTCTGAACCATTTTGGAAAACAAGCATACGAAATAAGCATACGAAATGAGCATATGACTGGTTGAATACGTTGCCAACTTTGATAGAAATAGCTAGTCATTCTTTGAAAACTTATGGTTAGATACTTACCAGTGTAAACGATATTTTTGGCACGTTCTATTATTAACTTTGTTCTTGCAGACATCTTGCAACTCATTTTCCTCGAGCACATACAAATATTCACAGTTCTTTTCACAAAATATGGAGAAATTCACGAGCGAATTTAGTACTGCGTCTAACACTAATACGATTTAACCTCATTTTTCGGAACTATGTACAGTGTTGTCAATATTCAGAAGAATTTTGCGATTGTTTCTAGCGGATGAAGGATTGAAGTACCCGACAAATAGAATAATCATGGATGAAGGATTCATGTTCATACAATACAATGTACTTGAACCCTTCATCCAGTGGCAATGATAGAACATAGGTGAACATAGATCTTTCATCAATATATAACTTTCTTATTTTGTACAATAGACGAACGGTATTAGTAGGGAAAACATCCTACTCGCTTAAATCCTTTATCCACCCAAAAATCTCATTTTTCATTAAAATGTCACATAGACCCTTTATCCACTCGTGTCTTCAATTATCATATGATTTATAAATTTACCAATTATTATTTAGTTAAATTAATACAATCTATTAGTATCATAATTTTTTTGCAATGTTAAGTTGATAAAATCGGCTGTTTGGACTGGCAACATACTGCTCACTAATAGCCAGTTACATACTCCATCAATTAAATTACGTGAACAGATATATCTTCACGGCATACACATAATTTAGAGCGCTTTACTGTTTATCGTAAGAAAGTACGTATTAAGTAATTATTATAGTGATAATTAATAAAATGTAAATAATTACACAGCGTTACAAAAGAAAATATAAAAATATCTATTTGCGCAGATTATACATTTGCATAGCATATAATACATTACAATTAAGAATATAGGTAATCAGTCTCAATTAACACTGTCGGTATGTGTTTTGTTTACTAACATTGCTTTGTCATTGACATTTGCATGCAATTGTAATTTGATTATGTACTCGTTAGAGGTAAAGAGAAAAATACTCAAAATTACATTATATTATCAACACTATTCATTATGAATATCAGCAATGTTTATGTTTCTTGTATTTTATAGGAAATATATGTAAATTCTAATAGGTTAATAGGTATCTGTACATACGCGATTAAACTATATAAACAATATAAGCATTGGAGTACTTATCTTAACAGTTAAGAAAATAAATTCGAGACAGATCTTACCAGTTAGCTTGCGATGGCCCTAAATGAAGTACATTTCAAATATAGATTCTTGGGATATTTGTGCGAATAGTTGAAAATAATGAGGTACTTACCCACACTGAGAGAAATTAAGAGATTCATAATTTAACAAGCATTTGTTGGATAAACAAATCTTAAGTCAATGTATTTAGAATGAGAGTTTTATGGTTTTTGTTATGTGAATCAATAGATTTCGTAAATTTTTCAGTATTTTCAGTCAGAGCATCTAAAGTCTAAAGTTTTAAAAGAATAATCTGAACGAAATGGACAATGTAATTCACTTTCGTATACGTAGTAAGGATGTATTGTGATAATGAAAGATTTTTACAAACGTCTACGTTTTGAAGTTTCCTGATACCGAAAGATTGGTTTTTTAAATCTCTCTCTCTCTCTCTCTCTCTCTCTCTCTCTCTCTCTCTCTCTCTCTCTCTCTCTCTCTCTCTGTCAGTGTATGTGTGACCACGATAGCGGTCAAACGGCTATAGCTATCAATTCCAAATTTTGTATAATCTTCCTTTTGGGATCCGATTAAATTTTCAGTAAAATCAGTAGACCGGAAGTAGTAGTTTACTTCAGTGAAAAAATCGAATTTTGCCAATATTTCATCAACTTATACTAAGTTTAGACAAATTTATAAAGAATACAAATGTACTTAAAATTAAATTCGAGGAAAAATAAAATTTTAGAAAAATTTTATCAAAACAGTTCTCCCTACCAGAAGTAGATCTTTTACTCTTATCAAAAATCAGATTTTTGCGAATATCTCACAATCCATGCTTTCTAGGCAGGTACATTACGAGCACAAAAGTATTTAAAACATAACTTTCAATACCTTTTGTATAAAAAAATTCATATTTCGTACCGAAAGTAACACTTTTACTCTTATCGAATACCGATTCTTTGCAAATATATCGTCAATTATGCATTCTATATATATTTATCAAGAGTACAAAGGTATTTATAGCTGGATTTGCAATGTATTTTGTATACATGAAATATCAAAGTTCGGACCGGAAGTAACACTTTTGCTCTTAGCGAGTAGCACTTTTTTCGAATATCTTGAAAAGTATGCATTTTATAGAGATTTATTAAGAGAATTGAAGTACTTAGAATAGAATTTTGAATAATTTTAGTATAAGGAATTCTTAAAATTGTATAATTTAAAACACTCATACGTATAAGAAAGTCGTGTGGTGGCCACACCTCATTTTTTAATATAAAATTTAATTGCTTGTGAACACGTATATATACAGAGTGCCCCACCGAAAACGAAACAGATTGAATATCTCGAAGGAGAAAACTTTTTTGAAAAAACGCAAAAACAGGTCGATTTTTGATCCAAGGAGGACACCCTTCCATCATATCTTCAACTGTGATACGTCATTCCCCTCCCCTCCATCACTCTAACCATTACAATTTAAATAGGGAAAGTACTTAATACGATACATTGAAAAGGTAATTGTACGGAGAATTCAGCAAAGTGATTGGTGGTTGCGCTATTTTTGATTTTAGCGCCCTCTAGCGGGAAAGAAAACGGTTACGTATTTCACAATGTGACACATCATTTCAAAGATAATTTTATTAGCAATTTCATGCACAATTGAAAAAAATTTAAATAACCGAAAAACCTTGCAGAACTCTAATATTAGAAACTACGAACTTATTAGTTTACAAAAGACGCTGACAGTCTGTACTTGAGAATGATGACAAATAAATGTCAAAAATATTACGTATTTAGTTGCTAATAAAATTAACTTTGAAATGATGTGTCACATTGTGGAATACGTAACCGTTTTTTTTTTCCGCTAGAGGGCGCTAAAATCAAAAATACCGCAACCAACAATCACTTTGCTGAAGTCCCCGTACAATTACCTTTTCAATGATGTATCGTATATACTACTTTCCCTATTTAAATTGTAATGGTTAGAGTGATGGAGGGGAGGGGAATGACGTATCACAGTTGAAGATATGATGGAAGGGTGCCCCCCCTTGGAACAAAAATCGACCTGTTTTTGCGTTTTTTCAAAAAAGTTTTCTCCTTCGAGATATTTAATCTGTTTCGTTTTCGGTGGGGCACCCTGTATATATAATATTATATTGAACATAATATAAAGCCCCAAACACAATAATTAGTAGATTTCGTCCTGCAGATATATCAATAGAAGATTATCCTTTCAATGGCATTCAATAATGAATTCAAACATAATAGGTTTTTAGTCAGTGCCGATCCTAGACCGTCCGCCGCCCCCGTGCAAATTAAAATTGTCCGCTCTCTTCTACAAATCTTATCCAATAATGGGTGGAGACTGTGGCTCAAAATCTGAGACAAAATGCAAAAGGAAAAATCACTTACCACAAAAATTAAAAAGATATAAAGAATCTATATACGTATTTCGGCAACTAAGTTTCCATCTTCAGTAGAAATCTGTAGAAAAACAGAGAAGAGTGTTAAACGTAGTGTTTTGGTCTAAGGTGTAACCTTAGAAGATATGCTCTTCACCATATCACCAGTGGGATAACACAGTGTTATCCTACTTCACCATATCACCAGTGGGACAGCACAGTGTTATCCCACTGGTGATTTGGCGAAGAGCATATCTTCTAACGTTACACCTTAGCCAACATACTTCTATTTTTACAAATTTCTTTATACAAAAATTATTCAAAATCCAGCTCAAAGTATTTTTATACATAGAAATTTCAAGTATTATAGATGAATTCGCCTGTAAGAAAGCTCGAAAGCTCGTGTTATAATTTTTTGAAAAATCAGAAGACATTTAGCTATCTTAGATACATTACTTGTCTTATGTTAAGTTTTCTAAATTATTTTTGTGATATAGAGATAATACGCTTAACAAACAAAAATTGAAAATAGGTATTTGGCCCCCTTGTTACTTGCTTAATAATATCTTATGTGATATTACTGATTATGCAGACCGCAAATAAACTTTTACTCACAGGTTTTTTATTAAGAAAATATAGAATCTAAAACCTATTTCTTTACTACGGGACGGTATCACAAAAAAAGAATATCATTTAAACGTTCTTAAGTGGAAGTCGGTTCGAATCTACTCATAAACAATTTCATTGAAACTTTTTTTTTGAAGATTCTCCCCTCTAACCGTTTAGAACAGTGTAAACTAAGTATTAATGAATTAAATCATTAGTACTTAGTACGTAGGTGGTACATAATTTACACTAGATGGTTCAAGTCGTCTTGACAAGTTTAAGCTTAAGACTCATGAGCCGAATGCAAAACCACAACAACATTTTTATATGTAATGTTTTTTTGACTATTCTATGCGGATTTATTAAGAGTATCAACATATTTAGAGCTTAATTAGAACCAATTTCTTTGTATATAAAAATTTCAAAAACTACATATATCGTAAGTTGAGAGATGTTTTCATAAGTATACAAACTAAAGGACCACGAACCTTCACAACTTTGCCTTAAAAAATTTGAGAATATTTACTATTTATGGAAGAGGCGTCTAATTCCAAAAAAAAAATTTCAAACTTTTGCAACATCAAAAACCATCCATTTTATATTCTATGGGTCTTTCCTGACTTTTTGCACTCACTGTTTGTATTTTAAGTGTAGATTTGTATGAATCGTAACATCTTTCTTTTATAAACAATCAGCTGAGTGTCTGATATGTATCGGAATTCTAAACCTTGGGTCTAATAAAATATAATTCAATTAATAATAATCACTAGTAAGTGAATAGATACACATAAGCATGTAAGCCTACGCACAATATTTATACGTATAGTTATGAATAGAAAAAAATACTCATTCTTAAATGTATTAACAATAACAAACTCTTATATACAGAATTCAAAGTCAAACTTAAAAACCTGGGCTTTATGTCATTCTTTGCAAAACATTCGAGTAGATACAGTATATATCCAACTAATAGACAACATACAAAACTACAATACTATCAGACTGTTTAAAAATGCGCACCCTTTCAAGACTAACAGAGACCCCAGTTCTTGTACTAGAATATGTTATCAACAAAATTAAATGGAATAACAAATGCTTCTTTTAGTCTTTCATTAATGTTAGTGACTTCTGTGATGAATTTTCTTCCGGGATTTATGGTACTTTAATGATTTCGTACCATTTAAAACTAATACCGAAAGCAAATTATCCTTCATGGCATATCGGTGACACAAGGGCTAAACATGCCTATCATCAAAAATATCGTAAATATAAAAACAACAGCGATTTATCTAAATTCAAAAAGTTTTGCACGAGGATTAAATATAAAAGTGAGTTGTGTGCATCACACGACTATCTTATACACGTGAGTCTTAAATTATACAAAAGTTGTTCCAAATTAAGTTTTCAATATTAGTTATCTTCTTAAAAACTGACCTGTGAGTCACATCAGGTCCAAATTTTGAATTCTTTTACATAAAAACATTATTAAAAATCCTGTTAGAAGTACTTCTAAATAAATCTATATAGAATGCATAAATTGCGATATATTTGGAAATATAGTATATGGAAATATATATATTCGATAAGACCAAGTTTTACTTCAGGTATAATTATTAAAGCTACTATTTCCGGTCTACCGATTTTACTGAATATCTAACCAGCTCTTAA
The DNA here is from genome assembly GCA_963170755.1 of Amphimallon solstitiale. Taxonomy (NCBI): domain Eukaryota; kingdom Metazoa; phylum Arthropoda; class Insecta; order Coleoptera; family Scarabaeidae; genus Amphimallon; species Amphimallon solstitiale. The sequence goes on along the minus strand of OY720676.1, from coordinate 140,913,136 downwards.
AATATAATAATCCTCTTAAATACAACACAGATACACTTTTCAGAAAACTCTTTTTTTGGTATCAGGGGACTACAAAACGTAAAAATTTCGAGGATGAATTTTTTTTTTATTTCGCCTTCATCTGGTAGTTTTAACTCCTCCTCTCTTTGTAAATGTGGTTGGACTAGTTGACTCTAAGTTTTCTGTTACATTCCCTGCTTCTGGTAGTTTTGGCCTATTCAACAGCTTTTCGAAGAAATCTGCCCAACATTCCAAATTATGCTACACATCCATACTAATATTCCCCTCTTTGTTTATACAATAGTGATCGTATAGTGGAACAACATTGTTGTGATTTTCAATAAATAATTGAAAGTACAGATTTACTACTTATACCTTTACTCTAAAAGCAGGTAAAGTAAGTCCAAACATCATAAATTATTAATGTAGTATAACAAGAAAAATGAGTGTGCTTAAAACCACACGGCAGAAGTGAAACCTTCATCAAGGCTCTCCCATGTAACGGTCGCCGAAAGAATCGTCAAACTGAAGACGTAATAAGCGACCACAACACCATCGTATCCAAAATTTCACAAACATTCATCAATTTTCAAAAAACTCTTCCGCCATTTTTTTTTTGTCATTTTAACTTTGGATTCGTGATCGGCGACCTCAACCACCCCCGTATCTAAAATTTCACATTCATACGTCAATTTTCAAAGAATTCTTCCGCCATTTTGTTTTTTTTGACATTTTGACTTTGGAATCGTGATCGGCGACCACCAAACCCCCGTATCTACAATTTCACATCCATACGTCAATTTTCAAAAAACTCGTCCGCCATATTGTTTTTTTGACACTTTGACATTGGATTTGTGATCGGCGACCTAAGACACATCCGTATCTAAAATTTCACATTCTTACGTCAATTTTCAAAAAAATCTTCCGCCATTTCGTTTTTTTTTTTGACATTTTGACTATGGTTTGGTGATCGGCGACCTAAGACACCCCCGTATCCAAAATTTCACCTTCATACGTCAATTTTCAAAAAATCCTTCGGCCATTTTGTTCTATTTCGACATTTGAATTAGTGATGGGGGACCGTAAAAACTCCCAAGTGCCTAATTTTAATCAAAAGAGAGAGAAATTGATTTCAGCCGGCTCCGCCCACTGTGAACGTTTGCGTAATCGTTTAAATAAAATTATTTCGTAGTAGAGGCACATAAATTTCGAAAGCAATCCTCCTTTTCCCCTTTAAGGAAATACACACATTCTGGAATTATCGTATTTTACTTCAAATCATTATTAAAATATTAATCGACCCCTGTATAGATAAAAATATCAAGTCATGTGTGAGACCGTTATGTACTGTGTGGAGATGTAATTCGCCGGACTGTAATACATTGATCGCCAGTGCACATGAGAATCTGATATTTATTTTTCGCCCGTCCGGAATACATTGATATCAGTGCACATTTGAACGGCCATTTTTCTTACCAAATCCTTCTGCAAACGACCTTTAAATTGCCGGTACCTTCGATTGCGTGCGACTGCCGGCTCGAAATAAGCATACAAAAGGTCACAAAAAGCCGGTTCCTTAAGACCCCGAGTCTTGATGAGCCCTCGCAACCTTCAAAATTTCGTATTTCAGGCTTAAAAGTGAATCTATGGTGAAACTCAGTACGCCTGTCAGTTTGACGTTTCTCGGGATTTTTTGATTGTCACGTGAATCGTCATGACGTAAGCCATTTTCCTGTTAAAACATCGAGTGCACGCTCTTCTTTAACAGCCCATGTCTTTACAACCGCTCCACTTAGGAAGAAAATCTCTCCGTCGACCGGAAATTCAATGTCGCCCGTACACCAATGCCAAAGGGCAGCTTTCAATTTTGCGTATCCAGAGAGGAGTTCTTTGCACAGTTTTGCCGATTTTTGTCGAATTTATGGTTCGTTTGGTAATCATGGCGCCTCGAGCGTTACATAGCCGAGCGTGACGTCTCAATCTCGTTCAGTGCCCACAATCACCGCGCCCATAGAAGTTTACACTCCAATACACTTCAAAAATCGACCAGTCAACCATATCTGTAGAACATCAACAAGAAAAAGATTAATTATTTTCATCTAACTAATTCATCATTGTAAATAAATGCACATTATTTTTAACAGTTCATGGGGTAATTATCAAAAGTTTAAATACGCAAATAGCAGATAATATGATAAACTAAAAATTTATATTTTTAAGAAAATGTTTAAAATTTCTCACAGCAAACTTTCTTGTAGTTTACTATTGTTTAATTCAGAGTTATTAAAATGTATATACATAAAGAATTTATAGCAAATATTTCCAATAAATACAATCCGTTTCGAAGTAAATTGATGAGTACGTCTCGGTACATTAATAATACCAACAGAAAACGTCGATACTGGAGTACGATCAAACAAAGGCAAAGATCCCCTTTAAGCCAACGCCGAGCCATGGTTAATAATTTTCAACTTTTCCTCTCATCATTTGTGTGTGCATTGTTAGATCGTTGCGCGCTAGATAGACTGCGAGTCCATGCTCTACTTACTGCGTTATGTAAAAGGCTTAATTGATGTGAATTTACTATTTAACATCGTAGCAGCATAACAATTAGAGCTGTTTTGTAATAGGGATTATCTCTGGTTCAGTTGAGTTGGTCAGCACTTTGGTATTAAGGTTGTGGCTTTCGTTCAGGTGGCATAGTGATGGCGTACAGTTTCGGCAAAAATGATCTGATTTATAGGAGGACGGGCGTATTTTGCTTTTGTGTTTACATATAAACACGTACATATACTTATTCACATTCGTACCGGAATGAATAGAGATTATTAAGTAGGTACATACATACATGTGTGTTTGTGTATACCTCTAGATCTAATGGATGTAAATTAATGTACATAAGTTAGATTGCCTTATGGAAATTTGCTCCAGAACGGTAGCTTCATATTATATATTATTTCTTATTTACAACATGATTATCTGCAAAAATTTTAAAAATGGTAACGTAACAATAATAATAATAATATATACAACGAGTTGTATATGTAATTTATTTATCGAATTCTAATACATTGAATTATGCGATAAAATATTTATACAAACATGATGCATATAATACTTAATAATAATGGTAAAATATGCGAATATATTTGGTTCAACAAAGCCTACTAGAATCATTAAACAAATCCCTATTTTATAAACTTGGAACAACATGTTTAACCTAAAAAATCAGAGTATCACATACTTTTGCAAACATAAAACAAACAAAATAACTTCTTGAGTTTATCTAAGATAGGAATGAAAAAATCTATTTGTAAAGTAAGTAGGGAAAAAACGGGACATAGTAACCACTGCTAAAAATTCAGTTGAAAATGAAAAGTAGAATTCCTGTTTTTATATTCCCATGTGGGCAATAGGTGGCACTATAGTATCAGCAGATCAAGGCCAACTAGATCTCGCCGTCGCTGTGCGACATAAGGCCCTTTACACAACCTCAATTTACATTAATGAATTTGATTCTGGTGACCTCATAATATTGATCCTTAAGTAGGACTACCTAGTAAAGGAACCAAAAAATTTTATGAAAATAAAATTGAAAAAGTGTTGCTGAAAATTACGTTGTTGAGTCGTTTCAAGAATAACAATTGTACATACAATTCTACTTTTTTCTAATAATTCAAAAGGTAATACTAATTGGGGATCAATTATGTTGTAAAGTGTTTATTTGGATTTTGTAAATGACTTCTTGGATTTTGAAAAAAGTTGCGGAACTAATGCAATCGACGCTTACAGCTGTATTGAAGGATTTTAAAACTTTTACTACACCATTTCTTCCAAAAATATTCAGCCGCTCTGGCATCAGTAGCATTATTTGCATCTCTTTTAGCCTAATGGGTGTAAACATTTTCTCTACAGCCCGGAACTAAATGATTCTGTTGACATCAGGAAATCCCAAATTTATTGTACAGTTTATTCAAATATTACAATAAATTGACCTATTTATACATTTATTAAAAGGAACATACAATATTTTCAAATAACACTAGTAAATAAGTTTTTCTGTGTATTCGGTACATACTTAATGAACTTTCTTCCAGTTTGTCATTATTACAATTTGCTAATTTAGTTCATTTACAGTGACGCACTCTTTGGTGTTGCCTTTACCAAATCTATTATATTTCTATGCACACATTTCAAGACAGACCAAAATTTGCGTTATCACTAATCACTTTCTTCTTGGCACCTTTCAACTTTACGATGATAATGAGACGCATTATTGTAAATAATTACACAATTTTAATAATTACGGTAGCGTCTTTATTTATTCAGCAGATACAAGTCTACAGTACAAAAATTGGCAATGTTGAAGTATTCATAATAAACCCACTTCTGCCCTTTCTAAAATTGCACTAAATCGGCCCTCAAATACCTTACAAGTTCACATATTCAGACTTATTGTTAATACTAGTGACCAAATAACGTCTAGCAAAGCTGCTGCACTTCAGCCCAGCCATTTTGCCATTTGAATTTATAAAAAAAATCTCTTTACACATCTACAAATATTATCATATAAATTTAACCAAAAAATGCAAAAAAACATAGCTATTTACCAAGATTTTCCTTATACTACATTTCGGATAATCAATTCTATTTTTCTGAAGTACCCCGAAAATTATTTGGCTTTTAGCACAGATTATTTTGGTAAGAACTAAATGACCCACAACAGGCACGTTTTTTCTGTGGAAAAACTAGAAATAGTTTCTATTGGTACTCGCCGTAACTTCTAAAAAATATTATAGTAAATATATAGCACACATTAAATGAAATGGCTTAATGTTTGTAGTATTAGAAGAATTTAAGTAGAAAAAAATAGACAAAATAATGTCAAATCAGTCAAATGTCCTAGCAATAACAGTAGGTTCGACATAATCCAATCATATTGCTTATTTTTAGCACGTGATTTTAAAATTACTCCAAGTAGTTTATAATGCGTTGGATAGATGGCGGTACTTAAGTATCGATATTTTGAGGTTACCAGAATCAGAAAAATCTCGTTATGTGACGTTCTTATATCGCGCATCGATCCCAAGATCCGGTTGGCCTTCAGCTGATTCCACCGTGTCAGAAGATATTTAATTGAAGGTGTTTTATTTGGAGTATGATCTTCATTCATTAGTTGATTCGCTAACATACTACGTACTGACTTCTAATAGCTGGCCCTAAATAGAGCCAGGTTCTGTGATTAAATCATCCAATTCTAAAACAAAGTAATTTTGTGGGTCCACACAAACATGTTGTTACCAAATGCATGGCTGCAATCGGGGCAATGTGGGCAGTTTGTGTCCATTTTGTCTTCATTTCCCCAAAATGTATTGTTGATTAATTCGCCACTACAGTTCTAAGACCTGTTAGTTTTCAAATGTGGTGGTTCTGTTCTCGACTTCAACTTATAAATAAAACACTTTTTTTCTATATTTTATAGAAAAATTATAAAAATGATTCGGAATCAGAAATTGATTTCATCTCAACAGATAATAGCTGTAAAAAGAGAAAATGGCTTAGAATGGCAAGAACTTTCCAATTGCTAGAGCAATACTTAAAAGACGAGTAGTTGTATAAGAATAAGAATGCGGTTTCCAACAATAACAAAATTATAAGGCGCAAAGCGATCAGTATTTTCCCATGCCCAAGAAGAAGAACTGGAAGATTATATCCTCAAGATAGAGCAGGTAGAAGGAGTAGTCAAAGGATGTGAGATACATGGCTTTTAGTTTAATTTTAGCAGAAAAAGAAGCAGATTAATCATTCTTTTATTAAACAACTTGGTTTAGCTAGACAGGGACTGTCATAAGAAACATTATGAAAATTGGCAAGCATTTTGAAGAATAGATTATAAAACTTACGAGTAAAAGTAGAGACTGCGGCATTATAAAGCAAAGATATTCATTAATAATGATCTTACGGACGAAGAAGAAGGGGTATAACATTTTATTAAGAAAAGAGAAAAGGGAGAATGTTTTTAAAGAAAATAAATACTTCAATTTTCTATTCTGGATCCACACTAGCGTCAATATCAACCCCTAAATGTAAAAGTTACTAATTAGTATATTCTTCGACTTTTTAGTCTTACACGATTCTGTAGGTTTGATGTTTTAATATAAAAAAAAGACCATTTTTAACACAATTACATTATTTGTAACGCTTTTAAAATCCACATTACTTTCATACGCTTACGATAATTTTTTGTTTATACTTGTCTAGAATATCGGCCATTAAACCTACTAATAAATTAGGAACCGTGAGTGCCACAATATATATGTACATACATATCTTTAAAGCACTCTTTTTTATGTCTTCATTAGAAACTACAACTCAATTAGTATCGTATCGACATCTCATTATTTAATACAGCCCAATCATTTCTAATATACTAGACTAATATGAAAACAATGACATCTTTTGAGCAATTATCTGTTGTACGTTAAAACGCCCATGATGTATGTATAAATATGAATTTATTAGTCGTTGTGAATGTGTAGAATAATTAATTCAACCAATAACACCTATGTATTATTAAAACTAATGTGTTTGCGTGCATTTTAATTTAAAAAAAAATGAGGTGTGGCCACCACACGACTTTCTTATACGTATGAGCGTTTCAAATTATAGAATTTTAAGAATTTTTTTACAAAAATTATTCAAAATCCTATTCTAAGTACTTCTATTCTCTTAATAAATCTCTATAGAATGCATACTTTGCAAGATATTATCAAAAAAGTGCTCCTCACTAAGAGTAAAACTGCTACTTCCGGTCCGAATTTTGAAATTTTATTTATAAAAAAATATTGCAAATCTAGTTTTAAATACTTTTGTACTCTACATAAATATATATAGAATGCATAACTTGCGACATATTTGCAAAAAATCGCTATTCGATAAGAGTAAAAGTGGCACTTCCGGTCTGAATTTTGAAATTTTTTTTATACAAAAGATATTGAAAATTATGTTTTAAATACTTTTGTACTCGTAACGTATTTGTCTAAAAAGCATGACTTGCAAAATATTTGCAAAAAACTGATTTTCGATAAGAGTAAAAGACCTACTTCCGGTAAAAATTTCGAAAAACTTTTTAAATAAAATTATTCTCAATTTTAATTTTAAGTATATATGAATTCTTTATAAATTTGTTTAAACTTAGTAGTTGACGAAATATTGGCAAAATTCGATTTTTTCGCTGAAGTAAACTGCTACTTCCGGTCTACCGATTTTACTGAAAAACTAATCAGATCTCAAGAGGGAGATTATACACGTAAATACAAAATTTGAAATTGATATCTACAGCGGTTTGACCGCTATCGTGGTCACACACACACACACACACACACACAGAGAGAGAGAGAGAGAGAGAGAGAGAGAGAGAGAGAGAGAGAGAGAGAGAGAGAGAGAGAGAGAGACATTTTTTAAAAACCACTTTTTCGGTATCAGGGGACTTCAAAACGTGGACATCTGCAAAAATCTCGAGGTCGAAAATTTTCATCATCACAATACTTCCTTATACTACGTATAAGAAAGTAAAATAGGTGTGGGCACTACATGACTTTCTTATACGTATGTGTGTTCCGAATTTGCTATTCAAACATTATTTCAAATTCAGCTCTAAATACTTTGGTGCTCTCAATAAATCTGTATAGAATGCATATTTTACTAGGTATTGGCAAAACACTGCTATTCGATAAGATTAGTATTAATTCCGGTCGGAATTTTGATATTTATTTTATACAAATATGTTTTGAAATCAACTCTAAATGCTTTTTCCCCTGTAATAAATCTATATTGAATGTATAATTTGCGAGATATTTCTAAAAACTTCTATTATGTAAGGGTGAACGTGCTACATTCGGTTCGAATTAAAAATCTTCTTGTACAAAAGTTATCCAAAATATCAAAAATATACTTTTATACTCTCAATATTCTGCATTTCTGCTAGAAAGCATAACTTGGAAGGTGTTCACAAAAACCTGTTTCAGACAAGAGTAAAAGACCAACTCCCGGTAGGACTTCCAATATCAACTGAATTTAGAACATGTGATGTACAGAATTTGACGGTCAACAAAAATGCTACCACTACTACTAGATATTGGTAAAATTCAATTTTTTTTCTGAAGGAATCTACTACTTCCGGTCTACCGATTTCGCTAAAAATCTAATTTGATCCCCCGAGAAAAATGATATTCCTAAATGTAAAATGTGGTATTGATATATTTTACCGTTTAACCGCTATCGTGATCACACACACACGCACGCAAGCACACGCACAAACACACATTGCCAGGCACACACACACACACAGATCGACTCTTAAAACCCCTTTTTCTGAAAACTTCAAAATGGGCACATCTGCAAGAATCTTGAAGTCAAAACTTATCATCAAAATTCTTCCTCATACTACGTTGGGTGTGCCCACCACGTAACATTCTTAGACGTATGTGCGGTACGAATTTCTCTCTTATTCTTATTAATAAACTTGTAGAATATATAATTTGCAAAATCGTGGCAAAAAAACTGCTTGTAGATTATGTGTTACTTTCGGTAAATTCCATATATGAATGCCTAATTGCAAAGAAGCTGCTTTCTGATAGAAGTAAAACTTCCGGTTAGAAGTTATAATTTTTTTTATAGAGAAGTGATGACTATGTATATCTGTCTTAATAAAATTATTCCAATATAGACTTTTTTATTCTTTAGAAATTTGTTTATAGTTAATGGTTCACAAGATAAAATAAATATATATTTTTTTGCCGGACTTACCATATTACCTATCATATCTCGGTTGGCAGATTATATTCGTAAATATAAAGTTAAAACTGTTTTTGGTGAGTGAAAGTGTTACTTCCTATAGACAATTTGAATTTTTTTTACGAAAATTATTCCAAATCACTTTCCAAATACTTTTTTCCTCTTAATAAGTGTGTATAGAATACAGATTTGCAAGATATTTGCAAAAATTTGCTTTTCGGTAAAAGCAAAATTGTTACGTTCGTTTCGAATTTTGAACATTTTCTTCTACAAAAGTCGTTCCTAATTAAGAATATGTTTATAATCTAAGTTGATCTGCCTTAATTATAATTCGTGATATATTAGAAAAAAACTGTTTTTGAATGTTAGAAAATGTCTGTTACGTTCTTCATTCACTATTGAGTACTTTAATATTTTTTTGAAATGTATCTAAATTTAGTAGTTGACGTGATATTTGTAAATATTTTATCTTTACTGAAGTCAACTACTACTTCTGGCCTACCGAAGTTATTAGAATTATAGTCAGATCTTGAGGCAAAGTTATATTCTTACAAGTAATGTTTTTATTGATAGCTTTAGCAGTTTGGCTGATATCGTGACCATATAAATATACATACACATAATATGCATAAATTAAACGACTTTTTAGATTATGTACGCATTTTTAAAAAAAAATATCTGTGAAATTAATTTATGCATTAATCTGACATATTAATGTATGCCAGATAAATTTATTAACAAATCATTATTTAAGAATTTGTCAAAAACTTTTGTTAAAATGTTTAAGAAACGATTTGTTTGATACAAAAATGGTTATGTATACTTGGTGTGCAACTAGCCCTTAGCAAGCCCTTAGCAAAAGTAGAAAACGCTGATTAATTGGATCGTGTGGACAAACAACCTGTCTCAGCTAATACGTGTCATGTATTTTTAAAGTTGATAAAAATCTTTTTGAATGTGTGTATTACTAATTTGATTTAAGAATATACAAAATAAATTATTCTGTGAGCGGTCTATCAACAATTGGAAATGAATTCATCTTAATATTCTGAGGATAATATAAAAATAAGTAATATTTACCCTATATAATAATATTAAGAAGTAGTGAATAAAGTATCATATATCATTTTAAAAAGAAAATTAGAAGGAAGATCGGCCACAAGTCCGAAAACGTAAGTTCACAAACTGATAGCAAGAATAAAAACTATACCTAAATAACAATTTATACGAAACCATTTTGTTATGATGATGAATCTGAGGGAGTAACTGTGCCCAAGTTTTTATGGGCTAGGCATGTACTTAAGTTGATCGAGGAAAAACGGCCAAGAGCAATAATCAACAGTAGAGTCCAAGGAAAAAAAATTAAGTAAATAGTTTTTCAATGTATTTTGAAAAATATAAAAGTATAAACGATGTTTTTTAACTTTTTTTTAAAAAGTAAGGGCAATATTTGCCGATGTTTTCACCATTCAGACCCTCATATGGGGCAAAATGAAAATTGCTTTCTTTGACACTAGGGTGAAATTCTGCCCATGCTTCAGGTGGAGCTCCATTCAGGAGTTCAGACTTCATACGTTGCCTAGGAAAAATAGATATAGGGGCATGTAATTTCCATCTGCACCCAAACATATTTCAGCAGTAACAAGCTGACCTCTTTCTACAGATGTAAGGCTTTTTGGACTGTGTTTATGGGACAGTAGTCATTATCAGGTCTCATCTACAAGATCTTACTTGGGACCAATTTGCATCTATTAACTACTTCTGACAGGTGTGTAAAAAAAATTGCACGGCCTCTATATTAAACCCCATAGCCCTTGCACAATGTAAACGCAAAGAGAGATCCGGATGCCTGTAAGCCAGTCCATGCCCGCTAAACATAAATCTTGATCAAATTGGTGAGTAATTTGATTTCTCTCAGCTAGTTGGCGAGGAAAACATGTAACATCTTTAGTTGTCAGGCCAAACAAACGCAGTTTCATTTGTTTTATGTAGTCCGAAAGTTTCGTTTCATGTGCTGTAGTAAATATTGTTTTCTACCTAGTGCTGGAATATATTTATTTTGGTTTACCTACCTGAGTACCTATTTTCATGAAATACCTATTTGAATAGACTTTTGAACTTCACCGTTTTCTTTAAATTTAATACTCTTCTTTCAAGGGTGGTTTGGAGAAGATTGAATTGCGTAGCCGCCTTTGTAGATCCCATTCTTCTTTCAGCTACTTCAATTACATTTTGCATACACTCTTCAGACCATGTCTGTCTAATGGTTATTCTTTTATGCGGTCGCACCATGCTGTACTAGAGAATTTTTATTTAGAAAATATCGTATTTTTTTCTAAAACCAAAATAGGGGGTAGGCGCATAATGGGCAGTTCCCTATTTTTCCTCAACTATTTTACACCAAGCAACCTTGAAATCATTATTGTTTGTTTTATTATATATGGCAACTTATTGCATCCACCTTTTAATCAACATACATTCTTCAGACTGTGTACTAAGGTGGTTACATCATTAAAATAAGTCATTTGAACGTTCCTTCTTAATAAATACATTTCTCAATTACCGACAATTACATCACCGGCACGTAAAAACACGAATGCCTTTATAATCAGAGTGGTGAGACGGATGTGATTCGTACTGATTAGTTGACGCAAGTTGTACCCGCATAATATGGCGTCTTTTGCAAAAATGTATTTTACTGTTACATTCTTTATTTATCACGTTTCTTAAAGTACATATTCGTTTAATGCGCAAATTATAACGTTATTATCTCAATCCATATTTAATACTGAATTATGTGTTATTTTTCCATTTGACTGGGTACCCACATAATGGCAGGTGGGTATAAATTTGTCTATACCTATAGTATAAGCACCATCTCTGAACACATATTCGCAACGTATCTTACGAGATACAGATTCCGTTAATTTAAGATACCATATCCCGATTACGCCCCGTTTCCCCATTTTCCCCCCTGTTCTTCTATATAGCAATTATATAAAAATGAAATTATTTCTATAAACAAGCGTACATGACGGAAGTGCCAGCTTTACAAACGTATTCAGACATGTTAGCTGTATGTATAAAATATCACGTTGGTTCTTGTCAATATTTGCAGTAGAAAATGGAATACATGTGTTTAATTAACTTTGAGCAAGGAACAAATAAGTCGAAAGATATTAACATCCGCTTTTCACTGATGACGAACTGATTCTTAATTTACTTGCAATTGTAGTAAATGCATTCATTCTATTATGTTTAATTTCAAAATACGAGGTATATTTTAGGAGTGTATGAGAACCTTCCTTATATTCATACGGAAAAGTTTATTTAGAAATGATGACAAGGAAGCAATAATTGTATGATTTTGAGTAGTTTCAAGTACATATATAATTTAAATTTAGTGCTATGTATGAAAACTGCTTCTTGTACTAAATGAGAGAAAGATTTAAAAATTACTTGTCGCCTCTTTTGATTTCGGAAAACAATGAAAATCATATATTAATGCACACTTCCTATGTAATATCTCTTGCTTAATAAACTCCTGGACAAAATTAACGCATCACTAACAGTAAGTGATAAAATTCCCCAAAAATCTTTATTATTGAAATTATAACGCATGAATTGTAACAAAAAAGACTGTAACTAACTATTCATAATATTTTCAACGTAATACAATTGCATTAACAAAAAATGTAACAGTAATATCTAAACTTGAATGCACAGTGAATATTCAGAAATTATAAAATGTTCTTCCAAAATTAAATTTAACCTAAAAATTATAAAGTTAATATCGGGTTTTGCCTCCCCCCCCCCCTCCACCTCTCTTACTGCTGCCAGGCGCACCAATTCACCGTCTGTCTAGGCACACTATACAGATGGTGAACTGAAGAATATTCTCCAATTCAGCAACCACAGCTTTTTCAAGTTCCCTAAGAGTTATAGAAGCAGGTATGTAGCGTCTAACTACTAGTTTAAGTGCACCCCACAGATACTCAATGGGATATATGTTCGGGCTTTCAGGTGGGTACTCCATAACTTGAATATTCACCTCTCGAAGGTAGCCCATTACGTCTACAGCAACGTGTGGTCGAGTGTTATCTCGCATAAAGAGGGAGTTTGGAGCCGACAAATGGGGCAAATGGCACAATACGCTCTTCGACAGTATTCTCGCTATAAAAATTTACATTCATTGATCTCCTGTGAATAGGGTCCAACTCCGTGCGTGGGTCAAAACAAATTGTTCCCCAGAGCATTACTAACCCACCACCAAATGGAACCTTGAAGAGAAATTGCAGTCAGCAAACCTCTCATACGGTCTCTGCCAAACACGCTCACATCCATCTGCTGACTTCAAATTGATTCTTGTTTCATTCGAATTTGCATGAGCCCTAGCAAAACGCAATCCAGCAACCCTGTGTTGCTTGGTGAGCAGTAGTGCAACTGCTGGTCTTCTGATAGATGTAAAATAAGCTGTATTAAGCATTACTTAATTAAGAATAAAATATACCAAACGATCAACTATATCGACTTTAACAAAATTTCAGATACCGATTAATCATACTGTAATTCAAAATAATTTGTTGAACTTTAAACAGCGAAACTTGCTTTTGAATATGTGACTTAACACATAATTGAATTCATTAAAGAATTTTCAATAAAAATATATTAAAAAATGAAATGTCTTAACATTATATAATTAGATTCCTAAAAGAAAATGCGTAAAAATATACAAGGTTCCACTCTAAAACTATTTAACAATATAATATTTCCGTTTACATAGGTTTGTAGTACATGGTCGTCTATTTCATTTGTTTTATTATTATTTATTAGGATTTGGAGAGAGTAGTCAAATTACAATTATTTTCGTAGTTTTATGTTCCATTTTATTAACAAAATTTTTTGTTTGTGGGTGGAAGGCAATATACACTTAATAAAAACTGACACCAATAAGTAAGTATAAGCTTTTCAAATAAAACAATAAGAATATTAAACGAGGTACCACAATTACTTTCTGATTTTACCTTGCATTTATATTTTAAAAATAAAAACATTAAAAAATTCCCCTGTCTGAGAAAAGATTCTATTTAACAGTTATTGCAATATAAATTCATCCTAATATTACATAACAGTTACAACTTAGCAAGAACGACAGAACATAGATCCTGTAATTATCTCCTGCATGTATATTGTCTCTCATTCATTCTTTGTCTATTGTCGCTATTAAAAATACGAGATTTATATGGTTCAGAGTATTAATTTGTTGAAGTATGCCTAGCAACGAAAGTATATTCTTGTCTTTTGTATTCAAATGGCTGTGCCAGTTAGTGGTTCTGTGAGAATGCCTATGTTTTCGCTTTCATTCGATGACCTGGTTTCTGTTACATCTAGAAAGTGTATAGTATACATATTATATGTATACGCTCCATCCAGTGCGCCATGACATCGGAATTCTTTGTGCTCTTTTAAATAATGTATTTAAATTTAAACTCAACAGGAAAGGAAAAAAAAACACGATGAAGATAAAACACCACAAACGCATAATATGCATACCTATCGCCAATATTTTAGATGTTATTACAAAATGTTTGTTGACATGTTATGTAAAGAGAGAAATACATTTATTGTTATTTGGGTCATTCTAACATCCGAAGAAGTGTTGTTTAAACTGTAAATATTTATTTGAAAAATATTTACAATCAAAATAATTTCTTCTGGAGTCTGCTTTATGCACTATTATGAAGTTTATGACAGCAAGAATTTGATTTAATACTGGATTGATCTATATTCTATAATAATATAAAAAATATAAATGACCAACCAATTATTTTTGCTTCAACGTTAAAATTAAATTAATGGCTTAGTAACACCTGAGAAGATCTTTTGATTATCCAGCCAGTCAAGACAAAAACAAGGACTATAGCAAATATCTATTGTGCATTTGATATAACATTTTGATACTTATTGACCAAATTTGATTCACGTCCAAAGGGTTTTGTTGTTTTTGTGAAGCCTCAATTAATAGCATATGAGTAAAGTTTAGATAGAACACAGAAACGTATTGAAATACTTGACGAGGGAAGGAAATTGACCCAAACATATTCACTAGTGATGATGGTTTCGGTTGCTTTTCAGTACTTGTAATTATTCGTTACTTTCGAATCCAATATCCGTTACTGTTATTCGTTACCGACTACTCGTTCAAATGTGCGGTGCGGGAATATGTATAGTTAATATATGGTACAAACAAAATGTTCACCTATATAGTAATTTTAAATATACAGTGTTTTCATGTCAAAACTTCCCATCCTTAACTTCTGGAAATCTATGAGAAATTCCTTGAAAGACGTAAGAAGTATTATCGTGTGGGCCATTTCTTTATGCAAAAATTGACTCATCCACTTTAGCCCCCTGCCCTTGTTCATAATAAAAGGTTTTAATACAAACATATTTTATTTTTTTGCAATTACTAACTGGTTTTGCAGAAAAATGGATTAAAATTATAAGCCATATTTTTGTCTTAAAGTAATTTTTTCCATATGGAAGAGCCTATATATATATATATATATATATATATATATATATATATATATATATATGATTTATAATAAATGTCGATATATTACTGATAAGTTTGCGATTTCCCCTCTGCCTTTATTGCATTTTGATGTTTTTGTATTTAGATCATTTCTAATACATTTCTGGATTTTATAAAATTGATTTTCATTTTGAATGGGTGGTAAGAGAGGAAGTTTATATACCTACCGGAATTCCATGGCTTTCTGTACCAGTCTAAGATTAAATTGTTATTTTTGCGGTACCTAAAAAAGGTACGGAGTTGTTGTTTTCTTCCTCGTGTGTAAATTGAATGGTGCTGTGGTACGCGTTAAACTTATCTAGAATTTCATTGATGTTCTTTCTTGGGACTGCAGTTATCAGGTCATCCACAAACTTTTTGATAAAGGGAAGGGAAAAGGAAAGATTTGGAATGCATGCTTCTAGGAGGTCGTCTAAAATAAATTGGGATATAATAGGTGAGATCGTCCCTCCCATAGGAGCACCTAGGATTTGCTGGTAATATTTACCTTCGAATACAAATATTGTAGAGTCAAAGACAAAGGTTAGAAGTTCTATAAATTCACGTAAAGGTATGGAAGTGTTTTGAGATATAGCATACCAATGTTTGGTCACCGTTCTCTGAGCAAGTTCGATAGGTATGTTAGAAAAGAGGGATATCACGTCTAGACTGATCAAAACATAGTTGTCAGGTATACTGCGATTTTCCATAAATAGAGAAAAGTCAAAACTGTCTTTGATGGAATAAGGATTTTCTTTGTCGTAGGACAGTGACAGAATGTCTGCTAAAAACTTTGAAATCTTGCTAATGGGTGAGTTAATTGAAGAAATTATAGGTCTTAATGCAAGGTTAGGTTTATGTATTTTAGGTAGGTCGTAGCACCTTGCAACAAAAGGCAAACAAATTTATCGGCCAACTAAAGCAGAACAATTACATAAATGAAACTACAGCAAAAGACCTTAATATATATATATAAGGCAATAGCCGCACGATACTACGGCCTACCTAAAATACATAAACCTAACCTTGGTTCTTGGTCATCTTATGAACTTAGTCATATTTCTACTAATGCAATAATTAAGTGACATGAGTCCGCTAGAGCAAATAAGGTTCTTTATACAGTCTGATTGGGTTGTTATTGTTAATTTGATTTAATTCTTATTACTCTTTCTACTTCCAGCCATTTATGTGCTATATAGTCATATTATGAGCATTAAAATATCTACGTTTGTTTTATAAGTATGGTTATATTTGTATTTTTAAATCTGTCAGATGACACAAACAGCATTTTATTTACCTACATGTTGATTGTGCACATAAAATAAAAATACCAAAAAGTACTAATATTGAAAATATGGATCATAAAATACCTACCTTTTCTAAAATTCCATTTTAATAAAAAATTTTACTTAATTGTTACATACTGTATATATTTTAAAGGAACGCTTAATAAAAATTATCTCATAAGTACACACTTATTACAAAATATATTCGTTATTAATTATTACAATAGAATAATTAATATTTAAATGAGAAACCTGGCAATTAGGATTGTGCATCGTTTATTAGCGTTGTTACAAAATCCAGTAGGTGCAAGGTTAAACATTATTTTCAGTAGAAAAACTTAAGTAAATAATTTTCAAAAAATTACCACTGCACGGTATCGCATAAATTAAATTTACTAATTAAATTTTCTATGACTAATCTTATTGTTGAACGGATAAAGTGTTAAAAAATTTTCTTTAATGTTGAAAAAGAGGCGCTTTTACATTCAAGTATTAGCATTAATAAAGCATTAAACTGACTATATTACACTAAATTAATAATAACACTTAAGCAATTAATTACTTCAGTAAGTTCTTTTGAGCTTTTTACTCGTCATAATAGTCGGGCAATAACCATACGTATATACTAATCATAATTGTCCTTTCTATCCTACAAAATGTTAAGTAAAAAATGTTTTATTTATATGTAAATGCGATTGCTTTTACTTTTGTTATCATATTATATAATAATTGTATTTTTTATATAGACATATGCTTGGAGATAATTAAATTTATATTGTATCATAGGTAATTTAACATTACGGTTATTCCTTTTTATATTTCTGATACGCATACTTTCTATATTTCTACGTCGTTTTATTATTTTTAAGTTCGAACAGATGAATCACCCAGATACAATCGGTGCTTTTCAGGAAACCGTTATAAATTTATACTTATTATTAGCCGTATAATTAGATTATTTTTAGTTTTTTTTTTTCTCGATTCGTTCTCTTGTCGATTATTATTTAGTAATGATGTTTATAAACAATCTTTTTTAAATCTAATACGAAAAGGTATTTTTATACTTTACATCGTTACGATCTATTGCAAAATATTTGTAATTAAACTTGGAATATTGACCAATACAAGAACGTAAATTGAGCGTGGAATTTATTTTTAGAAACTTCTTTCAAATAGCAGATAGCACGAAATGAAAAATCAAACCAGGTTTATGTTCTACTTATATGTAAGCTATACGTGTCAATATATATAAAATAAATGCTGTAAATGAATAAAACTGAGTTATGCATCCTTTCAGGTTTTGTTAACTCAAAAAACGAAAAACGCAAAATTTATAAGGTCTCAGTACTTGATATCTTAAGATTAACTTTAATTGATATCAAATAACTATAGCAACAGGAATGTTCATTTTAAGGACTATGTATGACCTCATGGTTTGCACTTCAATAAAGGGATTTTTTGTGTTGTAGATACACAGGCTTTCTCATCGATCATCATTTAAAAAAATGAGGTGTGGCCACCACACGACTTTCTTATACGTATGAGCGTTTCAAACTATATAATTTTTAGAATTTTTTTTTAGAAAAATTATTCAAAATCCTATTCTAAGTACTTCCATTCTTTTAATAAATTGCTATAGAACGCATACTTGCAAGATATTCGAAAAAAAGTGCTACTCCCTAAGAGTAAAAGTGTAACTTCCGGTCTGAATTTTGAAATTTCATTTATACAAAAAATATTCAAAATTCAGCTCTAAATACTTTTGTACTCTTGATAAATATATATAGAATGCATAATTTACGACAAAAAATCGCTATTTCATTTCAGCAAAAGTGTTACTTCCGGTCCGGATTCAAAAGAAAAATTATACAAAAGGTGTCGAAAATTAAATTCTAAATACTTTCATACTCCTAACGTACTTGTCTTAAAAGCATGACTTGCAAAATATTCGCAAAAAACTGATTTTCGGTAAGACCTACTTCCTGTAGAAATTTCGAAAAACTTTTTTAATAAACTTCTACTCATATTTAATTTTGAGTACATATGAATTCTTTATAAATTTGTTTAAACTTAGTAGTTGACGAATAATTGGCAAAATTCAATATTTTCACTGAAGTAAAGTACTACTTCCGGTCTGCCGATTTTACTGAAAATCTAATCAGTTCTCAAGAGGGAGATTATATTCTCAAATACAAAATTTGGAACTGATACCTATAGCGGTTTGACCACTATCGTGGTCACACGCACACACACACACACACACACACACACTGACATACACACACACAGAGAGAGAGAGACATTATACTTACTATGTATAAGAAAGTGAAACGGTTGAAGAGTGCTTAGTAATTAATATACAACGAGATCATTTTGAACTCTCCTGGGTTGGCAACAAAAGAGACCTAGTATTTTCAAAAACTAGAAAATATGTACTTCCGTGAATTGCCCACACTAAATTTACATGTCAAATGTCAAAACCATAATGTATTGAAGTGTCTTGTACTTTCCTATTTTCATTGTTTCATTGCCGTTTTTCTATCTATTTCAGGACAGTATACCTGGTATACCCATGCGTTTTACGATACAACAGTATACATTTATTGTAATGTCAGACTTTCGCAGGGGAACATTGCAAGAGGATGGATCATGGAAATATTTATCCGGATCGTGTTTTCAGCAATTTGTAACGGAATATGCAAATCTATAATTAAACATGGACACATCAATAGTTAACGCAATAAGATGATTAAAAATTTTAGGGAAACGGGGAGTGTTTGTCAACGTAAAACCTAAAAAGCATCAAGAGTTTAACCGAAGGTGTCGCAGACAACTGGTAAAAAGATCTAATTAACTTAAGTGTAATTTGTTATGCAGCATTATGTATTTAAATTGTAGGTATTTCTGAAAACAACTCTTTATTCACTGAAAACAAACTTACATATAGGTACACCCATACAATGTTTCTGCAATACAACTTTTACGGTGCAATCACTTTGAGCAGAGATTGAATTATTGCAACTGGTTTAATGAAATATTATATGAAGAAGAATTGAATTTCATTTTCTTTTCGGATGAAGCTTGGATCCATTTGTTGGGATATATCAAATCTCAAAATTACCGTACCTGTCAACAGAGAATCCACATTATTTTGTTAAAAATACTCTCCATCTTAATAAAGTTGGGTTGCAATGTCGAAAAGACGGATTATTGGACCAATTTTTTTCTATGATACAATTAACGCAATACGATACCGATAACAAATATTAGAACCCTTCATTAACAGCCTTCACCAAGATGAATTAACCTAACCCTGGGGTACTTCCATCAAGTTAGGGCAATAGCACATACTGCACAACAAACTATTAATTATTTGCAAGGATACTATGGTGACGGATTGGTTAATCGAAATCGATGGCCAGCCGATTCTCCTGATTTAACCCCACTGGACTTTTTTATCTTTGGCCGTCTAAAAAATAAAGTCTTTCAGAACAGATCGCATAATCTCGATGAACTTGAAGAGGCAATTAGAATAGAATAGCAAAGCACGCCACACTGTGTTCAATAATATGCGAAGACGTGTCAATCTATGCATTGAGAATAACGGTGGACATTTCAAACAACTTTTATAAATGTATTTATTTTGGGACATAATTGTGAGATTATGTTTTACAATAATATGGTTGTAACATATTTGTGATTGTTTATGATTAAAAATAAAGTGCAATTACTATATTTCTACAAAAATTCTTTCATATAATTCAACTTAAAACTAACTCTATTTCATTGATATTTATCATAAGAAAAATGTAAATGTAAACCTAACCACCAAAATGTTCGCCAATTACACTGTATTCCCATATTAAAATCAGTGTGGCCAACCCAACCAACCAGGACAGTTCAAAATGATCACGTTGTAGATGGAGAATTGGAAATCCGATTACCACTTCAGCTTGTGTGTGACAATGCATTCAGAGAAAGTGGATGCGTGATAAATACTTGACATTAAATATCATGCGATAAATTGCCGTTCTTTTATCTAATTCCGTACATTGGATGAATAATTTACAATTTTTCCAAATAAAAATTATTTCCATCGATTGGGAACCGTTGTCGCTCCAACTGCTGACTTGACAATAGCTGAGTTTTGGCTGGAAAATACCGTTCTCGTATATATGATCACCTTCCATTTGGTACCTTTCACTGCTGCCATATATTAGAAATATACAGATGAAACCGAATAAACAATAATAATAAATTGTGTTTCTGCATTACGTTTCGGCGTAGTTTTAATGTAAGGGCCGGTTTTTCGAACCCCGATTAAATACTCGGTTAACTCCAATATTATAATACATTTATTTCTGCACAATGCCTTTAGTTTGCTCATCTTACTTTTCTAGTAACTTACTTCAAAATTTTGTGTTACGGTGGTGCTGGAATGCGTTAATGGCGCATGCGTACAGAATACGCTCACTAATTTTTCGGCTCCCAAAAATGGCGACCGTTCCACAACATGTTTAGAGTGAACGTACGTCATCTGAATCCATTCGTCGAACTTTCCTCTTTGATATATTTCTATCTTTTGATTCGACTGGATGCTCACAGAATATTAACAAATATAAAAGAACAAATATTTACCAGTGGTTATCGTAATTGCTGTTACAAAAAACAACCTAAACTTTTGTTACCTACTGCAAAAAGCTTTTTTTCTAGAAAGGTATCCTACAACTTTAGAAATCGGAAAAAATGTTTCGTTTGCGTTTGGCCGTTATTTTTTTATAAGCTACATATTAATATAACTGTGACTCTAATGTATTTATTGCATTTAAAATAAGTATAAGTATACTTAACTAAATTGATATTGAAAATTATGTTTTAAATACTTTTATACTCGTAACGTACTTGTCTTAAAAGCATGACTTGCGAGATATTCGCAAAAAACTGATTTTCGATAAGAGTAAACGATCTACTTCCGGTTGGAATTTCAAAAAACTTTTTAAAGAAAATTTGTTTCAAAGTTAATTCTAAGTACATATGAATTCTTTATAAATTTGTTTAAACTTAGTAATTGACGAAATATTTGCAAAATTCGATTTTTTCACTGAAGTAAAATACTACTTCCGGTCTGCCGATATTGCTCAAAATCTAATCAGCTCTCAAGAGGCATATTATACACGTAAATACAAAATTTGGAATTGATATCTACAGCGGTTTGACCGCTATCGTGGTCACACACACAGAGAGAGAGAGAGAGAGAGAGAGAGAGAGAGAGAGAGAGAGAGAGAGAGAGAGAGAGAGAGAGAGAGAGAGAGAGAGATTTTTTAAAAACCATTTTTTTGGTATCAGGGGACCTCGAAACGTGGACATCTGCAAAAATCTCGAGGTCGAAAATTTTCATCACAATACTTCCTTATACTACGTATAAGAAAGTAATAGTACCGTCGTCTAATTATATAACCTCAAAAAACCAAGGTGAAAAACTTTAAATCATTACAAAAAATTACCCACTAAACTTTCGTTAAAACCCTTTTCTCCAAAAAAGGAATGTAGTGTGGCCACCACACGACTTTCTTATATGTATGAGCGTTTCAAATAATATGAAATTGTTCTAAAATGTTTTAATTAGTTTTATTGTCATAGAAAACGCTAAGTTTTAATAACTTTTTATATAAACAAGAAAATGGGTGTGCTTAAATCCACACAGCAGAAGAGTAAACTTCATCAAGGCGAGGTTAATAATACGAAATACAACTTTTTTTTTTCGTTCTATATTACATTTAAATAATCGTCGGCGAACACATTTTGACACATGTTTAATCACACATTCTACGACTTATTTTGATAACTATCAAGTATTTGTAGTTTATTATATTTGTCTCATTTCCATGGTAACGCATGTAAAGCAAGTAAACCACTTAAATTTAGCACCTTTAGAACTAAATTAAATTAAATTGTGTCTCAATTTAAATTAAATCGATTGAAAAATTTAACGGTTGCCCAAAAAATTGTGTGTATATCTTGTCCGCGAGAAAGGCATCTATATGTGCGTGGGTTTACAAAAGTTGTAAATTAGGTTCTAAATACATTTATCTTTAAGAAAAAACTTGAGTAAATGTGCTACTTCAAATTCGAATTTGAAGAGTTCTTTTATACAAAAATTATTCAAAATCTTATTGTAAGTACTTCTATTCCTTTAATAAATCTCTTTAGCAAGAATAATTTACAAGTTATTTGCAAAGAAAAAGTGCTATTCGTTAAAAGTGTTACTTCCGGCTCCAATTTTGAAATTTCGTTTATAAAAAAGTTATTACAAATCGAACTGTAAATACCTTTGTGTTTTTGATAAATCTATTTACCGTGTGTCTGTTTAAGTTCTGCCACCGGCCATGTATCGGTAACTGTTTATCCTACAACATGAAAAAAAATTAATTTTAAAACGGCCCACGACGAGAATTTCAAGAAAAATATTTTTAAGTTTCCAAAATGATCGCAAGGGGGCGCAATTCTCAAGATGAGTTCGACAATTTTTCATTAAATTCTAGAGTAAGATAGATTAATATTTATACTGGCAACATTTTCAGATGCTTTTATACAATTTTTATTGGAAACTTAATGATCTAACTCCCATACGATGGGGAGGGTGGTATGTTCAAAAGTATATATAATTTTGGTTTACCCGAACGAATTTTAATGTTTCTGTGCTCATTAGATAGAGAATTTTACAAAGAATTGAAGAGTATGTAGAACGAAATTGCGTGATAGTCAAAAAAAATAACAAGGCCGCTGTTCTCAATTTATATATATTACTTGTCTTTTCTTTTAAATTTTAAATAGAATATTTTTAATATCGTAATATTGAAGCACATAAAAGAACTGAAGAGAATGATGAAAACTGGAAGTTGCTACCTTTTTACTTTCTTGTAGTATAAGGAAGTATTGTGATGATGAAAATTTTCGACCTCGAGATTTTTGCAGATGTCCACGTTTTGAAGTCCCCTGATACCGAAAAAGTGGGTTTTAAAAAAAATGTGTATGTACGTGTATAATCTCCCTCTTGAGATCTGATTAGTTTTTCAGTAAAATCGGTAGACCGGAAGTAGCAGTTTACTTCAGTGAAAAATTCGAATTTTGCTAATATTTCGTCAATTACTAAGTTTAAACAAATTTATAAAGAATTTAAATGTACTCAGAATTAAATTTGAGACAAATTATCTTAAAGAGGTTTTTCGAAATTCCAACCGGAAGTAGGTCTTTTACTCTTATCGAAAATTAGTTTTTTGCGAATTCTCGCAAGTCATGCTTTCTAGGCAGGTACATTACCAGTATAAAAGTACTTAAATTATAATTCTAAATATCTTTTGTATAAAAAAAATTTCAGAATTCGGACCGGAAGTACCACTTTTACTCTTGCCGAATAGCGATTTTTTGCAGATATGTCATAAATTATGCATTTTATATATATTTATTAAGAGTACAAAAGTATTTAGAGTTGAATTTGCAATATTTTTTGTATACATGAAATTTCAAAATTCGGACCGGAAGTGGCACTTTTACTCTTAGCGAGTAGCACTTTTTTTCGAATATCTTGCAAAGTATGCATTCTATAGCGATTTATTAAGAGAATGAAAGTACTTAGAATAGGATTTTGAATAAGTTTTGTATAAAAAAAATTCTTAAAATTGTATAATTTGAAACGCTCATACGTATAAGAAAGTCGTGTGGTGGCCACACCTCATTTTTTTTTATGAAATTATAGTTATATGAAGACAATACAGAAAAATTAAATTTTTAAATATAAATTTAGCTATCTATTGCGAGTAATAATTTTATTTTAATTTTAAGAGGGTCACTAGACAGTGTATAGTTCGCTTTCACTTGAATTTTCAACATACTCTTCCATAAGTAGTGTATTCATTTCAATCTTCTCACCGATTTTTTAATTCATTGCGTATGTTACGTTGAATTCCCCTTTTAAATGTTTTCAAATTCTTTAGCTACTATTTTTTATACATCATTTCTTGTTTTTTCCAAAATTGGAATGAAATAATAATAATACTGAGCAGTGTAGAGTTTGCTTTCTTTTAAATTCCCATCTTACAGTATCGCATGCACCGTGATACTAAATTACATTATTATGAGATTTCCAAGGTGGGCCATGAAAATCGTAACGTCAAAATATTAGTGTCACTTGCAGTAAAACTTGTTGTGCGTATTGAGCAAATTAAGCCTTTTTTGGATACTTGCACATAATCATTGAGTTTGTAAAATGTCATATTCTAACATAGAAGCTTATGACATGACCAGAATGTATTCTTAATGCTTTGAAAACGCAGTTCTTGCTTCCCGGCAATATTCCCTAATTTATCCCGAAAGAAGACTGAGTTTTTATTCGCCTTGCGAGATTACCTTGTTTTTTATTTATGGGGCAGAATAAAACACATAGTTTATCACAAAAAGCCGATTACAACAATTGCTGCCTCCGAAATTGAATAATTGTGCTCTCTACTAATCGACGGGAAAACATGTGTATTGAAAACAATGGTGGACAAACATTTGTTACGTTGAAGTTTTTTTTAATTTTATTTTTGAAATGAAAATGCGTTGATTGCGGGCACTGAATGAGACTGAGCCGTCACGCTCGGCTATGCAACGCACGTTCGGGTAAAGTCGGCTCGAGTCGACTAAGGGAACGCGTCTTTGCTGGCCTCTGCTACACTCGCTCGGCAACTGTTTCACGCTCGGCTTTGTATTATAAAACTCGTTCGGGTAAAGTCGGCTCGTATTATTAACCTCGCCTTGATGAAGTTTTCACTTCTGCCGTGTGGTCTTAAGTACACCCTTTTTTGTACTTTCTTATTTAAATATATTTGTTTGTGTCGTTTACATTACTTGTCAATATATTTTCTTATTTATGTTGAGGTATAATAATTTACTTACTTTCATGTTACAGGCGGGGATGAATTAGATATCAATTTTTATACCCTTTCGATACTAATGAGTAAAAAATGATTTGGTTATAACTATGCGTTACATTATATTGCTTTTTTCTCGTTATTGTATGCTTAGTTCATGAGGTATGGAAATTATTTTTGCTGTATTCCTATAATTAGACATATATCTGATGGGTAATAAAGATATATTATTATTATTATCTTATTTCTATCTCGAAAAAGACAAGATATTGAAATTTAAAAATAGCCAGCGAATTTGAAAGCATTTAGAACAAGAATCTAACATACATGCAATGAATTGAAATATTGGTGAGCAGATTGAAATTAATACATTTATGGAAGAGTATGATGAAAATTCAAGTAAAAGCGAACTATACACTGTCTAGTATCCCTCTTAAAATTAAAATTAAGTTATTACTGGCAATAAATAAATAAATTTATATTTAAAAATTTTATTTTTCTGGATTGTCTTAGTATGACTATATCTTCGTCAAAAAAAGGTAGCAACTTCCGGTTTTCATCATTCTCTTCAGTTTTTCATGTCCTTCAATATTATGATATTAAAAATATATCGTTCCATTTAAAATTTTAAAGAAAAAACAAGTAATATACATAAATTGAAAATAGCGCCCCTCTTATTTTTTTTGACAACCACGCAATTTCGTACTACATACCAATTCTCTACCTTTTGAGCCGAGAAACAATAAAATCCGTTGAGGCAAATCGAAGTTATACCTACTTTTGTACGCAGACATACTTCTCTCCACCCTCCCCTTCGTATGGGAGTTAGATCAAAAAGTCTCAAACAAAAATTGTATAAACACGTCTAAAAACATTGCTATATAGTATAAATTTTAATATATCTTGAACTAGAATTTAATCAAAAATTATCGAACTTTTAATTCATCTTGAGAATTGCGCTCCCTTACTATCGTTTTGGAAACTTAAAAAAATTGTTCTTCTAATTCCCTTGGTCCGTTTTACTATCAAGATTTTTTCCGCCAGGTTGTACGATAAACGGTTGCCGAGATATGGCCATTGGCCAAGCTTAAACAGACACCCGGTAGAATGGATTATTTGCAAAAAATCGCTATTAGATAAGAGTAAAAGTGTTACTTCTGGTCTGAATTTTGAAATTTCTTTACACAAAAAGTATTGAAAATCAAGCTTGAAATATTTTTAATTCGTAATGTATCTGCCTAAAAGGTATGACTTGCCAGATATTCGCAAAAAACTGGTTTCCGATAAGAGTAAAAGACCTACTTCCGGTAAGAATTTCGAAAAACTTTTACAATAAAATTTTTTGAAATATATATAAATTTATTTATATTTAGTAGCTATATAAATATTGGTTAAATTCAATTTTTTCGCAGAAGTAAACTACGACTTCCTGTCTACCGGTTTTACTGAAAATCTAAACAGATCCCAAAAAGGAGATTATACTAGTAAATATAAAATTTGGAATTGATGTCTACAGCGGTTTGACCGCTATCGTGGTCACACACACACACACACACAGAGAGAGAGAGAGAGAGAGAGAGAGAGAGAGAGAGAGAGAGAGAGAGAGAGAGAGAGAGAGAGAGAGAGAGAGGCAGATACAAACATACAGAGAGATACGTTTTTTATAACTATTTTTTCGGTAGAGGGGACTTTGAAAGGTCGGCATCTGCAAAAATCTGGCGCTCGAAAATTTCACAATATTTCCTTGTATCTACTGCTTATAAGAAAGTAGTAATATTTGATGTCTTATGAATTAGAATTTTACAGATTATTTTCTGCTTTGATTAGGTCTGCTTGCAGTATCCAAAGAAACACTGCCAATTATGAATGTTATACAATATATTTTTCGTATTATATAATTACACATGGCAACTAACAATAAGTAACAGAGCTTAATTAAGAGATAATCTTATTTTGTAACGCCGATTTTAATGATTGCTATAGTGCTGTAAACATCGAATTTATCCAAATTTCTATCAAAAAATTAAAAAGTATTGAACATTAAAATTCGTAAATAATCAATTAAACCTTTATTGTAAAATCTATCATCATTAAAGTCAAAATCTTTAATCACCAACACGATCACTACACATATATCATTCGTAAAAGTCCTTTCCAATTCAGCTACGTCGATGCATGTTCTGGGTAATTTCTTGTTATTCCCTATACTTGTAATGCAGACGCATCAGAAAACGAATTAATTGCAATCGAGAAGATTAGATAATACAATTTAGCGTTGATAAATGCGTATAACCTACTTAAGCAGTGATTTACTTTAAACTTCAGTCTCGCATCTAATGAACCGTACAGTCGCCCACACTCGTTTTCTTACAATGTAAATTCTGAAAATTTTTATTTACTCAGTTTTTAATTAAGGTAGTGGGTTTATTTTATTTTCTA
Source organism: Amphimallon solstitiale (assembly GCA_963170755.1). Taxonomy (NCBI): domain Eukaryota; kingdom Metazoa; phylum Arthropoda; class Insecta; order Coleoptera; family Scarabaeidae; genus Amphimallon; species Amphimallon solstitiale. The sequence continues at coordinate 140,885,126 of OY720676.1, read as the reverse complement.
AATTCTGTTTTGTTGAATATACTTGACTAATGTAGTTATAATTATGACAAACTACAATTGCAAAGAGTGTTGTTAGGAAGAAGATAAGTTGAAGGTTTCATGTTAATGCGGAGTTGCTTCATAATAATAATTTGGAGGTCTAATTAGATGTAAGAATGTCAGTCCTCCTTTAATTTTTATAAAATATAAATTATTTTTCTAATTTACTAAAATAATCTAAACTGTTGGTAATTGTTGGTCTTATTACGAAAAAGTAGTTCTCTGTATGCAGGCAAAATTTTAAAATTTTAAATCTCTAAATTTTTACAGATTCGTACATTTCACGATGATCTAATAATAATAAAGTTCTTTTCAAGAAATGTATCTGCATAATAATATGTAAGTTCCGATACAAACGAAGCTAGTGCAGAAATGGCCATTTTCTAAATTTAAGCATTTAATCTTAGTCGAAAAAGTAATCAGTTTGCGAAGCCGTAAGTAGCACTTTATTTTAGGTCCTTCGATTAACTTCAACTTTTATGAAACTGTATAAATTATGCAGATGTATTTACTTGTCAGCTTATTTTTGTATAAGGGTTTTTAAAATTCGTACTGTAAGTATATATCGGTTATTATCTGAATGCACCCAGGATGCGCAAGGCGTGGCTAAAATATATATTACGTGCGTTAAAAACATCGTTATCGAAAGCAATACACTACGGTAAACGAAGTGCAATTAAATTAAATACCGACTAATGTTTTCAACTTGTTCCTTAACCCTTCATATGTCGTGAAATCTATATCTATCTCTCACGGTTCATGCTGCGTCCGCCTTTTCTGTCTTAAAATTGTCATCCACGCAAGTGCCATCAGGTCTTAACCGAGCTATATAACACTTTTACTCTTATCCAAACATTTCAACAATTCGTAGATATATAGATATGGAAGAGTTACAGATTCGTACATTTCACGGTGATCTAATAATAATAAAGTTGTTTTCAAGAAATGTATGTGCATAATAATATGTAAGTTCCGAAGCACACGAAGATAGTGCATAAATGACCGTATTCTAAATTTCAGCATTTAATTTTAGTCGAAAGAGTAAATCAGTTTTTGAGCGAGATTACCAAACCGTAAGTAGCACTTTACTTTAGGTCCTTCGATTAACTTCAACTTTCATGAAACTGTATAAATTATGCAAATGTATTTACTTGTGAGCTTATTTTTGTATAAGGGTTTTCAAAATTCGTACTGTAAGCAACACTTTTACTCATATCCAAACATTTCAACAATATAGATATATAGATATGGATGCAACAAAAATAACAGAGAGCCGATAATTTTCATTTAAAAAATAAAAACATTAAAGGTAAGCGAATTGGAAGGTCCTTGAAGTAAATAGGTTTTACATTATTTCTTCTTTGGTATATCGCATAAAATGCGCTGTTTAATTTACTGCATAGATTATTTGCATGATCGCACCAGTTCAGACAGTTATCAAAAGGCACACCCAAAAATTGTATTATTATTTATTTTTATTTTTGCATTGATTATAATAATATCATTTATTGTCCAACAGCCAAGACCAATTACAGGACAATTTACAATAATAATTAATAACAACAAAAGAAAAGTACGGTTAAACAGAGAAACACACGTACACATATCTATATCTACATGAGCAAATAAAAATGCAAAAAATGACAAAATGAAAAAGGTGAAACATATAGTATATCAATCAACATCATAACACTATATTAACAAAAATGGGTCCGGATAACGCCTATTGAAATTACGAGCCATGTGAGTTAAAGGGGCTTTTAATAAAGTATTGGTGTTGCACCTAGCCACATGAACAGTATCAACTGAGCACGCATTGTATGCAGGTACAGAAAAATTCATCTGCGAAAGTAAATAAGGCGACTTTATGCTGTTTCGTAGAATATTAAGAAGGAAACGAGAGCTGTAGCGCTCCCTTCGCTCTGCCAAGGAAACCATTCCATGCCGTTCCAGCAGCTGGTTATAATCTGATCCTCTCGCTAGATAGGTGCCATCTATTTTATACGATAAATATTTCAAAAAACGCTTTTGCACACGCTCAATCGTTAATTGAAGGTAAGTATAAATGGGATACCATATAACTGATGCATACTCAAGCTGGCTTGTAACAATGGTATTGTATAGCGTCTTCAGAGCGAGCATATTTCGAAAGCCACGGCACGATCTGATCAGAAATCCCAAAGACCTGGATGATGCACGGCATATGAAATTGACATGTTCTGAAAAAGATAAACGATTATCGAAGAGAACTCCAAGATCCCTGACTATATCCCTTCTTGCAAGAGGAGTACCACCGACATGATACTCGAACACCACGGGATTATGCATCTTTGCATATGACATAACTACACATTTTTCAATATTAAGTCGTAGGCCATTATCCGAACACTATTGATGTATCAAAGTAAGGTTGCTCTGCAAATCTACACAATCATCATCACCACCAATCCTCCCAAAGATTTTCAGATCATCAGCATACGCGAGCACATGACACTTTATAGATGTTATAAGATCATTAATGAATAGATTGAAAAGAAGTGGGCCTAAATTAGAACCCTGAGGCACGCCGGAACGTGCGTGAAAACTATTAGAAGTGAAACCATTGTAATGGACATAATTAAGTCTATCAGTAAGGTAAGATGTCAATAGCTTAGTCAGGTCATACGAAAAACCGAAGGAATCTAATTTTTGTATTAAGAGTGAGTGATCTATGATATCGAAAGCCTTAGAAAAATCTGTATAGATTACATCCACTTGTTCTCTCCTGTCAAGGGCTTCACTAATAAACTGAGTAATATGAGCTAAATTTGTTATCGTGGATCTGCCAGAAGTAAAACCATGCTGATGCTCTGAAATCAAATTATTTACATTTCTATATATATTTGTATACAAAAGATGTTCAAATATCTTAGAAAAACTAGGCAAAATACATATAGGCCTGTAATTAACAACGCACGATATATCATATTCTTGAACACCGGTGTAATTCTGCCTATTTTCCACACATGAGGAAAACTATTAGTTCTCAATGAGAGATTAAAAACACTTGCAAGAGGCCTAGAAAGTTGTAACGCATACTTACTGACAATATAACTGGGCAGCAAGTCATTTCCCGAAGCCGTCCCAGATTTAAGGTGTTCGATACTGTTTAAGACTTCAATTTCCGTAAAATTTTTAATCTGGAACAAACTCACATTAATTATTATTATTTTATTATTATAGACTCAAAAGCTAGTTTTGTTTACATTTAAGTGGAGATTATTTTCATTTCACCATGTCATAATGTCATGAATAATTCTTGTCTTTCCCACAGAAAAGTTTCACATGTCAAAATAACAAATGCATCATCTACATATTGATAAGCCCACAGTATTGCAACGATTTATTTAGAGCATTTACAAAGACCAAAAACAGGAAAGAATAAAGAATACAACCCTGAAGGATGCCCTGTTTAATTTCTTTGGAATTACTTCAGATACCATATGATATCCCTTTGTTACAAGAAAATGTAGACCTAAAACAAGTTATTTTAAATAATTCTGAACAAAATTCTATATAAATCTGAAGTATGTGATCAATGTATTTTTTCAAGAAAAAAAAAAATAGAAACATTTAATTGTTTCATTAATCTGAAGGAGGAACATAATTTATTCTTTATTAAAACGTGCAAGAATACTTTAGGACGTTTGATTTTAAATTGCTATCAAGTTAGAAGTAAAGTAATTAGCAAAAAATCTTTGTATTACATTCACACACAGTAATTAGTTATTTGACAAAAAAAAAAGTTTGTGCCAGTAAGTCTATATCTTCACAATGTTATTGTAATTCGCAATGCAACAATAAATTATTCCATCTAAACAAAGCTTTTCAAGTTTTTGAAAATATTTTTCCTTTATGTGATTGTCTGATTGCAACTACTTTTGAATTTCAGATTTGTAAGATGTATTTATTTTAAATGTATTCGTTTTAATAATAATTTTTAATAAGTATGCAAAGCATAAGCCATAGATTCAAATTAAAATTAACATGGCGACCCACAGCCTTTATCAAATGCATTCTAAGTATCATTGACATATGCTATACAAGTCGGCAGGTATACTGTGTCAAAATTTAACAGAAATCTTTGACAACACGTCGCACGCTGATGAGAAATATGAAGGCCGAAATAGATATCCGTGCGTTCTTCGTTACGATAACCGCTTGTCGCGAAGGTATGGGTACTCATTCACGAGTACATGTACGAGTTAATGTTAGGTATGTAGGCGTATGGCATTAATACAGGTTTTGTAGCTTACATTAAAGTGTTCCCCTACATTACATTTTGAAATGATCAATTCAAAGAATATTATCGCCGAAGTTGCTACAAGAGTAGTAGTGTGAGGAATAGTAATTATTCTTCTAATCTATTCTTCGAATGCAGTTTTCAAATTTGCAAATAAATGAACCGGCAATGCTTTATACCTTCTGAGTTTCTTGTCTCTGTAGCATGCGTCGATCGCGTAGTAAATTTTAACGATGTTATAAACAAACAGTCGTAGATTTTGATCGCGGAATTATCTAGCCATTCCAGGCGACACGTCTAAACGTGCCGATTAAGAAGAAATCATTGTGTTATATGTATAAATGTTATATAAAATGAAAGAATGCTTTTGAGAAAAAGCTGTATGCACGCTAGATCCATATACGTCTCGGTTTAATTGGAAAAAATTCCATGCATTTAACCTTTTTGCGTCTTACACATCTTACCGTAAATTGTCAATGAGTATATACATGTGGGTACTAGATACAGGAATTTCTTTATGTCATATTTACTCGTAAAAAGTCTTTATGTAACGCGTATTACGAATATGCTTCTTGTACGTATTTCAGTTGAACATTGCTAAAGTTTTTAAAAATATACAAATAGAGAAACACTCCACTTATGGAAAGCAGTTTTTTACGTTGTTACTGTAGACTATAAGACGTTGGGTTGAATTAATCCCACCAAAAATATACGCGTCAAAAAAGCAGGCCAACTTCTCCTAGGCATGCGTGTTACCTTAAAAAAATAACTGAACTATAGAAACTATGTCAAGTTACTGGCATTACTGCATTATCTTACTTATTTTATATTTTATCCGGATTTAGATCGAATGAAGTGTTTATTTCCAACGCATTTATGGCCCCACGCTGGGCGGCGTAAATTTGTGGGATCTCAGTCTCCTTATAGACGTGAACACATTTATATAACACAATAACATCCCTATAGGACTAACGTAAATAGTCCTATATGCTTAAGTACACCCACTAAAATGGTTAATTTTATATACAAATGTGCTCTTGTCTAAGGAGACTGAGATTCAATACACTGTATATATATACATTTTCATTCATACATTTTGATATTACATTCTAGGGGAGGGTGGTGTATACTGGGACGATTTTTTTTAAATGTAATTTAGAAGCACACTTTTGGTATTAGGGAATCAATTTTTTTTCTGTGGGAAGAATGTGATATAGGTATATTATTGACACGAAAAATCAGTGTCCCAAATGTTAAAAAACAAAGTAGAAAAAAATATGTCCCTTTATAGACCCCCGTCCCTGCATGGACCACTCCCTGGTTTATACTGGGACACAGGAAAATATGAGTGTGGTATATAGAGAGAAATTTTTTTAATAAAAAAAGTGTTGACACATTGATGAAAATTTTTATTTCAAACAAAAGGAAAATTCATTCTAAATATAAAAAAAATGCATTTAAGTATTTAAAGCAACAACAGGGAATGTTACTGCACATTGTAATGTGTAAAATCAAATTTAAATCTGAGCTGCTTTACTGCTCTCTTTGTACCTCCAATTAGGGAAGGTTTAGGAAGTTTAGAGACGATGTCATTATAGTCTATGATATCATTATCTGTCCTATCTGGAAAGATAAATGTCGCGTTTAATGTCTTTTTCATAAAATTAACAAAATATCTATCATCGGTTATTTTATCGATTTGCCCTACATAATGTCTTACGCTCCTTTTAAGAGGATATGTCACAAAAATAAAATCGTTTATTTCCAACACTGAACTGTTGTCATTGTCCTCTAAGTCATCATCAGAAGGTTCAGCCAGGGAGTCGTTATCTTCTAACTCTTCCTCAACATCACTGTCACTTGAAAAGTCGCTAGAAATTACTTTTCTTTTAACACTACGAGCTCTATTTGTCCTTTCCTCTTTAGCTTTCAACATTTCTTCCTTTTCTTGCATTTTCTTCTTAAGTTCAAGTAAATATGGAGATTCAATCAAGACCATAGATTTTTTCTTTGCTTTTCCTTTTCTTGTACTAATCCTTGCTTTAGCTTTCACATGTGGCCTTACATCTTCTGGTGTACAAAATTTCTTTGTATTAGGTTCTGCTATTGAAGTACTTGGAATAGACTCAATATCTAGAGTTGTCCTTTTTAAATTTAAGGAAGGATCACTGTTCATAAAATGTCCTTCATTATTATCTTTGTCTGAACTTGGTACTTCAGAAGAATCTTCTTTATCTGTACATGGCCTATCCGTAACAGATGAGCTCAAAAAATCAACATCTGTGAAGACTTCAGAATTATAGGGAGAAATACCAGTATTTTTAAAACTGTTGATAATTGTAGTTGGTACATGAGCTTGAGGTACTGCTTTCCCTACTAGTGTAGCAATATTGTATATTGTAAGTGGCACACCTGGATTATTTAATAGCCAATCATCCATTGCTCTGTTATAAAAAGATTTGAAAGGAGCATAGCACCCCACATCAAGAGGCTGTAGCTTGTGGCTACAGTGAGGGGAGGGGGTAGTGTCAATAAAACCACTCCATTTTTTTTAAAGTAATTAATAACATTAAAATCACAATGACTCTCGTGGTTGTCCAGAATTAAAGGAATTTTATTGTCCACACTACTTCTTGTGCTCTGTACAAGGTGCTTTGCAAATTTTAAAAAATTATTAGCTGTCATCCAACGACTAGGAAAAGCAGACCCTTGAGATCCAGGTGGTGCACCATGTATCATGTGTGGCTTGAAGTTTTTTTGTGGGAACACAAAGAACGGAGAAATATATTGGCCGTTTGCATATACCAGGTGTTCGCGTGAAGGTGCTCACTATTGCTATCTTCGTTAATATCAAACGTACGAAGTCGGTTAAATTAGCAAACTAATAGTATTTTTTCCTCTGATTACAACACTGAAAACAGAAAAACAATTGCGCATCTGGTTTACGAGTTATTTATAAAAATAATGTTTTTATAAATGGAACACAATATATTTTTACATCTTTGATAACTACACCAAATTTCTAGCAACAAATGTCATTATGACTTTTCCTCTAAGTTGAAAAACAAAGACTCTAGAGACAACAATTTTTAAACAACACAGCAAGCACCTAATGTAATTTATTGAATGACAATTAACAAGTAATACAAAAAAAACAATAACAAAAGCTTAACCAAACAATAATCAGAGGAAAAAATACTATTAGTTTGCTAATTTAACCGACTTCGTACGTTTGATATTAACGAAGATAGCAATAGTGAGCACCTTCGCGCGAACACCTGGTATAGGAATGCACATGGTCACTAAGATACCTAGTTCAGAGCTTGTAATTTTTCCCACTTGTTTTTGTCCTACAGGAGCGACGATTTTGGAAGGTTTATGGACTGTCTTCACTGCAGTTTCGTCGCAATTATAAATTTGATTTGTCGTGAATCCATGTTTTGCTATCACATTCTTAAGATTCTCAAAAAACAGATTGACATTATGTCTATTGAAGCTTGTAGCTCTGCTTAAGCTCGTAGCCTCAGGCGTACGAAGACAGAGCTGTGACTGCCTCTGACGAAACAATCTAATCCATTCGATACCGGCTTCTTTACGATCATGCCAACTCTGAGGAAATACTTTATTATTAGCGACAGCAAATTTGTATGCAAATTGGCAGGTAACTTTCACCATCAACCCGTAGCACATATTGCATGCAGTAATAAGGTAGTCAGCCAGCACCTTTTCCTCTTCGTCAGTGAATATTTGACGAACGCCATGTTTTCTTTCAAAAGACAACTGTTGCCGATCTTCTTCGTAAGTAGCTCGATATTTTGCAACTGAAGGTTGAATAGCTGACTTGCTTACATTCAAAGTATTTCCCGCATTTCTTACCGTCATTTCACCAGCAACAACTTTTTGCAATGCTGTTTTCATATTATTTTCATAGTTTTGATGCAATTTTTTACTTATTTCCATTTTTTGTCTCAGATCTCTTCTATTAACTTTCGGCACCTGCAAAGAATAAACCTCTTACTAAAGTAAATCTGTACGTGGTTCATACTGGGACTGTCCCACTATATACCATCAAAACAAGTCCCAGTATGCATCACTAGTATATTAATAACTTCTTTTATTTTTAAACCAGAAATATTTATTAAAACACGTTGTTAATGTATACATACCTTAAATAATGTCTACAAAGCGGCTTAAAATTATTAAACAAACTTACATCCAATGTTATACACAAATTCGCCCAAATATTATCAACATTCAGTTGTAACTTTACTCTTTGCCGATGGTCGCCATTACTTTTACCCGAGAAACGCTGTCGGTAATAAAGAGAATGTTGGTTTAGAAAGTCGAAAATATGTTACTCTTCACTACTGATGTTGATTAGCGTAGCTATTTTTCAATAGATGGAGCATAGAGTCCATGTCCCACTATGCACCATGTCCCAGTATGTACCACTCTCCCCTATATTTGTCAATGTATTTCTAAATATTGTTATTACTTTTGCTTATCATATTATTGCCACTACTACCAAGAAGATATTTAAAGTAGTGACAAAAGAGAACTAAAAAATGAGAATAAACTAAATATTCAAATAATTAAAATAAGCAATAACAACATTTTCATAAAAATCAAGAAAACATTATTACTTAGTGAGAAAATCCAATTGCTAAGTATACATCCTCACTCCGTACCCGGTTGCCTGGTTGTGCAGGCGCAATTTCCTCTCCCTCGAGGATGCGCTCGCTACCGGCCTCACTGCTGCGCGGTGCTCTCTCCTCGAGTAGTACGTTGTATGCCCCATTTTTCGTGTAGTAGGTAATAAGGATAAGAATAATTATACTAATTGACGTTTACTAGCTTTCGCAACCAGCACCTTAAACAAAGACTATCTATCTACAAAATCATAAAGCTCTAGCTTAATCGGAAGTGCTCTAGATTTATGATGAATTATGTGTCAGTGAGTCAGAGATTGCTCAACATCGTAACTTTTCAATCCTCGTATCTTGGAAACTATTGCTGCTAATTAAATGAAAGTTGCAAATACTGCTTTTTATTGGTAATCTTAATAGGTACGAAAAGAATCCGTCATGTAAGTCAAATAGCCAGAAATATAAAGGGAGACCGAAAACGGTTCGAATGGGATCGCGTAGATATAGCACGGTACGCGCCGGCGAGTTCGTTGTGAGAACTTGACATGGCGCACTCCGTGCGCATAGATAATATGTGTTTTTAACACATTATTACACTAGGTATATTTCGTTTTTAAACAGGAGAAGTTTTAGTTTTATATAAGTTTGAAGGTTATGTTATTGAAAAAGTTTGCAGTTGTCAATTAAATAATACTAACTAACTGATAACAGAAGCAAGCTACTATGAGAGAAATAGATGCTAAATTTTCTTATACAAATAACTAAATAAGCCATTTTAAGTGGCAATACTAGTTGCTGGGTTAAATTTGTACATACCAAATATATGAACCTCATCGAGACGCTTTTAAAACTAATTTAATTATTCATGAACCTTAATGAGCATATTGTTTTATTTTAAATAGCGTCTCACTCAGACAAGTCAAGCCGCTATAGGTATCAACTCCAAATTTTATATTTACGAATATAATCTCCCTCTTGAGATCTGATTAGATTTTCAGTAAAATCGGCAAACCGGAAGTAGTAGTTTACTTCAGTGAAAAAATCGAATTTTGCCAATTATTCGTCAACTACTAACTTTAAAAAAATTTGTAAAGAATTCATATATACTGAAAATGAAATTTTAGAAGAATTTTATTAAAAAAGTTTTTCGAAATTCCTACCGGAAGTAGGTTTTTTACTCTTATCGAAAATCAGTATTTTGCGAATATTTCGCAAGGCATGCTTTTTAGATAGGTACATTACGAGCATAAAAATATTTAGAACTTAATTTTCAATACCTTTTGTATAAAAAAAATTCAAAATTCGGACCAGAAGTAACACTTTTGCTCTTATGGAATAGAGATTTTTGCAAATATTTCGTAAATTATGCATTCTATATATATTTATCAAGAGTACAAAAGCATTTAGAGTTGGATTTGAAATATTTTTTGTATAAATGAAATTTCAAAATTCGGACCGAAAGTCAGGTAGCACTTTTGCTCTTATCGAATAGCGATTTTTGCAAATATTTCGGAAATTACGCATTCTATATATATTTGTCAAGAGTACAAAAGCATTTAGAGTTGGATTTGAAATATTTTTTGTATAAATGAAATTTCAAAATTCGGACCGAAAGTAACACTTTTGCTCTTATCGAATAGCGATTTTTGCAAATATTTCGTAAATTACGCATTCTATATATATATGTCAAAAGCACAAAAGCATTTAGAGTTGGATTTGAAATATTTTTTGTATAAATGAAATTTCAAAATTCGGACCGGAAGTAACACTTTTACTCTTATGGAATAGCGATTTATGCAAATATTTCGTAAGTTATGCATTCTATATATATTTGTCAAGAGTACAAAAGCATTTAGAGTTGGATTTGAAATATTTTTTGTATAAATGAAATTTCAAAATTCGGACCGAAAGTAACACTTTTGCTCTTATCGAATAGCGATTTTTGCAAATATTTCGTAAATTACGCATTCTATATATATTTGTCAAGAGTACAAAAGTGTTTAGAGTTGGATTTGAAATATTTTTTGTACGAATGAAATTTCAAAATTCGGACCGGAAGTAACACTTTTACTCTTATGGAATAGCGATTTTTGCAAATATTTCGTAAATTATGCATTCTATATATATTTGTCAAGAGTATAAAAGTATTTAGAGTTGGATGGGAATATTTTTTCTGTAAATTAAAATTCAAAATTCAGACCGGAAGTAATACTTTTACTCTTAGCGAGTAGCATTTTTTTGCAAATATCTCACAAAGTATGTATCCTGTAGAGATTTATTAAGAGAATGGAAGTACTTAGAATAGGATTTTGAATAATTTTTGTATAAAATAATTTTTAAAATTGTATGATTTGAAACGCTCATACGTATAAGAAAGTCGTGTGGTGGCCACACCTCATTTTTTAAAATGAATTTTATTAAAAGCAAATATAAAATATAGAAAAAGAGCTGATAAATTAAAATTCCACCAATTTGAAAATGAGTGCAGAACAGCAAATTACTGGAATATACAACCACACCCCTTACATTACATCATCTGAATAGCCTCGAACATCACACTGTTGGAATAAATGCTATTATTCTGGAAGCTAATAGAAGAGAGTATGAACTATACCATCGCTTCCAAGCTACTTTTCTGCTTTTAAGAATACGAATGCCAAAGTGATCCATATTATAAGAAAAACTATTCACTATTCCAATAAACGAACAATAACTAAGTGAATCACCAGTATAGAACCGTAAGACAAGGAGATTCAAGTACCGTATAAATAAATGAAAAAAATTCAATTTTACAAATATTGTTTGTTTACATTGTTAATATATCACACTTTACCTGAGTTAATTGAATAGATTACTAGCGGCGTCCGATAGCTATCGATAGTAAGACATATAAAATGATAATAATATGTAAACATGTTTATTTTAATAATGCGTAATATTTTTTCCAGAGAAAGTAAATAGACTTTTACTTTACTCAATTATAATAAGCTGTTATATTTGTTTGAATACTGAATATGTTTATTTAAATGTATATAATTATTAAATATAAGTGTTACGGTAGGCACATAAAAAAATAAAGACTATATATGTCTTGCGACAACTATATCTACTTACTGGTAGAATTAATATTTTCTTATTAAACTAGTAGGAAATAAATGAATTTATACAATGGCGAGCAAAAAATTCGAGCCAGTCTAATATTTCTAAATTCTCTCTTAGGAATGATCAAAGTTTAAGAAAATCACTTTGTTCTAAATTAATTTATTAACAAATAAAACACTGAAAAAGTCATACAATTAACATTAGTAACAAACATAGAAATGTAAGATTATTAGCAAGAGTAATCAAGTTAAATTACAGTGACTAAAAATAAGCTGCAAAACTATTGAATATTAAAAAACTAAAACACATTATTCGGGTATTTTAATATGACGTTCTTATTTCAGTAGTATCCCCAGACTCTGGCTAAGTATAGCTCCCCCTTGCAGTATAACATCTGTAATTATAAAAATTGATCATAATCACTTACTAAGTCCTGTGAAACATATTATAAATTGCATCGTTCACAGTGGTGTATATCCTGATACTCCCAAGACAGCAATAATTGTGCCTGTTTATATGCAGGAGGAACGGGAGATAACTACTAAGTACAGGCCGATATCCCTAACAAGCACCATTGGTGAATTAATTGAGAAATGTATAAAAAAAGGTTCTATTATTTTTAGAAAAATGCAATTTACTTTGAAAGAATCAGATTGCTTTCACGGGGAATTCTTGCTCAGACGTTGCTTTGTGCAGGGTCAGTGACGAAATTTTACTAGGACTGATTATATATAATTGAAAAGATGAATATCTTCTTGGTAATAGTGGCATAATGATGAGCAAAAATAATAACAATATGACAACTGGTTGTCATTTAGAAAACATTGACAAATACAGAATGTAAATCAAATATGTGTGAATGAAAATGTAAAGAATAAGCATAGGACAATCGATATTACTCATGCAGTTCCATTAAAAGGTCTAGGTGTACCATAAACTGTTCAATTAATGTAATTATATAAATAATAACAATGCAACTATGTAATTAAAAGAATTACGAGTAGAGTTGTAGATATTATGATAAAATAGAATGTAAAATCAGTCATGTATAAATGAAAATGTAAGCAAATAAGCATAGGACAACCGGTATTACTCCTGCAGTCACATCAAATAGTTTAGGTTTACTTAAGACATGTATTTGGTTTCGTCAGTGCAGCATAACGAGGAAGGTGTATGTTAAAGCACTAAATATGTGTTGATTAAAAAATATAGTATTACCTTAAAATGAAAATCCAAATTTTTTTGTTGGAGTTCTCCTCGAAGAGTTCCTGGTGGATATAGGACGTTGCTGTTGTAGGTCAGTTAGAATAATTCACATCGTTATGGAGCATAAACAAGGGATTTTCGAATATAATCCAGTACGAATCCTAAAAAGACACAAAGGTAAATCAAAAAATACATGCGTGTCATTGAATAGAGATATCATAAAAAGCAATATTACTATTCTTCATATGGAATTAAATAATGTCAAACAAACTTACGTACTTAAAATGTATGAACAAGTTAAAACATATTTCTTCAGAAAATATATAAAATTGAATTAAGTTGAATTTTTTCCGTTGATAATTTTTTTATTAGAGTAGCCATGTTTGTTTCAAAACGACTTTAATAATTTTAAATATGTAATTATATAGAATAGACTTTCTTGAGCGTTAAGTCGATGGCACTTATTGAATTTTAGATAGTTTAATATAAAACTTGCAATCGCTAGTTTTGGTTTTTTATTATGTATTATTATAATTTGGGATTATTTCATGTCTCAAAGTTTCCCTTATAACTTGACGTTAAGATTTAATAAATAACCTAAAAATATTTGAATAAAAATCTGATGTTTAACTGTTAACAATAAGTATGAGTATGATAATAATTATGGTAGAGCCAATATAATGAATAAAATGGAGTAATACTATCACTCAGAGGATGCCTGTTAATTAGAGATAATCGCCCCCCCCCCAAATATTCAGATCAATTTAAAAAACATAAACAAATAAAAATATTTTTTTTTCATTGGTTGACTTCGCAGATATTTCTTGGTGAAACATTTTGTAATAACTTAATTAATTATTCGAAAATAAACGCTTGGCTCAGTTTCACAACTTCTTTATTAGATACACTAACAATTGTTTCGGCTATGAGGCCATTATCAAAGAGTTATCTAGAACTAAACTTATTCTACTTAAGGGTTAACTTATATACCTGTGTTCATTATGGCTGGGAGGATATGGATAATTGATATTTAAAATTACATCGATATAGGGGGTATTTACAAATTCTAATTGTGTGTTTGTGATAACTCGATTTTGTTTTTGGGCTTTTTTAATTTCAAAAATCTCTAATATATTTAACTTTTTACTTTCTACTACATTATGAATGAGGTTACAGCTATTTACATCTGGTACGTGGTTGTTCTCTATACAATGTTCTGCAAATCCAGTGTGTTTAACACTATATTTTATATCTCTAATATGTTCTGCTACACGTGTATTAATACATCTGCCACTTTGTCCAATGTAAATAGCTTCACAATCCTGGCATTTTATGGAATATACTCCTGATTTGTCTAAGTTATTCATTTTATCTTTAGCATTATTCAACAATGTACCTAGATTTACTTTATTTATCCACACTATGTTAATATTTAGTTTCTTTAGTAATTTGTTTATTTTCTGTGTTATGGGAGGGATATAAGTGATTACATGCCACCTAGGTTTATCTACATCTTTTATTTCCGGGTATAACAATTTTTGGAGTGATTTTCTTTCTTTATGTTTTAGTAAATTATCAATGATATTTCGGCTGTAACCATTATTTTTTGCTATTACTTTAATTGTGTTGATTTCATTGTTAAAGGCTTCCTTATTCAGTGGTATGTTCATTAAATATATACATAATAAAATAAATATTGATAACGGTATAATGTCCAAAAGTCTGGATTCACGTGGATTTTGAGTAAACTATTCACTTTTTTGGAAAACTGAATTCTGTATCTTGAATGGGAATAAAATTGCAACTCAATAGTATTTTTTATTTCAAAAAAATTGTTTATAATTTTGAGATAAAGTTAATAACAATGTTTTTTTAAATGGAAACCTACCGTGATTTTTATTTCAGAGAGAGTACTTTCGATAAGAATTGCATTGGCATAGAAATTTTGGCTATAAACCTTACGATTATTGTTTAAATTAATATTAAATTTTCGATCCGAACACTCGTTCGCGCTTGTTCGGAAAATACACGAACGTGTCTTCTCTTACCACGTTTCCAACTGTAGGCATGGGTCCACCCCCTAATAAAGCATTCTATTGAAGGCGTTACGTTTATCTTGAATGAAAGCATTTTTTTTTTATAAAATGGAGATCTACCGCGATTACGATATTTAAACGTTATGAGAAAGTACAACGTAGTTTAATAAAAATTAGATCCGAAACGTAATTGGCAAACGTAAGGAAAGAAGCGTAAAAATTAGTAAATATCTCAGAATAAAATATTAGATTAATGATTAAAAACGCAACGTCATAGTTTTCGGCGTCCTAATTAGACATCAATCCACGGAACTGCGGATGTGCAGTTTCTCTTTCATTATGTCAATATTAAATTAAATATCGTAATCGCGGTAGATCTCCATTTTATATAAAAAAAATGCTTTCATTCAAGATAAACGTAACGCCTTCAATAGAATGCTTTATTAGGGGGTGGACCCATGCCTACAGTTGGAAACGTGGTAAGAGAAGACACGTTCGTGTATTTTCCGAACAAGCGCGAACGAGTGTTCGGATCGAAAATTTAATATTAATTTAAACAATAATCGTAAGGTTTATAGCCAAAATTTCTATGCCAATGCAATTCTTATCGAAAGTACTCTCTCTGAAATAAAAATCACGGTAGGTTTCCATTTAAAAAAACATTGTTATTAACTTTATCTCAAAATTATAAACAATTTTTTTGAAATAAAAAATACTATTGAGTTGCAATTTTATTCCCATTCAAGATACAGAATTCAGTTTTCCAAAAAAGTGAATAGTTTACTCAAAATCCACGTGAATCCAGACTTTTGGACGACCCGGTATATGTATATATATATATAAATGTAGTGTCAATATGTCACAAGAGAAAGGTATTTTGGTTTGCAGATGATATTGTGGTAATTATATGTGCAACTATTAGAATAGAGTGCTGCAGAAAGCTGAAACGACAATCAGGAGGTAAAAACTTGGCTAGATGGCGCAGCTTGCTGTTGCTGAATATTGACAAGACGAATTTCATGACATCACAGAAGACGAATTTAAAAAATGCTTTAAGCAATGGAATAAAAGATTGTACAAGTGTATTAGCGCCAGCTGAGAGTACTTTGAATGGGATTGAAAGTTAGTGGTACCCTCTCGTAAATGCAAAGGTATTTATATATTCTAAATCAAATAAAGACAATTACTAAGTTTAAAATACAGTATTTTAGAACAATATTCAAATGTACAAATTAAAAATTAAGTCAAGCGATTGCTTTCAAAGTTACAAAGTGAGAAATCTTTTTCCGAAGTCAAATGAACCTGCTTCCCCTCCGTACACAGCGATTGTTCATTGCACATCGTTTGACGTGTACTCACAAAAAACTGTCGTTTGTAATTCTTTTAATATGAATTAGAAACATCCACAGTAATGTTACAATATCAATGCTACAACGCTATATATTGCGTTGTATAAATTTAATGTTTTAAAACAACTTTCAACAATTTCTATAATCTTCGACATTTCTATTTAGGTGCGAAGATCAAAGCATTATTTGTACGAGAATCTAAAAATCTCTGTTTGCACCAAACTACCATTGAAATTACTATATGTAAATCTACTAGCTCGGGCACTAATCAATCTCAAAATTTTAAACAATAATAACTATAGCAATAAGAAATTATTTATTAGTAGCCGATTGCTCTTTTGTGTTTTAAATAAAAGAAAAAACAATTAGTGGAAGATCCATAGTTGCCTGTGCCGCATATTGTAAAAATACTTTAAGCTCTGACGCACTTCCAGTTTCACCGGAAATGCACGGAACTTAATTTTTTTAAATGAAAAACCCTATATATTTTTGGATATTCTTGTACTGCTTTAAATTGTTTGTTCAACTGTTTTTCCTTTTTCAAAATTGGGCCAATAGTTTTTGAGTTATTAATTTTTATTTGAAAATATTTGACCAAAACACGTGTTCAGAAAAACATCATTTTCACATTGTTTTTAAAAGTCAAAACATTAACTTTAGTGGTGCTTGTAGCCAAGAAAATTCTTCAACATTTGGTAAAGTTGCACTCGACAATACCTCAAAAAACTTTGTTTTTTCAAAGCTTACTTCCTGAAATTTTCACATACCAAAAACTTATTTTTTTTAAATGGAACACCCAGTATTTCATTGAGGCATTTTGTTCCTTTTTTATTCTCTTTCATTTTTGTTAACAATGTCCTATACCTATCTTTTGTAATTTTTTGAGATAATCACTATAGGAGCAATTAGCGGTCAATTAAAGAACTGCGGGCGCTGTTCTATGCACCCAAATATTCGTCTAAAAAAGGCTGGAATGCGGCTGACTGCCTGAGTCAACTGTTAAAGAGTCGGTATACATTCATGTCAAACTTATAAAAGCATCGCTATTAGTTACCATCCAAATGAATTATTCTTATGAAGACTTAATAGATATGATTGATGTTTTGGGTGAATCTGAGAAAACTCTTTGCTAGCATCCAGACTTTAGGCACAACGATCCCTGGTAGAAGTCAACCGAAGCCAGAAACCTTTCAAAGTATAAAGTGGACGGTTTGAGTGAACAGAAAGTATTGAATATGAAAGAAAGATCGGAAAAGCAATAACTGGTGAGGATAAGACGTTTATGGTACTTGCGAGTGTAGTCGAACACCCCCATACTAGTACTACGAAAATTAGTTGTCAGTTAGATGTAAGTCAAATTTGAGAATGCAGAATAATTAGGAAATATGAAATTCACCCGTAGCATATTCATACACAGGGTTAGATGAAAAAAATGTTCAGAATCGCTTATATTTTTGTCAATTGGCAGCAGATAAATTATCCTGGCTTTCTCAGTTTTTTGTTGTTTACCAACGAAGGCACCTTCTATTAAAGTGAATACGTTCATCGTCACAATTTCCGTTATTTTAACACATAAAACACCCCACTTTATCACACCTGTAAACTTTCAAAATCGTTGCTCATTAAAACTGCGGGATGAATAGTGGGTAGTTATATAATTGGACCTTATTTCTTTGATGAAAATGCTAATGGAGAAGAGTATCTTCGCTATCTACGGACGGATTTTCAAAACTTTTTGAAGACAACTTCAATTATGTCAGTAAACATAACCTTTATTTTATTTAGATGTTAACCAACAATGTCAAAAATTAAATACTGCAATTGGACATTGCCGGAATTAAAAATTGAAATGCGATGCTTTCCATTCTGTAAAATTATTACTTTTGGGATAGTTGAATTTAACATTTACTTTGTTTGACAGTTGACTAAGGAAGTCGGGCGTCATTCCTGCCTTCCATTGGTTGAACAAATATTTTGGTGCATAGAACAACAGCGCTCGTAGTTCTTAAATTGACCGCTAATTGTTCCTATAGTGATTATCTCAGAAATTACAAAAGATAGGTATAGGACATTGTTAACAAAAATGAAAGAGAATAAAAAAAGGAATAAAATGCCCCAATAAAATACTGTGCGTTCCATTTAAAAAAATAAGTTTTTGGTATGTAAAAATTTCAGGAAGTAGGCTTTGAAAAAACAAAGTTTTTTGAGGTATAGTCGGGTGCAGCTTTACCAAATGATGCAGAATTTTCTTGACTACAAGCACCACCAAAGTTACTGTTTCTACTTTTAAAAACAATGTGAAAATGATTTTTTTCTAAACACGTGTTGTGGTCATATATTTTCAAAAAAAATTAATAACTCAAAAACTATTGGCTCAATTTTGAAAAAGTAAAAACTGTTGAACAGACAATTTAAAGCAGTACAAGAAAATCCAAAGGTATATAGGTTGTCATTTAAAAAAATTAAGTTCCTTGCATTTCCGGTGAAACCGGAAGTGCGTCAGAGCTTAAAGTATATTTACAATATGCGCCACAAGCAACCATGGATCTTCCACTAATTGTTTTTTCTTTTATTTAAAACACAAAAGGGCAATCGAAGCGGCTACTAATGACTCACCCTGTACATCGGAAGAATTAAATTTTTGTACAGTTAGAGAAGAATAAAGTGCAATAGACCTGTATACGATTCGGTATTGGTTGGAAACATGCCCTTACACTTTTATATCTCCTCTAACTGTACGATAATATAATGCCGCTGGTGTACCTCTATACATCAAAATATAATAAAAAAACGAATTAATTAAAATATTTCATAAACTGGAAACTAAATTATGACAACCACTTTACAGTAACAAAAACATTTTACTTTGATTTTTTAGAAGAGTACTTTATCTTAACAGAAGTTTTATAGACAGCCTGAGAATTGGATAGACACATGTAGCAAACAACAGCAATAACAACAAGCTACATAATTAAGCCCACTTCTGATTTTAGTAAATTTTTCAGCAATCGCCATAAAAACAATAACTTGCATAACCATGCGATGACTCTGATAAGCTCTCGATAGAATATTCCACCAAAGACTGATGTAAGTACATATTATACAGAATGTGTTAAAATTTATACGGTCCGTTAATCCATTAGCAAACACCTCCGATAGGTACCAATACATAAATCCATAGATTTATCAAAAAGGATATTAATTTCTTACAATCCAACCTTGGATAGTTAAAAATTTCTGTAAAAGAGATCGGCCTTACGTAAGCCCCGCAAACTAGTACTTCACACTTCGTTTAATCTGGCCAACTGATAACGACTTTCCGTTTCAGTTTAGTCGACATGGTGTGTAACTATAGAAGAGAAAGACGGCTGTCTGTCGCGTGATTAAATCGCACTTAAATGCAAGACTAGATGATCCACCAAGCGTGACAATATATAAACGTTAAAGGAAAGAGTGAACGAGAAAAAAATCACGACCGAACGGGATCGGAATATTAAAATTACACT
Organism: Amphimallon solstitiale; assembly: GCA_963170755.1. Taxonomy (NCBI): domain Eukaryota; kingdom Metazoa; phylum Arthropoda; class Insecta; order Coleoptera; family Scarabaeidae; genus Amphimallon; species Amphimallon solstitiale. Next base: position 140,864,960 of record OY720676.1, on the reverse strand, counting down.
TATTATTATGGTATGAACTCATGTGAAACACCCAAAGACATCCACACATCACCTGAATCATCATAAAGTTGCATGTTTCTTTTATAATGCCAAATTACAATTAACAATTTACAATTACTTTTAAATTCTTATTACAGATAATGTAGCGTCCCATGCATATAAAACGGCTTGTACCGAAATTAATGTCCTTTGAGACTCATTATATTTTTTTGTGAAAGTTGCGACTACGTCTTTTCGACCTAGGTCAGTGATCCAATAATATTTATTTAACGAGCCGAGCCGTTCAATTGAAGTAATTAAGAAATCTTTAAAAAATAAACCGCAAATTTTTGCGATCGAAACAGGATTGCTTTTAGGATGCACACTAAGATAGTTGGTATTTTAAATGATTTCTGATGATGCAATAAATTGACAATAGAAAAAAGAAATTCACTTTGCTATTAATAACTAATCGACAATAAACACATACAATACTGAGTTAAAATAAGTTATGTCACGATAATTTGAAATACTATTTACCTTATGGAACACACGTATATATGTCGATATGATTAAAAATATTTATTTATAAGGCTGTACAAAGCGGGTCGTACGCATTAGGGTACAGCCTCGCCACATAGACCCAAGCAATGCTTTTATACATAAAACAAATAACGTATGGAATTAGCTGATGAAAATTTTCGATCTCGAGATTTTTGCAGATATCCACGTTTTGAAGTCCCCTGATACCAAAAAAGTGGTTTTTAAAAAATGTCTCTATGTGTGTGTCTGTCAGTCTGTCATTCTCTCAATGTGTGACCACGATAGCGGTTAAACCGCTATAGCTATCAATTCCAAATTTTGTATTTACGAGTATAATTTCCCGCTTGAGGTCTGATTAGATTTTCAGTAAAATCGGCCGACCGGAAGTAGTAGTTTACTTCAATGAAAAAATCGAATTTTGCCAACATTTTGTCAAGTACTAAGTTTAAGCAAATTTCTAAAGAATTCATATATACTTAAAATTAAATTCGGGAAAACTTTTATTAAGTAAGTTTTGTGAAATTTATACCGGAAATAGGTCTTTTACTCTTATCGATAATCAGTTTTTTACAAATATTTCGCAAGTCATGCTTTTAGACGGATATATTACGAGTACAAAAGTATTTATTACTGAATTTTCAATATGTTCTGTATAAAAAAAATTTCAATATTCGGACCGGAAGTAACACTTTTACTCTTACCGAATAGCGATTTTTTGTCGTAAATTATGCAGTCAGTATACATTTATCAGGAGTACAAAAGTATTTAGAGCGAGATTTGCAATGTTTTTCGTATAAATGAAATTTCAAAATTCGGACCGGAAGTAGCACTTTTACTCATAGCGGGTAGCACTTTCTTTCGAATATCTCCCCAAATATGCATTCTATAGAGATTTATTAAGAGAATAGAAGTACCGACAATAGGATTTTGAATAATTTTTGTATAAAAAAATTCTTAAAATTGTATTATCTGAAACACTCGTACGTATAAGAAAGTCGTGCGGCGGCCAAACCTCATTTTTTACTTTCTTATACGTAGTATAAGGAAGTATTGTGATGACGAATATTTTCGACCACGAGATTTTTGCAGATGTCCACGTTTTGAAGTCACCTGATCCCAAAAAAATGGTTTTTAAAAAATGTCTGTGTCTGTGTGTCTCTGTGTGTGTGACCACGATAGCGGTCCAACCGCTGTATATATCAATTTCAAATTTTGTATTTACATGTATAATCTCCCTCTTGAGATCTGATTAGTTTTTCAGTAAAATCGGTAGACCGGAAGTAGTAATTTACTTCAGTGAAAAAATTAAATTTTGCCAATATTTCGTCAATTACTAAGTTTAAACAAATTTAATTTTGAGTACAAATGTACTCAAAATTAAATTTGAGAAAAATCGTATTTAAGTTTTTCGAAATTCTTATCGGAAGCAGGTCTTTTCCTCTTACTGAAAATCAGTTTTTTGCGAATATCTCGCAAGTCATGCTTTCTAGGCAGGTACATTACGAGTATAAAAGTATTTAAAATATATTTCTAAATATATTTTGTATAAAATAAATTGCAAAATTCGGATAGGAAGTAACACTTTTACTTTTATCAAATAGTGATTTTTGCAAATATATGGTAAATTATGTATTCTATATATATTTATCAAGAGTACAAAAATATTTATAGCTGGATTTTGCAATATCTTTTGTATACATGAAATTTCAAAATTCGGATCGGAAGTAACACTTTTACTCCTATCGAGTAGCACTTTTTTTCGAATATCTTGCAAAGTATGCATTCTATACGATTTATTAAGAGAATAGAAGTATGTATTTATAATTGGATTTTGAATATTTTTTATATAAAAATATTCTATAATTTGAAACACTCATACGTATAAGAAAGTCTTGTGGTGGCCACACCTCATTTTTTAATTTTAACGTGTTGTTGGTGTAAACTCACGTGAAAATGTGGTGTTTTATTGTATCATCAATAAACCTTATAGTACAGATTTCCCCAAACTCCTACAAGTTAAAAATATGTTAGGAGAAAACAATACGACAACCTCTAAAAAGCAACTTTCGGGAATTTTAAGAATACCTTCGTATCACATGCACACTCTTGGCTTTTACTTAAACACTCTTCTCACTATGATCATACACAAATATATTACTCTTGCCGATGATACAAAAAAAATATTACTCTTTCTATTCTACCGATGACGGTGCTCCTGTGGAATTAGTAAATAGAGAGCTTAGAGACCTTACGGATACTATTCAACCAATATGGCTTTTCAATTAACGGAAGCAAATCCTCGGTTGTTGCATTCGGTGAGGCGTCCGCTGTTTCAGATTGTCTGTCTTTTTTGAATTACTCTATAAATGGTGATATTGTGCCAGTCTGAATGTACGAATCTTAACATGATTTTGGATTCTAAACTACACTTTAAACCACATGTTTCTGTACTGGTCTCTAGGACTAGGTCATTTTTTACTCTTAAAATATTCTTTACCCATAAACATGTACTAAATAGTGATATCAAAAAGCACTTGTCTGACGCGTTGATTTAACTAAATTTAATTATTGCGACTGTCTATGGTAATTCTCTGGATTCCACTGATATCTTGAGAATACAGAGGGTGCAGGATACCTGTCTGCGCTTCATTTATGGAATTCTAAAATGTCAGCATATTTCGCGTACGCTAGTTAGAGAAACAAACCAGCCTACATGTGCTTCATAGATCTGCAGAAAGCATTTGATCGGGTTGAGTTAGAAAATGTCGTACACTTACTATATGACAGACAAGTACCCCATAACCTAATCAAAGTCATAGAGAACTTATATAGCGCCAACAAAATCCAGGCCGACGGGGAACTCACTGAACCAATCCCTGTAGAAAAGGGAACACGACAGGACGACTCACTAAGCCCACTTCCTTTTAACATAACTATGGATGAAATAATAAAACAAGTACGGAGTTTGAGTGGATACAACATTACAATTCTGTGCTACGCCGATGATGCTGTGCTTGTGGCAAAAAACGAAGACGACCTCCAAAGACTACTATATCGCTTCAACTGTACAGCAATGTCCCTTAATATGATAATTTCTGCCTCTAAAACAAAAAGCCTGACAACATCAAGGATTCCTATTAGATGCAAACTTGTCGTTGACGACAAAATAATACAGCAGGAAATGAAATTCAAATACCTCGGTATAGAACTATCCGGATACGGTGACATTGACACAGAGGTCAGACATCAGACAACAAAAGCACATAAAAGTGGCGGGATGTCTCAACGACACTATATGGAAAAACAAATATATAGATGTCAAGGTCAAATCAAGAATATACAAAACTTTCATCAGACCCATAATGATCTATACAGCAGAGACCCAACCGGACAACAAAAACAAGAAGCTCCTAGAAACAAGCGAGATGGGGATTGTAAGAAAAATTACTGGGAAAACGCTACTAGACAAAGAGCGTAGCGAAGACATAAGGCGAACATGCGGGGTGGAGAGTGTAAATGAGTGGGTTCTGAACAGGAAGCACGTGTGGGACGAACACATAGGTCGAATGGACGAAGGAAGAATAGTAAGGATAGCAAGAGACAAATCACCAATGGGGAGAAGAAGTATGGGGAGGCCGCGAAAGAGATGGAGTGACAATCTTGTAATTGATTGAACTGAAGACACGCTGCGAAGTTTGAACACTTAATTTGCCTAGAATTGAGAGAGAAGAAGAATAAAAAGAAGAAGCTAGTTAGAGTCGGCTGGCTGAATATGAGAAATAGGAGTGTACTTCACGCGTGTACCTTGTACAGGAAGTTGTTATTGCTTCATAAACCTTCCTACTTGGCCAGAAAAATAACTTATAGGACGGATGTGGACAATGTGAATATTCGCCGAAAGGATACTCCTTCTCCTTCTCTTCACCGTTCCGCTATATACGAGAGGTCCATCAGTTTAATATTTTCAACCTAGCAAAAATTTTCCTTTGCCTCAATTTGGCAGGAGGATGCGTAATCACTTACTTTCTCTGCAGATATAGCTTATGTATACGTATACCATGTGCTTGCCGGCGACCTACGGATACAGCTTACTATAAGATAAAACGACGACACCGAGAGTTTGTATGAGTTAGTACGAGAAAGCAATATACAAACTGCTTTTTGATCGAGTGTAGTGTTGGAAAAGAGGGGATTCGAATACATTTACGATGAGGCTAGACGGGCTAGACTGACTCTCGTTTAATCAGGGCAACAAGGATAGATAGCAGCTGTACTGCAGTTTGTATATTGCTTTCTCGTACTAACTCATACAAACTCTCGGTGTCGTCGTTTTATCTTATAGTAAGCTGTATCCGCAGGTCGCCGGCAAGAACATGGTATATTAAGTTCGCTATTGTCCATTACGTGTAGTAATAGTGGTACAGTAGTAACATGAAATACACCCTACTGAAATGAGCTGTTGATGCTGGCTATTCATCTAATCATTGATTAATATTGTCTTCACTTCATGCAGCTACTATTCTTTTTGTTGATATGCATATATGGGATCTAGATCAGTACTTCATACTGACCTAGATTCATTTGACAAGCACGAATATGTGGATGGGGTATCTAGATCTATGTCAATATAATTCGTAATCCTAATCTTAATTCGTTCAAAATTATTATAATTAACACTGAATTTAGTATCGTTGTATGGTCAATAAATATATATATAAATATTATTATTGGGAAATCAAATAAATTTTAGCGGGCGATTACACATGTGCTTACCATTGTTTTTATATTAAAGAATTGTCGTGTTCCTTGTTCTCTTTTATTGTTTTAACACAAGAAAGGTCGCATTTTATGCAATGTTTCAGAATATTCCTGTCACAAATTTTAATATTGCTGTTTCCCTATAATGAGATTCACACTTGAACTGCTACTTTAGTATACTATTAAGTGCTGATTGACGCATTTTGGCATTTTAAGTAGTATTTCCTCTCTAGATGTAAAGCAAATTTTAATACTGGTTTTGAAAACCACCCAGTTTCAAAAGATATAATTTTACATGTTTGAGAAAAAAATTAAAAAAAAATTGTTCCTCCGAAATACAATTATTTTTTTCATTTGTAACACTGTAGTGGCTTTGTGTTGGAAGGTTTTGATTGGATATAACTGTGAGGTTTAAGCGGTTTATTGACGACCACCCTCAAATAAAATCTTTTTAATAGAAAGGTATTGCAAATAACTCTAAGATTAGATTGCTCAACAATAATACTATGGAATCCTATCTGAAAACGTATAACTATTCTCATCGAATGTCAGTGAGCAAACTTTCATTGAGTTTGTATTTTTTCTCTCTATATGCACATTTATTTCCCACATTTTCTCCTTTTCTGAAGTTCTACCTGTCCAATTCCGTTCTTCATTTCAATATTTGGCTCTGATGTGGAAACGTGTGATACATTAAGTCACTATTCATCTTTCCCACTGATTTGCATGATATATATTTCCTATTAGTGTTAACACACACTTAAAACCGGATTTCCATTTGGTATCAAACAAAAATTAAAAATTTGTTCAATTCTTCACTAAAATCATCCAAAACTAATCAAATTGTTACGGATCTCGAACAATAATACATGCAAGGGCCGTAAATCTGTCCTGACCGTGACGTCAGGTGCTTAGTTCAAAATTTTTAAGTCAAGGGTCGCACGCATTGGTTGAATTTCGAATAGTTCCAAAAAAAATGGGATTCTTATTTAATGCATATAATTTATCAGTTATCTTGGTTCCTATATTATCCAGTAGATTACCTAAGGTGGCTTTCAGGGCTGCATTTAAGGAAATCTTGCTGTTTTCTAAATTTGGGGTGGGTTCTAAACAATCGAAATTTTTTTCAGATATTTACACTATTTATGTTAGAATTTCAATATGTGAAAATAGCTGCTAGCTTAATTAAATTACTTAAGCTTTTTGTGAATTGAATTTAAAAATTCAAGATTTTTAACAATGAAAAGTGTTTCCACCGTACAAGGTGACGAAGTCTTCAAGAACAATAAAAAACACCTGGGTCTAAAGGAATTCGTCTATCAATTCCTAACCACAGTTGCAGAAATGAAACATCTATACGACTTATTTTTATCACCAACACAATTTTTAAATTTTCCCCTCAAGCACTGCCAGTATATGAAATAAAACATCGACAATCTTGAGTTTCCAATGATATTCTCCCAACTTCTTACAATTCTTTAACTTTACTGTAAGTGTCTATTGTGTAATGTAAATATCGATCATTTTGATAGTATTTTTTATAGTGCCTAATAGACTAATTCGATCTTGATACCCAAACGAACTTGTTAATTGCGTTTAAAGTTCTATTATTCTTATAAGAAAAAATTGATGTTATGATGATTACGTATTAAAACTATCGAAACTTACGTACATATAATTTGTTTGTAGAGAAACATTAGAACAGAATTTCAAATAGAACAGCGTTGGTTTTTAATTGTTCAAATTTACAATAAACATTAGCCACTTTCTATGCCTTTCCATGAAATGATTAATTAAGATGTTCATTTACAACATCCCGAATAATAACTTTAAATATTAACGTTAAACCTTGAAAGTAATTGCACTCTGAATAATCTGAAAACCTACGTAGACTTTATTTCCTTTTCCATTCGATGATTCAACGAGAACTCAAAGGATCCGGATTTATTGTAAAGCTTTTCAAAAATAGACATGTCAGTAGGTAGAATATTAATACCGTTAATGCATGTTAATAGTAAAAGACAAGGACTTTTCATTCTTTAATAATCAATTCAAGGTACATTGTATAAAAACTTTATGCTATTTGTCCTTAATATACATACCTGCGTTTCTCCAAAGAAAAAATTATGTTTAAAATAAGTTATAACAAATTGTAGTTAGTACCTGGCAGCTGACATTTCTGGCAACAGGTATTGAGTCTTGGCCAGAAATGTTTGCTCTTAAAATAACATTTATTCTAAAAAAAGAACAGTGTGTAACAGACAGTGTGATTCCGTTAATTACAATAGACATAAATTCTCTATTCATAATAATGGAAATATTTTTATATTCTTAATTCGAATGACCTCCCTTCTTGTCATTTTTAAATCTTCTAAAGCTTGATCAATTCATATATTTTTCCATCACTTAATTAAATTAATGTTTAAACTAAACCATCTAAAGTTTATTTATTCAATGTTGCTATAGAGCGTAGAACACGTCATACACATAAAGTTAAAAAAAACAATATATAAGTATATAAATAAGTATAGAAAAGTAAAAGCAGACTTTAGACAACACATTCACATTTTACATTATTATAATATACAGCGGTGAGTGTATGTTGTAATTTCTATCGGTGCAAATGCAACTATGAATTGCGTTAGTAACATAATCGAAATGATAGAAAATAACACATTGATCTATGACATTAAGATAGAATTAAAAAATCTAGGTTTCCCTAGACCAGATTTATCGATTAAACTAGAAGATCACAATTCGAAAACTAATAAAACCGTGACGAGAAAATTCAATAGAAGCACGCATGCTAACATTTTATTTACTAATTAACAATATAAATTGTTAAGCAGAGTTGGATGATAAGTTTTCTGATGCTACTATTGAAATTTACTTCCAATGTTGAATAGTACAACTGTGATAAAAGTTTATTTTTGATAACATGTCGAGACTATGTTGGCGAAAGATTTTGTAAATTGTCTTCTGCTATTTTGCGAATCTCTGGGGGAGTGCAATTATTTATTTCGTCCTTTTTGTTGATAATTTGAAATAATTTACTGCATAAATCAGTCTGAATTTTAATCAGAATTACATATAACACCGCCTATATTCAAATATTTAAAATGTTCACGAAGTTGGCCGAAGACAAGGCAAGGCCTTCATCGACATTCCGAAGACGTCCGAACGCAAACGAAGTTGGCCGAAGACAAGGCAAGGTCTTCACCGATATTACGAAGACGTCCGAACACAAACGAAGTTTGCCGAAGCCAAGGCAAGGCCTTCACCTACATTCCGAAGACGTCCGAACCTATACGAAGTTGGCTGAAGACAATGCAAGGCCACCACTGACACTTCGAAGACGTCCGAACACAAACGAAGTTGGCCGAAGTCAAAGCAAGGTCACCACTGACATACCGAAGACGTCCGAACACAAACGAAGTTGGCCGAAGACAAGGCAAGGCCTTCACCGATATTCCGAAGACGTCCGAACCCATACGAAGTTGGCCGAAGTCAAAGCAAGGCCACTACTGACATTCCGAAGACGTCCGAGCACAAACGAAGTTGGCCGAAGACAAGGCTAGGCCTTCAGCAATATTCCGAATACATCCGAACACAAATGAAGTTTGCCGAAGCCAAGGCAAGGTCTGCACCGACATTCCGAAGACGTGCGAATCCATATGAAGTTGGCCGAAGTCAAAGCAAGGCCACCACAGATATTCCGAAGACGTCCGAACACGTACGAAGTTACAGTTACCATAGACGTTTTAATCATAATTACACCGCCTATATTCAAATATTTAAAATGTTCGAACAAAACGTCTGTCATTTTCAGCTTTTTTGAACTTTTAATAACCAAAATAGAAAAAATCAAGTGAACGGTCTTTTTCTACTTTGAAGAGAATAAAAACATTTTCTAGAAATACCATGCGGGAAAGCGGACCATGTGCCTTAACAATGTGTTCCACTGAAAAACAATTACCGACATCAACACCAAACTTCAATGAATTAGTTATTAATCATTTTGCTAATCGTAAGGAACGGCGGATGGATTTTATTTTCAAACAAGTTAATTAAATAGCATATTGAGTTTATTTTTTGCCTGTACTTAATGTTTTATATTAAACACTCAGACCTCCCGGTGTCCCCCGTCCCAAAAAATCACGGGCCGCCACTACTGCAAATAACTTTTGCTATCTGTTTTCGGTCTTGCAAATATGACATTACCCACTACAATAAAAAGAAATCAGTACGCTTCTAATGTGCAGTTTTAGTAATAATTTGCAGTGATTAATAGTCGTAAGTCATAGAAAAATATTCAACTAACGTCAAATTGTTCTCTTGCATAGCTGATAGAGATGATTTATATAATCGAATAATCCTGTTTCAGTTCACCTTTCCTCAATACAGCCAAGCTAATCATTGCATAAAAGGTTTTCTTGTGAAAGAAGTTTATAATACCGTTAGATAATACTTTTTCAAAGATTTTAGTGAGACATGCAAGTACACTAATGACTCCGTAGTTATATATCAGGTTGTCATCACGCCCTTTCAAGATAAGGCTACTATTGCCAGTTTCAAATAACCTGCGAAAGTAACCAAAGCTTAAAAGTTATCAATTATTTTAACGAGTTTCCCCGCTATGACATGAACGCGTTTCATCACAACTGAGATCAGAACCCTACCTGCGCCTAGAGTGCAGTTGTTTTTAAAGAAATTACCTATATTCAGGATTTGAGTTTCGTCTACCATATTCAATTGCAGATTGCCAAAAGTATATAATAACTCAAGATTAGAATTTACTTAAGGTGTTTAGACCTCTTCCGGACATGTTAGATGCCAAGCAGTACAATAAACAGTGAAGGTAAAAGTTAGATCAGTCCATCAATGTGATAATTCAATTGTTCCTGATGACCCTTATCATATCATTCCATCATTTGTTTTGTACTACGGGTTATCGCTTTCCATCTGCTAACAACTTGCTATATAATTCATAGTGCGGATATTATGTCTTTATATAGTCAACTTCTGGATTATGTCTTTCTTAAAAAAAATACTGTACACAGATATTGCATTGGGTGGATTTTATATTGGTTTATATTTTATATTTGACCTCAATGTCTCCAATAAATACATATCACATTCTTCTTATCCATAAAGGATCTCGTCGGTAATCATATAATTAATGCAATGAACCTTACCATCATACCAAATGGGAATGCTATTCTATAATGAATTTAAACGTCTGGTCAAAAAGCAAATACATGAAAATTATTATACATCTTATCTTACAGGGATTGAAAAACAAATGAGAGTAGCCAATTCTAATTTATCGAACGTACTTCAGACAAAAACACGCCCCACGATAATACCTGGTAATTTTAACGGACTTCATCGCAAATGTCAACACTTTTGCTAAACCCTTTTGTTCCACATATATAATGATCTCGAGTACAGCTTATCCTGAATCACTATGTAATCCCCTAATTTACTTTCTCTCACAAATAACTAACGAGGATGTAATTAAACATATGCTATGTAATTAAACTTATTTGCTTTCCCTCTTAAATTAATTATTAACTTATCGATTTCTTTGGTATACTTCCTAAGCACTGGAAAAAAACAAGGACTGTACCAGTTGCTATCTTACTATGGACCCAAATCCATAATATCTAACTTTTCCAAATTATTCGAAGGAAATCTATATTGCTTCATATATACCAACAAATGCTCCTTTATTAGAAGCAATCAACTGGTTTTATTTGCGGGAGATTCACAGTCCAATTTAGCAATACTATCTGAATATATTTCTGAAGTTTTGGATAAGCGCGAAAAAGTTGATGTGATATACATATATCGATCTTTCCAGAACATTTGAGCTGATAAACCATGAGCTTCTTCCGTGTAGATTTGGTTTACTTGACTTTATTTCTTCTGCTGTCAGCCTCATTAGACCTTAACTTTGTGAGAAAGATGGATGGATTATAATGGATTGTCTTCCAATGTCTAAACTTATTGGACAATAGTTCATTATACCAAGCATAGCATCTTTTCTGACTAAAGGAAAATCGAACGAGGTCAACAGCGGAAGAAACAGAGTCCGGTGTTCCACAAGGTTCAAATTTAGATAACTTGTAACATAACATACTATTTATAAATGATCTAATCCTTCAGACCAATTGCCCGCTACTTGAATAAGCTGATGATCTGAAGATCTATTGTGAAATCACCAGTGCTCCTGATGTAGCTAACCTTCAGCAAAATTAAAATGTGTTGTCTGCATGATGTGAAACCTCTGGACTCAGTTGTATGTAAATAAATGTTGTACAATAACCTTCTACATCATACAATTCTTCCTATTACTTCGTCGGCAACAAATTGATGAGTAAAACTGAAGACAGTTACTTTCGATTCTAGCTGGTTTTGCCATGCGTGTTTCTAAATATTTCATTTACCCTACTTAAGTACTGAGTAAGGTTGAATATGCCTCATTTATATGATTTTTCTTCTATACAAGTGATTATTTGGCATTGGACCATATCCGTCATAGTTTCCTGAAGTTTCTTTCTTTAACACAGATGACATTTATCCAGAGAAGTGTGTAACACAGGAGAAACTGCTATTTACATCATAGTATGGTGTCCTTCGAGGTGTTAACAGTGTGAACAACCATATTAACTGCCCCTATATTACACCTCTGTAGCTCCATTCACGAGAACTAACTAACATATACGCTCTGCCCTTTGGTCAATAAGCTTGTTTGTGTGAAGACACTGACCTTGTATTGTGGATCTCCATAAAGATGTTTTTCCTGTTTCTAATATTTGTTGTATTAAATCTATTATTACAATTAGGTACTACTGTTGTTTGATTGTAAAACCTGTAATATAGTATGTACCATGCTTTTGGATATGCTTGTTGCGTAATGGAGATGACATTATTATTATTATTATTATTATTATCATTATCATCTTTTTTTTTTTTTTATGATTCTACTATTACTTGAAAGTATTGGTATAACTTGGCAGAAATGAAAAAGTACTAAGATTTTTCCTACGATTTGTTATATCTGAAGAAATCGGTCGAACATTTCTTTTAGATTTTAGAAATTTTTAGAAAACAGTTTTTACATAAATATTTCTAAAAAAATAGTAACAACATTTACATACGTAATTCATAGTTTATGTTATTAAAATATCAGATTTGGAATGCGCAGTAGTAACTCTAGTATAAGTACCAATAGCTATTTAACATTAAAGAATTTCAATAACGATACAAATCTATTCTCTGTTTGAATTGCTTTGAAGATCAATATTGTAACGTTTTCGGGTTCGCAATAAACAACTCGTGCAATTTATTTATTTAAAACAGTCAGTATATTCATATACTTAAAATTAATTGCAATATAAAAATATAAAACTAATGTATCACACTTAAACTACTACAATTTAAATTAACACTTGTATTTATTTCTATTACTAATATTTGAGTCCGTATATTTAAATCACTTCTATTTATATAACACTCTAATATTTATGTATTTTCTTCGGCTACCACTTAAAGAACTATTTATTTATTTCTTATATTTATTTCTACTTTGGTCTGCGCGTCGACTACTTAAGGAACTTCTTATTCCGGAATTACTCATCCATCCGTTCAACTGCCTTTTATATACACATACGAAACATCTGGAAGCTTCGCGTAAACTCCATCTCCCTCTCGATGTTTGTAGTACATTCCACAGACATTCTGTCTTCGCAGTACAACGCAAATGGATGATTTATTGCGGTTTGTAAACAAGAGCGTTTTTATACGTCGCCCGGTAGTACACATGTGTGTGATTTACGACCTTGTCCGTTTTTTATACGTCGCCCGGTCTGCCTCTTTTTTGTGGGACTTGTTTCATTACAATATTATTTTAATCACCAGCAATAATAAAAAAAAGTACCTGATTAGGATTAAAGCATATTATTACTCATTCAACTTGCTAATGAACAGATTTATTTCTTAGTCTGGTGATCTATACAAAAGTATAAAGATGCACTTTGATTTGAGAATGTTTACTTAAAAAAGAGACAAAGAAATTTGAGAAATTTCTTTGAGGTTTAAATTATATTGTTCAGAAAAGACGAATCTGAATTAAAAATCAAACACATTTAAAAATTTGTATACTTCGCGTTTTAAATAGCCCCAAGTGATATGCTAGATGCCCTAGAATCAACAAAACTCACAGCTGAAATCATGAGATTTCATCCGTTGCACACAAATAATCGTATCCATGGTTAAATAGGTCTTCATCTACATAAACAAAATCCGCATCCTTCACACACCTAGAGCTACCTTACCACAAGATTTCGTTACATGAACGCCTCATGCAGGTTTTCTTTTAGATTCACTAAAAAGCGTTATAGAAGCACACAGATTTAACATTATTTTGCTCAAATTAGAAGTAAAATGATAAACGCAATGCATGATGTCTGTATATTATTACATACAATATGTGAGAGCTGTATACATATGTAATAATAAGAGGTAAAACTACTAATCATATCGGAGGTGCAATCGTAATATTATTTCATAAAAAATGCATTTTAATTTTTTCGTTATTCTCATTTTTCCGATAATTACAAACACAATCTATGTACTTTCATCCGTTCTATATGCTTGATACACACATTATTTTAGATATGAGTAAAATTTATTTTTAGCAAGAATTGACGGTGCATTTACTAGAAAAACATGAACAACATGTAAGTAATAATGCGTGTATTAACTACTACTACTTTAGTTAACCTCCGACCACAACAAAGAAAGCGAACAACTAGAATAATTCCATCGTGCATCGATATATTCCGGGAACGAATAATTGTAGTTTCCAATTAGATACGAATATTGGATATACCTGACTTTTCGCAGGAATGGAGAAAATCCACTTTGTTATATTTACACTGTAATTAGAAATTTTAACAACAAACTAGAGGCACGTGTAAAATTTTATGTCAATTTATCTCTCATAATACTCCCGATGCAGCGAAAAAATAACCACGCGACGCGTTATCTATGAAAAAAATATTGTTTGTCTGCACCTTGTGCGTATAGAGTACCTACATTGTAAATAATTTAATAACAATTTAGCAGCGTTATCATCATCGGGACGTCGCCGTTTCCTTCATATAAAATATGTACAGAGGCTTACATAAAAGATTGGTTGTTGATGCATTCCGAGATAAAAACAATGCTTACTTTATACTTATATCCCCATATTTGCATAAATAGTGTTTTTTCGTTATTGTTTTTTTTTTTTGAGAAAATTTGTTAGTTGAACTTTTCATTATCACAACTTACAACAAAACGTATTTTCATTTCTTTTTCATACCCACATTCAGTCCAATTTTTTTTTATCTAATAGTGCTTATTTATATTTAGATTTAGGCATTCATAAAGTAAGTCAACTTTTCATAATATTTTCTTTTTTATATAACCAAGTTCTCAACTATCCATTTTTTCATGCTATATATCTTGAACAACATCAATGCTTTCTGGTGCGGACTGGTATGGTGTATACAATGCTGGTAGTATTGATCAGGTATTCATTGATTTATACACATGGTGGTATTGCTTGCCTTATTACAGCCACTAAATTATTAAGGAAAGTACATATTTAAAGCAATTATCTTGGTTGGTAAAAGCTGTGAATTTCATAATATCTAGAAGGAAAAAAGATAATTCAAGAAATCAAAAAAATATTACAATACCAATGTATTAGGTACTAAAATCAGAAAATAAGCATCTTTGTATTTTTAAAATTATAAACAATAAATTTGGCAAGAATAAATATGAACAAGTTATGTTGATTAATCGGTATGGAAATGTTTTACCTATGGAATGTACAGTTGAAGCAATTGGCGCTTATTTTAGTTCAAGTGCTGAGTCTAAAATGAAAAAAAAGGACAACGTACTGTAGCACAGGGATATCCAACATCACGGGTGTGCATCAACCTCATGGGTGTGCATCAACCTCAATATCGAGCTGCCCTGATATTTCAGAGGCTCTCGAAGTTTAAAAAATGAGGTTGGATACTGCTTGACTTTACTTTCTTATACGAACTTTTGTACAAATGTTGTACCATATTAAATATTAGGTCCTTTTATCTTCTAATAAATGTTGTCTTAATACCAGTCCCAATCTTAAATATTTCCTCTATACAAAAATAACTCCAAATAAAACTCTAAATACTTTTATGCTTTTAATAAATCTATATAGATTACATAAATTGCGAGATATTAGAAAAAAATTGCAATGAGATAACTCCAAAAGTGCTACTTCCGGCAGGATTTTTGATTTTTTTTTACACTAGATTTAATCGAAATCAAGTTCTAAATACTTTTATACTCTATAACTATATATTTGTTTAGAAACCATCATATGCGAGATATTCACAGATAACTGCTTTTCGACGTGACTAAGAGATTTACTTCCGGTAGGTGTTTCGAAGAATGCCGTATATATTTTTTCTGAGATTCGTTTTTCAGCACTTTTCTATTCTCTAATCTATATTAGATATGTGTCTCAATTTAGTACCTAGTTGAGCAGATGTTGGTAAAATTTGATTTTTTCAACGAAGTAAACTACTACTTCCGGTTTACCAATTCTTCTAGAAATTAGGTGTCAATATACTCGTAAATATAAAGTTTGGTATAGATAGCTTCAGCCGTTTAGCCGCTAAGGGGTTCATACACGCACACACAGAGAGAGAGAGAGAGGGAGAGAGAGAAGTTTCAAAAACCACTTTTCGGGGTCAAGAGATTTCAAAACATGGACATTTGCAGAAATTTTGAAGTCGAAAATTTCCAACATCACACTATCACACGTACTCTAACGTCTGCTTTATTAACTACTTCTTCCGGTAACTCCGTTTCAATATCAATTTTATACACAAAATAGCAACTATAAATACCCAAAAAGCAGAATATAACAATGCCTCAAAATCAAGATATAATCATAACCCAACTAAACACAAACATAAGATATGCATAGATACGCAAAACATTCCGAAAACTCCTTGTATTTTATGATGTCATGGTGGACTGCGCAAAATATACGAAATTAAATTAGAACTTGTTGCATCATTAATAGTTGTAGTTGAACAGATCCACAGATCAAGGATAACGTAACAACGATCAGTTCACGGTTGGTCAAAGCAAGTTGGTAAAAATAAAGACATGTATTTGATACACAGTTTAGGTAGAAAACTAGATAAACACCAGGAAAGTAAGCGGAAATGACATAAATTTAAATTTGTCTTCTGTATTATCTGTTTTACAAAAGCTCCATTATATTTCTTGTGTACTTCTTCAAAATTCGAGAAAAGATTGTTCGACGGAAAAAATTGATAAAATATTTTTGATAGAAGATATTATAAAAAACGTGTATATGTATACAAGTAATTTTGCAAAAAGTGGACGGTTTGGTAGATAAACGAGCTAAATCAAATATGGGGGAGCATTTCGCAATTTTAACGAATGACGTACCTAACCACGAATAGATGGGAATTTTTCATTATTTTAATTCAGGTACCTTTCCTCCTATTCCTGTCAAGTTTCAAAACTTTACTAATTTTGTCGTACCTATATAAAATCCCATGGAAAGAACTACTTAGAACCACATCATCTGTGATACCAAAAACAGAAAACTTAAATAAAATTGGGTTTCCTCTTATACCAATCACGCTGTTTGTGAAAAAGTCTCCAACATAAATAAATAAATTAATCCAAAAACCTTTTGTTTACATACTTGTTTTTAAATGTGTTTTCGTACATATAAAAAATATTGCTTTAATGACAGTCTATAAAACTTTAATTTTATTATTGCACATATACAGTTTATAATTACTACAAATATTATTTGCACTGTATGTAATATGGCTACCGTTTTCTTATATATGAAAAATGGTAAATATTTTCTATTATTTACGAAAAGGAACCGTTTGTTTAAACAAGTCGTCCGTAAAAAATCACACAAGCCTTCTATTTTTAGATCTAAACTGTGGCGGAATTGATATGCTCCTGTGTCTGTGTCTCTCTCTATGTCTGGATTATTATACATTTGTTACATATCCATACATACATACGTATATACGTCGCCTAAATTACATATCATAATAAATACCTAGTTCCACACATAACATTTGTACATAAAATTTATAAACAATGTTTATCACGTAGTACGAGTAGTGTTTGCTAATTATGTTACTGTTGTAGTAGGAAATTATTAACATTTCCTAAGTGATTTTGGCGTGCATCAATTTGCTTTTTATATTTACTACTTTATTAGCATAGTTGTTAGTAGTATTTTGTATTTTCAATGATACGACTTACAATTGAAACACTTTATTTACATAAGCTCTACTATGAAACTGTAGGGCATGTTTATTTGGGAGTAGCAGCTAACAAAATTATTATAACAAAAATGATTTGTTACACACACAACTTTACGCATAGAATTCAATAGTCAATAGACAATCTTTATGCAAAAGTTTCATTCAAGGAGTAAGTCACCAAACCATTACCATTCAATGAATTGAATTGAATAAGCACCTCAATTAATAAGTAATGTTAAATATACCAAAAAATATATCAAATGAAAACAGGTCACTTGAGAAATAAAACGATTCTTGCACATCCTCGTAGACAAAATAATAGTAATAATAATAATACCTACTCTTAATTGCCTAAAAGATGTGTCCAGTAAGGAGACAATAGAATAATAAAGTACATGGGTTATAATGATTCTATAAAATAACACAGACAAACGTAGAGGAGAATATAGATGCGGAAACAATTTTATCCAAAACTTAGGATGTTCCTTGTGATAAAATTTTGTAAAAAAATATAAATTAAAAACTCCATTTGTTTGATTACCATCTGGGCGTAAGAAAGATCTGTAAGTTCTACCCTAAGTTCTTCTGGTAATGTTGTTAATTTGCGCTTTAGGAAGATATAAGGTCTAGCTCTAGACCAGAGCTAGACAGCAAACCACAGCCATGTCGGCTGCGGTTTGCTGTCCTCATGGGACCCGATCAACTAGTATCACGCGTCTTACTATGGGTTATAACTGTGTGTGTGTGTGTGTATTTGAATTCAGAGTCTTCTAAGGAGTCCCTGTTCAAATCTGAAAGAAATCGTTTGGTTAGTTCCCGAGATATATGTATTTGAAATTCGTGCATTTTAGGGGCATTTGCGTGTGGTTTTCGTTCTGTGAAATCGGTCAAATGAGATTCCGGGCTCCCGCACTGGAGTTACATTTATTACATAGAAATATTATATTAGAAATACATTAGGTTGAAGAATAATAATATTTTTAATGTGTTTCTTACCTGTTTTTCGTCCGGTTTTCTGCGGCTTCTACAGGAGGCTGAGTGTCTCCGTGATGATTTTGTATTTTTCTCGAGAGTTTTACTTCATAGTGTCCTCCAGAGAGGAGTTTTCTATGGATTTCGCTTTTCGGAAGAACTTCCTTTTTGTTTCTTGAATAAACTTTGTAAGTGAGTTTATTTTGGCGATGTTCCTGATGTGTGACGTCAGCGTGCTCTGCGGTTCTTTTGAGGCGATCCTCAGACAGCGGTTCTGCACCCTCTCCAGGCGTTCCAGTGTGGTTTTCGCCATGGTTGTCCATGCAGGGCTAGCGTACGTCAGGATTGGCTGGACATGTACTTTGTACAATATTAGATCCAAACAGCGGCATAAGATCGCTCAAACTTCCTACGTTAGGTGAGGGTCGAGTGTTACTCCCAAGTAGTCAATCTCCTGGCTCCAGTCGACCTCTGTGCTTGAAATTTGAATTTTACGGCGGTTTTTTACATGTCTCTTCGATATTATCGCTCCTTGAGACTTCTTCGGGTTGTTGTTGAGGCCCCATAAATCGTAGATGTCCTTCACCTTGTCCAGTTGGTTTTGTGCCAACTTGACTGCGATGTCGGGATTCATGGACTTGGCCACTATTACGGTGTCGTCTGGGTACAGTGCGTTGTACACTCTGTGGTCCTCTGGCTTCGGGCTGCCGCTCACGTAAATGGTGAAGGGGACCGGCCCGAGGGCTGATCCTTGTGGTACTCCTGATCCCATCCTCCCAGTGTCGGAGTTTACACCGCTAACTACGGTGTTGAATTTCGTGTCGTGGAGGTAGGATCAGAGGGTTTTTCAGGATCCTCGGAGGGAAGTTTGGGTTGCGCATCTTACACAGGAGTCCCTCGTGACGGATCTTATCGAAGGCCTTCTCCAGGTCGAGTTCCACTATCGCGGTGTACTCGTTCCTGTTAAACGATGAGGTCATCTGCTCCGTGGGCCTGTACACCGGCAGGGTAGTCGAGTGTTGCTTCCTGAAGCAATATTGGTCCGGATCAGCTAACTCGTGCTCCTCCAGGTGCTGGTTGATTCTGAAAAGTATAAGTGTTTTAAGTACTATACTTACTGTGCTCAGCAGTAAGGCTGTAGCTCTGGTCTAAATGAATTCATGTTCCATATTTAGGAATAATATCGAGTACAGCCAAGAGTAAGCAAGCGCCATCGATGCTGTTGCTATTACTGAAAGTGAAGGTAATAGGATATTATATACCGATGTGGAAAGTGTTTCATTATTGTCGAGAGATTAAGTAGTTTACCGAGACGCGGATCGTCGAGTTTGGCTTTATCTCGAGACAGAAATGAAACTTTTCACCGAGGTCTGTATACTATTTTAATTACAACCATACTATTAATTATTATTTGTGACAAAAATCGCGGTAAAGGTTTGACATACCTATCGAGTTGACAGTTTTGTTATGTTATAGATAAATAAACGTCGGTTTTTACGGTGAAAAGATAATAAAAGAAAAGATGAGTAGTAAAGACTTCAACGACTGCACTCTACCGGAACTGAAGGAAACATTCACTATTTCATCAGATCAGAATCAGCAGGGCGGGCTTTCTATATGGATTCAAGCTTCCAATAATTCTAATGCAACAATTAATTTTAATAAATGAGGTTTTGTTTGTCTTGTTAATTAAAATGTGATTGAAAGGTCTTAATATGTAATAAAAAATTCAAAATAAATAAATATTTGATTGAAATCGAGGTAATGGGGGCGGGAAATAAAAAAAAATTGAAACATAGGGTGTGTGGTTGTAAACAATATTATGTTTCAATAATAATTCATCACATTTGATGTGCATAGGTGGTTAATTATCGAACGATTTGTAAATTAAATATTTTAAAATGTTTGATTGAAGATAAATGCCTGGATTTTGACAAATTTCCCACGTTCATCAATGCATTGTTAGTTTTTACTTTCTTGTACGTATTAGAAGGAAGTATTTTCATTATAAAAATTTTCGATCTGGAGATTTTTGCAGATATCCAAGTTTTGAAGTTCCCTGATATCAAAAAAGTGGTTTTGAAAATCTCTCTCTCTCCCTCTCTCTCTCTCCCTCCCCCCCCCCCCTCTCTCTCGCTCTGTGTGTGTGTGTGTATGTGTTCGTGTGCGCGCGTGTGCGCGCGTGTGTATGTGTGCGTGTGTGTGTGAAAATCCACGATTCCGTCAAACGGAAAAAATAATACCTATCTTTGTATTTAGGGATATAATCTTCCTAATAGAGATTTCATCCGTTTACTATAGAAAAAAAATTAAATTTTACCAATAGTTTTTTTAATTTCGACGAAATACAAATGTTCTCAAAAGTGAATTTGAAAGATTTTTAGAAAAAAGGTTTTCAAAATTTCTACCGGAAGTAAGTCTTTTATCAAAAAATTGTTTTTTACGAATATATTCCAAGTCATGCCCTTTGTTAGACATGTTGAGAGTACAACGGTATTTAAAGCTTGTTTCTGAATAATTTTATTTAAAAGAATTAAAAGTCGGATGGAAAGTAGCACTTTTGCTCTTACGTAATAACAGATTTTTTTTTGTAAAAACTCGCAAAATATGCATTCTATTAGTAGCAGTATTTAGGGATGGATGTGGAAGAATTCTTGTAGCAAGAACATTTAAAATTTGAACCGGAAGTAACACTCTTACTCGCAGGTTTCTTTTATTAAGAAAATAAAAGTTGTTATAACTTTATTTGAAGCAAGTACTGTATAAAAAATTCGGAACGCTCTAACGTATAAAAAAAGTCGTGTGGTATCCACACCTCATTTTCAAGACTCAATTATACCTATATACCTGGTGATACTGTTTACAATTTTGTAGGGTGTATCTGTTCATAACCTTCTACATTCTATAATTATATATAGTCATTGTGTGACGTATCAGAACAATAATGTGCGATAGTTTATACAATTCTAAAAAAGCTAACAACTATTCCAGTTATACCGAGTTTATCCATTCTAAGTAATAGTTTTATTGTTTAATTAATTAAGTAAAAACACACGATTTTAAATGCATATAATAGCTTGTTTTGCCTCATTAATTGTTTCGTGTTTAGTTCCTGTGCTCCTTTGTATATTTCCATTGTTGATATTCTTCTGTCTGTTGAATAAATTAATTTTAGTATTTTGTTTTCTTGTGTCTATAATTTATTTAGGTTACTTTGCTGTATAGGTAGCTCCATATTTTCGTTGTCGTACAACTTATATTGCATGTAAATAATGTGTTTCATGTGATTTTTGTCATAAGTTTATTTATTTTGTATTATTAATCCGAGCTATTTCGTTTGTAAGATCGCATAATGTTTTGACTCGTTGATTAGCATAAGGTTGTTCGACACCATGTTTCGAGGCTAATAGGTGTCAATTTAGCGCGAGGTCGAATTAGTAATTTGCATTCTACACAAGTTGATCGTTTGTGCACTACAGCAGACTACAGTATAGTAACTAAAGACTAGGCCCATTCCTCGGTGGCTCCTTTGATGTACGTGTAGCAGGTATTATCTTCTTAGGACGACTCTGCATAAGCTGTCAAACAAAGGAGAGGTGAATATACAAGGGTAAACAAAGACTGGTGTGACTGAACCAGATACCTGGACTACAACGCATAAGCATATTTTAGGAGATACAAATACTGTTTTTGAGAAAGTGAAATTAGTACCTTGTTACTACACTGTAACTAGACATTGAGAAAACCTGCACATTTCTCATCACCGTATATATAGCGACAAAATAACGTGCAGTTCTGGGGTATTAGACTCTATAATATTTGCCTAGTAGCATGAAAAAGGTACCGTTATACAAAAAGAATGTTATAAATTTAAGGGGGAGTGCCAACTACCTCAATCTGTTTCTTCCAAATCCTGGCGTTTGTTCTTAAAATGTTTAAACAATTATTTTATATATTATTAAAAAAAAGAAAATTAATATGATAGCGTGGTCCTTTTTCCGAAAATATATGTAAAAAAAATAAAAAAGTAAATTAGAAAATTATCCGAATATTAACGGCAGTACGTCCTTGTGGAAATTTTAAAGTGAAAGATGGTTTCGGCTAGCAGACGCAGTTTCGCTATACGAGATTAGCCGTTCTGAGGACTCAACAGAGACACATATATAAGAGTTTTATGATTTTCATTCATAGTCCACGTTGAACTAAATGACACATACTTAGTGTCGATTCAACAAATCAAACTCACAGTGCACGCATAAACCAGAGTGCCTTACGGCTGCAACTTAACATGAATCGAAGTGAAACGATCTCTTTCACACTACCTGCGAGTATCATGACTGTTAAAAACGTATGTCGGTGTACAAAAATCGGTGAAGTACAGGACGAGCCCACTTAAAATCGGAATTCTTTCAACCTGGAAACACAATCTTAAATACTTCTATGACCGTCAGGTCTAGCGTGGCTGTTATTACTTATTTGCTGTTAGTGCTCTTACTTTTATTACACTCTATGTTATTTTAATTATGCATTTATATGATTTATTATCTGACAGAAAAAAAATCGATTCAAATCGGCCTACAGATTATGAAATTATGCGTGGACATACTCAAAAAATACACATTAATTAAAGTCCTTTTCAAGTCAATTAAAAGTAATCCAAGACACCCAATCCAAACGTATGAGATTTTCAGGGTAGACTCTGGATGGTGCTTACATGTATATCGTTTTTTACAGACATTTATAATTTTTCTTTTTTCGTAATTATTCTTTATCTACTTATTATCCTGTATAATTTATTAATACTTACTTGATTTATTGCTGTAATATAATACGTTTTCCTCATAATACTTTATTGTGTTTGACGTTTTTCTTCTTTTTTTTACGCATTTATTTATTTACATGTTTGTTTTTAGGATTCTTTATGAATCGATTATATGATTTTGTTGCAATTATATTACTTTGTTGTACTTGAATCATGGTTTACTTAAGTAGGTTTTATATTAACTTATGTACTGTAATTAAAAAGAATAGATTTGTTATTATTTGCTGTTTGTTAAAATTGTTTTTTAAAGAAGGGATCGCTAATTAATTACCTTATTATTGTTGTTGCTAATTTCACTCTCATATTATTTGTTGTTTTCTATTATATTTTCGTTGAATACATACATGTTTGTATTATGTGCACTTACAATTAGTCATTCTGCAAACAGGCAGTTGAAAATGAAGATCTCTAAATTACACATTTGTTGTTTATGTTTTTGTTTTACTATTGATAATTGCACCAGTAAATAAGTTTCTCAACGTTTTATTTAATTAAAAAATCAAACTGATTCTGATTAAAAGCACCAACTCAATAAAGCGAGCGGTTACGCACACCAATCTACTTTTAAACTTACTACCACCATCCAGAATTTAAATATTTTATTACTCATGCAGTTCCAGCGTTATTAAAAATAATGTATTGTCACCTCGAGGCTAGAGGTATTAAAAATTCTACTATTATATGATGCTTACATTTGAATAGCACCATATGTTTACAAAAGTTGTTCTAAATTAAATTTCAAATACTTACTTATAGTCTCAATAATATATATCTGTAAAAAAGATACTTCCTCTGCGAGTTTTAAAATTTATTTTATATAAAATGTATTCCAAATACAGCTCTAAAAACTTATGCCCATGTAATAAATATGTATAAAATGCATCATTAGCAAAAAATTTCAATTCGATAAGAGTAAAAGTGTTACCTTTGGTCTAATTTTTTGTTATAAAACTGTTCCAAATGCAGGTCTAAAAACTTTGGCACAAAACTAATTGCATTCAAACATCGTTACCACAAAAATCTTTAAAAGTTAAATGCGAATTTCGACAACTACGAAGGAGGGCTTTTAAGATTGCGGAATAATGGGTTTGGGTGGTAGTGGAAGAACTCTTTCGTATGGTCGCGTGTTCAGTGAGTTATTATTAGTATAAATATAAAGGTTTAACACAATAGAGTCAGTATTCTTTAAACTATCGTCGACCAAGCAATTTAATCTGGGAAAAGTGTGAAATATAGAGAAAATTGAGTATTACCACGTTAACAAGTTCCTTATAAAACAAGAAAAGTCTGTTCATACCATACTGGAAGAGGTGTCATCGGTTTATGGGAATTGCTGTCCGGGAAAGCACTATAGTTTTTAAGAGATACAGTTGCTTTAAGCAAGGTACGGATATACTTAAAGACGATCCACGGCAAGGAAGTAACCATTCCAGAACTTGTTAGTAGAAATTAATAATGGAAGATGTCGGGCTAAAAAAGACACAACTCGCTTGAATGACTGGCGTATCTGATGCCAAATTTACTTTTAAATACATTTGTATTCTTTAGAAATTTCCTTGAACTTAGAAGTTCACAAAATATTGGTGAAATTTCATTCTTTTTTTTTTTTCGAAAAAAGATCTATTTCCGGGAGAAATTTCGAATTTTTGACGACTTAGAGCTATTTTCAAAAATTATAGGATAATTAGAAGTGGGTGTATCACTAAGATTCATCAACAAAAGAAAAATGTCATAGAGATCTGCACCACCAGAAAAGACGCGAATACAGAATTCACCAGAAAAAGTGGCGTTGGGATATTGGAGGAGCCTTAATGATTGAATACATAAAAAGAGATTTTGCGACAACAAGAGAAGTCTTCAAGAAAACAATCAGAAAATTAAAAACTGACAGCAAAAAAAAAAGGCGTTACAACTGTGGTCAAAACAGTCGGCATCATGGTAACTGCAAATATTGTAAAGATGAACATTTCCTTATTGTGAATCATTAATAGCTGAGTATGTAATATAAAAAAAATTCTCCCCTTGTATAATAGGTACAGTTCTGTGCAATAAATTGGCGTACACTTAATATACGATTCTGTAAATATGACTTTTGTTTGAATATCTATCATGTATGACAAATTGAATTGACGCTATAATTCAATTTGTCATACTTAACTTAAGTCATTTCCACAATGGCAAAATAATGTCAAAATTAGCAATAAGACGTGTACGCCATTTTATTGCACAGAATTGTACATTAAATGACTTGCTGTATAATAAAACCATTAACATGTAATTAAACATCTGATTATTTGATTAAATTAAGAAAGTATCAGAATTTGTGTAAATAAAAATAATCAATTTCAAAAAATTAACTTGCAAGCGGACATTTTTTAATTATTTCATATCTAAACTACATTATTTTAAACAACATAAATTTATTTAGTAGATATATTAAGAACAACATTTAATAAATAATCTCAAAAACCCCGCTTAAAATAAGCATTCTGTAAAAACAAATACCTAAGTGTAATAGAAGGTACATTTAAAACTAAAATAAATTTCCAATATGTATAGTAGGGTCATGTGCAATGAAAGGTAAACGACTGATAAATTACATTTAAGTCAGGCTGGAACAGAATATCGTACTACTTATAGTGACTGCAACTTTGTTTTAAATTTTAATGAATTTTTGCCACATGTACAGTTTTGTGCAATAAATTGGCGTACACGTCTTATTGCTAATTTTGACATTATTTTGCCATTGTGAAAATGGCTTAAGTTAAGTTGACAAATGGAATTATAGCGTCAATTCAATTTGTCATACATGACAGGTATTCAAACAAAAGTCATATTTACATAAGCGTATATTAAGTGTACGCCAATTTATTGCACAGAACTGTACATATATACATAACATGCAATGAATGGATATGTTTATTAACTCGCTCAGCTGGTATTTCATCTGTATTAATGGTTGCTTTATATGTCTGAGATGGAACATGTTTTCAAAAATTTGGTATATTGGTAAAATTTGCTTTTCTTTGATACTAGACGAATAAATGCTACTTGATTCATCATTGAAAATTTATTAAATGTTACAAATTAATTAACACATTGTTATCAAGCAGAATTTTCAAACCAGTCTTTTAAATTCGAATAAATATGTATAATTTAAAACTTTATGATTTTTCACCAGTTAACATAGTCTGTATTTTCTAATACTTCCTTATTATAATGTCTACAAAATTATACTTAAAGATTAATATGGAATGAAGAGGGAAAAAATCTGCCTACCCAGAAAAGACACAACTTAATAATTGGTTGTTTTTTCCAATATTTCAACTATACAGATGTTGACGCAAAGCACTTTTTTTGGAAGTCTCATTTTAGTTTACTTTTAAGTTATTTATCTTATTCTTGTACGCATAGTAATCCAATTACATATTTTTAAATTTATGTTAAAATCTATAAGAAGTCTGCGCTTAATGTCAAAGGAAAACCGATATAACATGAAACATAGTATATTTAGTTTAAAATTAAATTAGTAATGTTTTTTATGTCATTTTTGAACGTATTTTTAGCCAGCAGTGCACGTAGATGGTGTTCTTTAGGTATAATTTTTATCTAGATTAGACAGTTATTTTTTAGATAACTTCGCGAGAACAGAATAGTTTTCGAGAAATCATAAAGAGCATATCGGTTTCGGGGCTGTTTACACAATGCAGTCCAAATAATTTCCTTACAAGTCTTTTTCCTAAACGTCATATTAGCAAATCTGAATTTATTCAGATGTCTCACTCTCGATTAATGCAAAGGAGAGGTATAGAAACCTTAAGAAAAATGGAATAGACAGCAATGTCACTCCGTATATTCATGATGTTCGTAACAATCTAACAAAAATACCACAAAACAGGTTCAGTACTCGTTTAGTTTTTACTGCTCATGACTGTACATGAAAACTAAAATTAAATGTAAAGAAAATATTTTCTTAAAGAAAACTTATATGTAAAGAAACGGTCTAATGATTTCGTATTTTAACATTAAAGTTGAGAAGCCTAAGTTTGCTAAACTTAATACATGAATATTTTAAATTTATTACAAATTATTAAAAAAATGTCTGTGTGTCTATGTGTGTGTGTGTTTGTGACCACGATAGCGGTCAAACCGCTGTAGATATCAATTCCAACTTTTGTATTTACGAATATAATCTCCCTCTTGAGAACTGATTAGATTTTGAGCAAAATCGCCAGACCGGAAGTAGTAGTTTACTTCAGTGAAAATATCGAATTTTGCAAATATTTCGTCAATTACTAAGTTTAAACAAATGTATAAAGGATTCAAATGTACTCAAAATTAAATTTGAGAAAAATTATATTAATAAAGTTTTTCGAAATTCCTACCGGCAGTAGGTCTTTTACTCTTATCGAAAATCAGTTTTTTGCGAATATCTCGCAAGTCATGCTTTCTAGGCAGGTATATTACGAGTATAAAAGTATTTAGAATGTACTTTTAAATATCTTTTGTATATAAAAAATTTCAAAATTCAGACCGGAAGTACCACTTTTACTCTTATCGAATAGCGATTTTTTGCAAATGTCGTAAATTATGCATTCTATATATATTTATGAAGAGTACAAAAGCATTTAGAGTTAGATTTGGAATATTTTTTGTATAAATGAAATTTCAAAATTCGGACCGGAAGTAACACTTTCATACGTATAAGAAAGTCGTGTGGTGGCCACACCTCATTTTTTTTTTAAGTAAACGTAGTAGCTGCGGCATTGAATTGTCATCAAATATCTGACGGGGACAGGCTAGATTTTCTACAGGGTCATATCGGATCCCGTACAATTATAATGCATTTTGTAAAACCTACTTGACAGAAAGTGTTCAGCAGTTTTTGTGTGTCCTTAATTAATAATAACCGAAAATAATGACGCCTCTCATTTAATATTTTTCATAATTATGTCTCAGAGATTATTAATAATTTGAGAGTGTATATCTAAACACACAATTTAGCTTATTGAATGTCAAGTGGGTGTATAATACCCACACATATTTGCTTGTCTAACCGGAAGTAAATAATTATAGGTAGTTTTAATTTTCTTCTAAGTGCAAATAATAATAAATATTATTGTTGATAGGTACTTTTAGACGAAATATTGAATAGATTAGGCATTGAATGTTTTATGTAAAATTCGCTCTCAAGAGAAAAGTATAAATGTAACACACATCAATGCACTGTATTTTTCTTATATTTATTACTAAACAAAAATAATCAAATATTTGTAACAGAATTAAATAAAAAAATATATATAACCGAAGATGAAATATTATATCAAAAAGAAAATCTAAATATAAAATGTACTGAACTTAGGTACTGTCAATCACGCTCTAAGTATTATAAACACCCAGATAATGGAATTTTAGGAGTTCGTCAAAAGAACGTGTAAAAACATTCATATACAGTGCTTTTCATTTAACTGTGGCCATAGGGATTTACATGCTAATATTTCGACTCCCTGTTAACTTTTGTAGTCGTATAAATTTTAAGAAATTTTTGGTTTTCATTAATAAATCAAACATTTCTCTACGAAATGTACATTGCCACAATAACATGAACATGTTTTATTTTTTTATTTTATCATTACAAGATGGAATAATAACACAGATAATTAAACCAGAAAAATCAACGTGGCTAAAATGTCATTATGCTTGCTGTCATTTAATTATTATAAAGTTCCGCCAAAGCTTTTTATTGTGACTTTTAAAGAAAATGTCGGTTTATACCATCAAAGAAAGAGTGGAATTGGTTATGGGATACATAAAAGGTATGTCTAGCAGAGAAATTATAGATAACTTTGCTGCTGCACATCCCAATCGTCCCATTCCTAGTAAGACGACAGTCCTTAAAATGTACACCACTTTTCGCAAAACAGGTTGTCTTAATTCTGAGCATCATAAACGTGTGAGAAATTCTTTGGTTCTGACAGAAGAGGTGAAAAGTAATTTATGTTTGGCAATAGAAGATGAGGGCTGCACTACCTTGCATTCCCTTGCGGATCAATTTAATGTTTCGCAGAGCAGTTGCTTCAGGGTGTTAAAAAAGGAAAAGTACAAATCATACAAAATTAAAAATGTGCACAAATTATTACCACGAGATTACTTGCCAAGGATGGAATTTTGTGAACTTTGGATGGAAAAAATTAATAATGATCAAAACGTTTTAAAGAAAATTCTATTTACTGATGAGAGTACATTTAAGTTAGATGGGACAGTCAATAAACAAAATCGACGCATTTGGGCACGAGAAAGTCCATACAAAATTCGAGAATCTCACACACAATGGCCTGAGAAAGTTAACGTCTGGGCTGGAATTGTAGGGAATAACATCTTGGGGCCATTTTTTTATTAATGGGTGCCTTAATCAGCAAAATTATTTGGATTTGCTTCAGATGGAAGTAGGCCCTCGTTTAGACGACCTGAGAGCGAATGGACAAATTATCTTTCAACATGATGGAGCCCCAGCTCATAGTGCCGCAGTTATAACGGCATTTTTAAATGAAAGTTTTCCCAATAGTTTGGATAGGGCGATTTGGACCATTTAAATGGCCTGCCCGAAGCCCAGACCTTTCTCCTCTCGACTTTTTTTTGTGGGGTCATTTATCAAATCAAGTCTACGATAATGTGCGAGATAAGCCAGAGAACTTAGAAGAGTTGAAGAGAAGAATAACAGAGGCTTGCAACTCCATCACAGTTCGAGAGTTACAAAAGACGCGTAGACATTTTTCTGAACGGTTGGGACATTGTTTAGCCACACAAGGACAACACTTTGAGCAATTTCTTTAATAAGTGATTACCTTAATAAAATTATGTTTGCTTATTTCAATAAAATTATTTATAAAATTTATAAATTTTTATAAGAAAACACACCTATCTTATAACATTGTGTTAAATTTTATTCGTGTCGGCCAAAAATTGCAAATGTCAGCGTAAAATCCAAGCTATTAGAAATTAAAAAGTCGTATAAAATGAGATTTAAAAAAAAGTTTTTGGTAGATTCATTGTAATTTCTAATGATAAATTGAAATCATTTTAATAAAGAAAGCATAATGACATTTTAGCCACGTTGATTTTTCTGGTTTAATTATCTGTGTTATTATTCCATCTTGTAATGATAAAATAAAACATGTTCATGTTATTGTGGCAATGTACATTTCGTAGAGAAATGTTTGATTTATTAATGGAAACCAAAAATTTCTTAAAATTTATACGACTACAAAAGTTAACAGGGAGTCGAAATATTAGCATGTAAATCCCTATGGCCACAGTTAAATGAAAAGCACTGTATATGAAAACGGCAGGTGATTGTTTTCAAAGTAAGGTTTAAATAAATTGCATATAGTACTACTTCCGCTCTCTATTTTCAAACTTCTTTAATATACAAAGAATTGTTAATAATAATAATAATTTATTACATTTTAAGTAGCCACAAACAAATACCACAAAGTGGGTTTAAACAAGTCAAATAGATAGATAGATATTAAATTACATTTACAAATCTTACACATACAACAGAGCGTTTTTATGTATGCAAACAGGAAAGGTTGGATGGTAGTGGGAGAGCTATTTTGCGTCGTAACCTGTTCAGTTACTCATTATTAGTATAAATATAAAGTTTTAACACAATCGCGCAAATAGTATTTAAACTATCGTCGACCAAGCAACTTAATTGAGAAGAAATGGTAAAATATGGAGAAAATCAAGCATCGCACTGTTATCAAGTTCCTTACAAAATAATGAACGTCTGTTCATACCACATCGGGAGAGATGATATCATTGGTTTACGGAGATTCTTTCTCGGGAAAAACTATGAATTTTAAGTGGCACAGTCGTTTTAAACAATGAAGAGCATCATTTAATGTCGACCCATGGCCGGGCCTGCCTATGGAAGTAACCATTCCAGTTTTTTTTTAAAAAAAGTGAAAAATTGAAAATGCAAGATTTTCGGCTAAGAACACACAACACACAGAAATGGCTTAAGTATCTGACAACCATTTTTAAAATCCTTTAT
The DNA here is from genome assembly GCA_963170755.1 of Amphimallon solstitiale. Classification (NCBI taxonomy): domain Eukaryota; kingdom Metazoa; phylum Arthropoda; class Insecta; order Coleoptera; family Scarabaeidae; genus Amphimallon; species Amphimallon solstitiale. The sequence continues at coordinate 140,833,453 of OY720676.1, read as the reverse complement.
GATCGTCTTGGCGTGACTAAGGACTAAGATTAGCACAAGATGGTGCCGAAAATGCTCACGCCGCCGCAAAATCAACAGCGCGCGGAAATTTTCCGTGAGTTTTGTACCTCTATAATGAAGTGAGAAATAGTGTATTGAGTCGAGGACTGAGGATAAAGTTGGGAAATTATGAACCTGAAAGCAAGGAATACTCTATGTATTGCCATAAAACACACCACCCAAGAAGTTTAAGTTGTAACAGTCGGTCGGAAAACTCTTGTTAATTGATTACAAAGATAAAGGCGTGTTCATAACTAGAGAATACTACCCTTCAATCCTGCCCTCTACAGATATGTTTGAAAATTTCATCTACATTTAACCGTTTGGCCCCTATCGTTGTCAGAGAGATCGACCAAAGGAAAGAAAGAGCTGAGGAGATGTTTGCGAAAAACACTTCTCCATTATTGGGAGACTTCAGTGCATGGTCATCTGCAAAAATCTCAATTCCAAATTTTGTATTTACGAATGTAATCTCCCTTTTGAGAACTGGTTAGATTTTGAGCAAAATCGGCAGACCGGAAGTAGTAGTTTACTTCAGTGAAAAAAACGAAATTTGCAAATATTTCGTCAATTACTAAGTTTAGACTAATTTATAAAGAATTCATAAGTATTTAGAACTTAATTTGCAATATCTTTTATATAAAAAAAATTTCAAAATTCGGACCGGAAGTATCACTTTTACTCTTACCGAATAACGATTTTTGGAAAATATGTCGTAAATTATGCATTCTATATACATTTATGAATAATACAAAAGTATTTAGAGTTGGATTTGGAATATTTTTTGTATAAATGAAATTTCAGAATTCGGACCGGAAGTAACACTTTCATACGTATAAGAAAGTCGTGTGGTGGCCACACCTCATTTTTGCACCATGTGTAGGAAGGTTAGAAATATACAAAAAATAAGATAGATAACATGTATTACATAAATATTGCACTGAAATTGTCACGAACATTTTCAACACCTATAGAAATAATATAACAAGTATACATAAATTATTAAAAAGTATACGTAACGAATATATATTCAAAGAAACAAATGTATGTATAATACAAAGAGAGAATATATATATATGTAAATGTGAATTAAATATTTATCAAATATTGTTATGAATCTATTGGAAAATGTCCGGGAATACTATAAACCAAAAATAAACTATTTTCTAAAAGAATATTATGATTTATGTTTCAATGTTTCAATACGATAAAAGCAAACATTTCTAGTTGGGCTACTAGAAATTTCTATTTCAGCTACATTCCACCAAAATACAACAGAATTGTTATTATTTATTGATATTAAGTACATGAAAAACATTATACTGCTGTGAAATAGCATATATTTTATTTGTTATGCTTACGGCGCGGACATGACCGAGTTTAACTACGACGGAGTTACAATGGAGCAAATAAATAATGTAAACAGCACACATTTACTGAATAGCACTAATTCATATGGTGAACTGCAACATCTGTTTACGCTCGAGAAGAGCCCGAGAATGAGAGCAAAAAATGGCTATAAAATAAGGAATTTATGAGTAAAATTCTTTCTACATCGGCGTAGATAGCCTGAGGGGTTTTTAAAATTTATTATATTTACCTTATATTTCGCAAGAGGAATAATGTAAATATGTATATACTTACTGTTATTTAGTTTCAATAACATACGCGTACATTTTTACTTATCATTTATTTAGATCTAGAACGTTATTTATGTTACTTTTTCTAATATGAATATGAATTATCAGTGCTTCCGAAATTTATTACAAAGTCTGTAAAATATCGGTACAGAATGCCAAAATATCGCACGTTCGTCACTTAGCTCTGCTAAAACATACACATAAATAGTTTTTATGCAGAGAATTTCGATAGTTTACAAAATTTCGTTACATGTTTAAATGACGATGCTCGAAGTATTTCTGAGAACAAGGAACTAACACAAATCCCAAATTTAAAAAATCAGATATTATTCCTACAGGAACACTTTGGAAATTTGCCTAAACTAATCACATATTTTTAAAATCGAATCTGAAATTAAAAAATTGATTAACCACATTAGATGTGGCTATTAATAATTTCAAAAGTATTCCAAGTGACTTCGGATGTGGCCTTCGGCAAAAGTTTGACGCCGTTTTTAATAGAAATCCAGATTTAATAACATTGCGGCAATTGTGTATGCTAAATACGCTGAAATAAAAGAATATTTCCAGTACGCACATATAACCAGTTGCGATGTAAAAACGACGTTTTCTATCTACAAGGATGTACTTAATTCAAAGAGAACAAGTCTTACAGAAGAGAAAATGAACAAATAATAAGGTATTTTGTATTTTGTAGATCACCAGCCACTTGTTATCCAATGATATAAATAAAATTAAAACCTCTTTAAAAATACAACATCTCAATAGTGCGCCCATGGGCGAGTCATGACTCGCTCGTGTCCGCGCCCTAAGTTATTTTGCTTCATGATACAAGATCGCATTGACATAAAAACATTAGAATTTGCTTGTTGATATTTTTGCAAATTCTTAATTGTGGAATTATAACATCTATTATACAGAAGAAATATTAAGATAATCCGTTAGCTAAAAATATACCTAAGTATATTTAGAATACAAGCTATTCTAAATTACATTGTAAATAATTAATACATATATTTTACTGTAAGTGGTAGACAAAGTAGAACTAAGAAGAGAATCTATATAAACACACTAATTTTGTACAATGTTTAAAGTTAAATAAAAAAGTATTTGTATATAAATTGTAATTAACTATAATATTTTCATTTCATTATAAAAATTAAACTTGCACATAGAATTTACTACTGTTTCAGTAATCCCGACTCACTCATGCTTAGCCAAGTAGCAAACACTAATAAGCCGAGGAAATGATTAAATTGTTAACTCCATAGTTATAAGATAACCAGCAATTTTATATTTCGACTTGCTTTTCAAATCGGTTATTACAGTGTTTATAGTTCTAAATTGTAATGACATAAAAACAAATATGAGTTTTCATAAATGAGGTAATTTTGTAGAAAGACGTGCGTATATAGTATCTACCGTTGCAAGACAAGTAACAAGTTTATGCTTACCAATTTTTATATTTGCTTTTCGCATACCACTCCACCTGCAAATATATATATATACATGAATACATACGTATGTGTACCTATATTACGTATGTATATGCATAAAAGTGAGACATTTAAAATTTAAAAATCTTACGTAATAGACGCTACATAGTAAACACAGTTTCCTAATAATCCTTGAAGTGCGTTAACATTATTTTAGTAGCTGTCTGATAAGTAATTGTTATTTGGTTTATTTATTTGGTTTTCTATTGTGAAGTTGTACATTATAAAAAAGTATTAATTCGTAGAGGCATAACAAGTACCAGTTTGTAGTCAAAATTGAAAATTAATTTGCACAATAATTCTAAAAAACTAACCCGCAAAACAATTTCGCTATTATCCTTCCGACGATTTTATTTATTTGTAGTAAAAGCGACAAGTTACATGTCCTAAAATAATATGTTTGCAAAAATAATTTTTGAATTATTGTTTGAATGTTCTTTGAGGAATGCATGGCCAGAATATAAAAACATTATTAAACATATTTTTGGAGTGTCTGACAAGTCTGAAAATCTTTTGTAGGAGTGGGCATACATACGTAGATAAAATCAAAGAAGACATTTACATATTTCATATATGTATTTTATAAATGCTTTGTTTCGCAAATTCATTTAGTTATATTTAAACTTGTATAGTGTTTATTTATTTACGCGTTTGGCCGATACCAATTTTTATTAAAAATACTAAGACTGTTCTAGAATTGAAATTATATTTCTACTTACTTCCATATTATTAACATAGACTGAATAAAAACTAATCAAGATAATATTTCTATAATTCAAGAAGTAAATGTTATTGTTTCACCTCGAACTTTTCGAGAATTTGGTATGTAGGTACCTACACCTTTTTTTGTTTATTTTTACATTATTTACCACTGAAAAGTTTTTCTTAATATGTTTTATCTTCCAGAACAAGATTGGACGGAGAACAACGACCATAGAGAAGCCACAGTACTGTCAAATCTCTTGATGGTTTGTGTCTTTTGTATTTGAGTGATAAACACCCAAAAAGTACACTAAGTAAATGTCAATTTACACTGAAGAACCAGGGAAAGCATTCTCAGAAGCAAAAGCATGAAATAAAATGGCAGGTAAAGATCTTTAACATGGTTTTATAGTTTTTATCATTTCTAAATATGTACAATCTCAGCAATTAAAAAATAAGATTTTTATACACATATGCTACATCAGTTTCAATATCAAGATATAATATAAAACAAGTAAAAAAAATACACTGATTCACGCCGCATGACATGTATTTATAGACTTTTAATGAATAATTTACATTAATCTCCTTTGTAGTTGTTGTTTCAAAAACAGATTTCGTTTTTAGTAGAGCAAACATTTCGAAAAATAAAATTTGTTATTGAACCTTGATTGACTTTTACGCAGTTCTTAATCTGCCAACTAATAATAGTATTTAAAAATTCCTAAACTATGTATTCCAGAAGAAGTATGAATATTAAGACAGATTTTATTTGAAAGTAGTATATTGTTTGAATTAGTACGGCGCGATCATTTAAATTCTAAATTAGAGCAGGCTGTGAAATTTAAATTAAGTTGGTATATAAGTACTAATTTACAATTTGAATTGTCAAAGTGACGTTTCAAAATGTTAATTAATCAATAATTGACATTCTGGACAACCTAATAAAAAAAATCCCGCCTGCTATAATTTAGAATTTAAATGATCGCGTGGTATATAAATTGGTCGAATTGTTAAACACTAGCTTGTCAGCCTATAAGTTTCGTGTTAGTTTTCCCACTACACTGTTTGGATATTGTCTTTTATTAAAATTTCTAAGAGATGTCGTGGTTGGTAGGCAGACTGACGTCATCATTCGCCGTTATTTTGATAGTCAATCGACTATGTTCGAAAAGCTTGCGTGGTCTGAAAAACACTACCACTTCACACCTGGCCTTAGCCAGAAGGTATATGATATTTATTTATTTATTTCTGAGCAAGTTTAGGAATGCATTGACTTATAATAATGGAGTATTTGCGTAACAAAATAGTCCAATGATTCAAGTACCACAAGTCGTAGTATTTTAAATAATTTCGGTAGTCGATGGGCTGTGTTAGAAGAGCGTCGTCGTCTAAAAAATACTACCACCTGGCTTTAGGAAGGTATATGATATTTATTACTTTTAGGGGTCCCTCATATAAGCAGAAGTACATATTCATCTATGCTTCTGAGCAAGTGTGGGAAAGAATGCATTGATTTGCGATAATAGTTCAATTATTCAAGTACTACAAGTCGCGGAATCTTAAACAAAATAATAATCGTTTTTATAAATTGTAGAAATGAGTAAAATAAATTGCAATAGGCTACGCAATGCTTCTTTGCATAAGAAACATTATTAGAAAATAACATATTGCAATTTAATATCTGCGTTTCTCTGTTATGGCGTATTCTAAAGGAATTTGGTTGTCCCTTGTATATTATCCTACCAAAAAGATACATGTAAAAAAGAGCAGGCTAATTTCTCGCAGGCGTGTGATATATTATCTTAAAAAAGTAACTGAAATATAGAAACTCAACCGAGTTACTGGCTATGCGTTACTTGCGTTGCCCGGATAAGCACAGAAAATTCAATGTCAACTGAAAAATCTCCATACCAATCTTGACAAGTTAACAGGGGTTTCAATAATGTTCATATCTTTAATAAAACCTTGCCAAGTTTGATCTGGAGGTTTATCAGTTTATACAGATTTTTCGGGCTAATCAACACAATGCAAATATCTTGTAAGCAAATAATTCGGCATAGTTTCTATACTTCACTTATTTTTGTAAGATAATAAAAACACACGCCTGCGAGAATTTGGCATGCCTTTTTCATGTATATGTTTTTGGTGGAATTTCATAACTATTTGTTTATTTAATATTTACACAAATGGTCATCAGGGCTGGATGAGGTCGTTCAATCCTAATAAGAAGGATTGCTCCATTAATTGCCAAACCTTTACAGTATTTGGCGAATCTCATTTTAGTGAAAGGCTTTTTTCAGACGAATTAAAAATCAGTAAAGTGATTGCCTTTACAAGAAAGTTAGTCCCTTAGTCAACATGGTAGTATCGAAATAAACTTGACGGAAAAATGCAGGTTGTAAATTATTTATTCATAACTATATAACTTAAACAAGTTTTCTAGACTTATTGTATTACACGCAGGTAATACTGATGGTTTCATTATTGGTGCTGAACTTAAATAAAAAAATACTGACAAATATTAATGACACTATGACACTTAATGATATAACTTAAATCAGACGTTTTACATTCCATGGCAAACCTTTATCAATATATAACATTAAGAAAAAAACGAGTAGGGATTTATTGAAGTACTAGCTGGCCTGACAGATGTTGTTCTGTCTTTTCAGGTAGCTCGCGAGATTAGCAGTCTACCAAAAAAACGCCATCTATCGGACGGCAGCATATACCAAAACAATTTTATTGACCACATGAATATATTATGTACCGGGTGTTTTTTTATCTTTGATATCATTTTGATTACCTGCAACTTTTTTGTTTTTAAAAATATCAGAATGAAGCAAAAATCATTTTGCATAGGTATCTATGAAGTTTTTTACGTTTTAAAAAATAAAACAAAACACTAACGTTTTTCCAAGATATTAACCTAACTTATATTTTTTTAAATGGAAAGCCCTAAATATTTTCGGATATTTCGATTTTACATGAAATTTCAAGTATATTTTATAAAGCATACCCCATACCTATCTTCAACGGTTTGCGAGAAAACGGCGTTTAAACATGCAACAAAGAAAAATTTAGTTTTGTAACCCTGTTCTTAAAGATGTCGAAATCAAACAGAAATCATTTTTCATAATTATTTAGAAAGTTTATTTTTAATAAAACAAAAGATTAACGATTAACAAAGTAACAAATTATTAAAAAAAACAATTTTACAAAATTAAATTATTCTAAAAATGGCATGTTTAAACGCCGTTTTCTCGCAAACCGTTGAAGATAGGTATGGGGTATGCTTTATAAAATATACTTGAAATTTCATGTAAAATCAAAATATCCGAAAATATTTAGGGCTTTCCATTTAAAAAAATATAAGTTAGGTTAATATCTTGGAAAAACGTTAGTGTTTTCTTTTATTTTTTAAAACGTAAAAAACTTCATAGATACCTATGCAAAATGATTTTTGCTTCATTCTGATATTTTTAAAAACAAGAAAGTTGCAGGTGATCAAAATGATATCAAAGATAAAAAACACCCGGTACATATAAATCATATCGGTTTTTAAATATAAAATTTATTGATAAGTCGACTATAGCGCCACCTATCAGTTCCAGATTTTGTGTTTTTCTTTTTTGCTACTAAACCAATGTATATTATCAATTAGAATTATTTTAATGCATAAATATAGAATTTGTTAATAACATTACTACAGCGTCCCCTATCGGATCTTAACATCACTATGAACCATACTCTCGACAAAACAAATATATTGTGTGAATATGAGTTCAATGGGACTAGTTGTTCAGAAGTTACACGATCCCAAACAGACTCACCAACGTATATATAAGTATAAAGATTTTTCTCCATATCTTCAAGATTCTTTTGTTTTAATTGAAAGCATTCAATTTAGTTATTTCCATTCCGTGAACATAACGAACAAAACAAAAAGAGAATCAACCAAGTATGTCGTTCCTATCGTCAGTTATGATCGAGAATGCATACAAAAATTATGAACTTTGTAGTTTGTCCAATTTTTAATACTTTCCTTTGTACTTGTCCCGAATATGTTTTTTCCTGAAAACTTTTCCAGGAGCAAAACGAACAAAACAAAAGAGAATTACGCATATCCATTGTTCGAATCGTGAGTTCATACAAAACTCTTATAGAAAAAGACACTTTCAGTTTTTCTGAATTTTCCGGGCTACTTTTTCAACTTTTCTTTCCCTAAAACCCCTGCTCGTACTATTACAAACATTTATGTAAAAAAATTAGCCAAATCGGTCCAGCTGTTCTCAAGTTATGCGCTTACCACGGCACTGCATTTCATTTTTATTTATGTAGATTAATTGGTGTTGGAAATTAATCGCTTCCATAGAGATGTTTGCTTAGCAAGCTAGAATGATTAAATGTATCAGTCAATTGACATGTTAGTATGTTAGTACTAAACAAACCCAAATTGGCAGAAACAGTATAAAGTAAATTAAAACACAATATCTATGCTATAAAGAGGAAAAAAGAATATGGATAAAATTAAATTTAAAGAAGATGCCAGTCTAGAGAATTTACACAAAATAGGGGGAAGAAAAAAAACATGGTTGAGGATTTATTTACACAAAAAAATACACACAAACTATTTCTTTGTAAATATTGAATTATAATTAAATTGGCTGGGAAAATATTGAATTTCTAAAATTAAATCTCATAATTAATTATTACATTTTTTAAATATCGTTCTATAAAAGAAACAAAATAGGTATAATATGTTTATACGTGCGTGTAGGTATATACAGGGTTTTCAAACTTAAGTCGGCACTATCGCTATCTTCGTTATTATTGGAGCTACGAAGTCGCTTAAATAGGCAAACTAGTAGTATTTTTTTCGCTCATTACGATGGTGAAAACGGAATAAAAATTGAACATCGCTTTCGCGAGTTATGTCAAAAAGTTAAATTTTTTCATGTGGAACACCCAGTATACAATATTCTCAATCGATAGGAAATTGAATTCTGAACAAATAGTGTCCTATGACTTTTTATCCTAATGTCAAAAATGACAAAGCTATTGATGACTTTTAAAATTCTTCAAGGTGGCTGATATTTCATAAACAAAATTCGTTTGTTTCATAAATGTCATCAGAATTATGATGTCAAATTGAAGTTTTGCTAGTGAACACTTTACGGTTGTGTTTTTTGAGGAAACAATGCCTTTCACGCATTCAGAAAAATGTGATATGGTGGAATGTTATATCGTTTGTCAAAAAAATAGCCACCGAGCGCGTGAGCGTTATAGTGCGTTGTTTCCTATGCGTAATTTGCCAGATAGAAGGTACTTTTTGCTTTTGTATCGTAAATTTAGATCTAATGAAAATGTGTTCAAGAAAACTAGAACCAAGAAACAATTTATAATAAGTGAAGCAACGGAAATTAATGTGTTAGCTTACTTTGAAGCTCATCCTAATAATTCAATTAACGATTTCATGCAAGAAAGTGAACTATGTTTGGGAACTATTCATAATATTCTCAAAAAGTATAATTTTGTGCCGTACAAGTATCAACCTACACAGACGTTGGTACCAGGAGATCAAGAAAGGCGCATCCACTTTTGTCAGTGGTTCATTAATAAAATGAGAACCAATGATAATTTTTGGCGCTTAGTTCTTTGGAGTGACGAATCAACTTTCTCCAATAGGGGCATGTTCAACAGAAAAAACAGTCACTACTGGAGTCGCGAAAATCCGATGCTATTCCGTCCTTGTAACCCGCAGAGACGTTTTAGTATTAATGTTTGGTGCGGTCTAATGGGCTCAACAATTGTAGGCCCTATATTTTATCAGGGCGCATTAACTGGTGAGCGGTATGCCGAAATGTTAACCGCCACACTTCGCGACTTCTTGGATGATCTGACTTTAATTGATAGACAGCAGATTTACTTCCAACAAGACGGAGCTCCTCCCCATAACGTTCGCCAGGTAGATATCCTATTACACGATTTTTTTAATGACAGATATTTATCAACCAACGGCCCTATCCGTATGCCTCCTCGACCACCAGACATTACGCCGATGGATTTTTTCTTTTGGGGATATGTGAAGAGTGTGGTGTACAACAGACAGTATGATAATCTTGACGATCTTCAGCAGAGTATCGTTCATGCTATCAATAATATTAATGGTAGAATCATTGCCAGAGCCACTAGGAGCGTTTACAAGCGGGCTCAAAAATGCTTGGAGTACGAGGGAGTTGTTTTTGAGCATCTAGATTAAGTTTTGTTGTATTTTTTAAATATTTATAGGATTTATTATTATTACTATTATGATTACCTAAAATAAACAATACTTCATTGATATTCCCCTTGCTTTTTATTTCATTGCTAATACAAAGTTACAGCTAAGACAGCCACGAATTTGAAAAGTCATCAATAGCTTTGTCATTTTTGACATTAGCATAAAAGGTAGAACACATTTTGTTCAGAATTCAATTTCCTATCGATTGAGGATATTTTATACTGGGTGTTCCATTTGAAAAAATTTAACTTTTTGACATAGTCGCGAAAGCGATGTTCAATTTTTATTCCGTTTTCACCATCGTAATGAGCGAAAAAAATACTACTAGTTTGCCTATTTAAGCGACTTCGTAGCTCCAATAATAACGAAGATAGCGATAGTGCCGACTTAAGTTTGAAAACCCTGTATGTCGCAGGCTAATAGTAATTTTCGGCAAATAGCTTTTACCTAGGCAAATGATATCTGCCTTGGCAAATAGCTCCATATCATTTATTTCTGCTCAAAAGCTAGTTTCCTAGGCAAATGGTATCTGCCAGCTGGGTTTTTAGACAAATAGATTCACAACAAGACAAATGTCGTGGGCGAATAGTTATTTTAGGCAAATAGAATTTGCCAACAACATTTTTTAGACAAATTGGTTTTTAATTTTTATTTGAAGTTATGTTTATTCGTGTTTATCTAATGTTTATGTGCTTCGATTCTTCATTTAGCAGTTTTCTACCTATAACATGTAAGTTAATATTAATACCATGGTAGATAAAGATGAATTTTATTTAAGGCTGAATGCAAAGTACGAACAAACAACAATTAAAAAGCCGTGGACCCTGCAACGAACCAATGAAATTAGTGAGATTTTAAAAAGTTTTCGTTCAAAACAAATTCAGAATAATACTCAGGCCCTCTCAGCAAAAGAAAAATATTATGGCAAAACATATGACCTCCTGGAGATATCCGGCGTATCGAAAGTTATTCGGAAAGCAACATCTGTTTTACGACGACCTTATTTATGTTACACCAATTGAAAAATTTTTTGATAAAATTGTAGAAGGAATTATAATTGCAAAGAAAAATGATGTTTACCGCATTGGCACCAAAAGTGGTATTTTAAAAAACTGGCTGACTAGGAGTGACATAACACCTGTTTCGTCAATTAGTTTTACTTATGATGATATTCCCCAAGATTGCTTTATATCCTTAAGAGAAGCATGCGCCAAGCAGTCAATGTTTTCGGGTCAAGGATTTTCAAAATGCCAATGTAGACCCTCAAAAACCCAGTGCCATACTAAACGATGTGCCTGTTTCAAATTTCCAGTTTTGAAACAGGCACATCGTTTAGTATGGCACTGGGTTTTTGAAGGCCTACATTGGCATTTTGAAAATCCATGACCCGAAAACATAGACTGCTTGGCGCCTGTAATTTTATTATACAGCACGTGCACAGATTAGATCAGATGGTTCACTTAAATACGGGGTTTTGCCGCCTAATCTACCTAACTGGGTCATTATTAGATGACGCCATGGTTGAGAAACAAGAGACCTATAAGTAAATTTGAATCATGAGTTTAACCGAATATCTTGAGATGTCGCTACTATAGCGCTGTCATTTTATTAAAACGCGTAGAAGCGTCAGCCATTAAATTTTGTGTGTGTTGCTAAACATTATTTTTCTTATTGCTACTAGTTAATGGTGTTATAATCGTACCGTAAGTTCTGTAAAGAGTAATATGATAATTTTATTAAGTTAACATAAGGCATTTTTAGAATTGAAGGATGAATAGACCCTGGTGGATCGTGTGTGGGGCGTACAAGCAGGAAGCAAGAGCGATGCATATTTTCCTAGAATGCGAACAAGTAACTAACGACACTAATAGTTGATATATAACCCGAAGGTGAGCTGGAGATTTTTTGTTTGTAGTTCTGATTCCAAGAGCAATAAGGACCACCTGGTTGTAGCAAGGATTTTGTTGGTTCCCCGATTACACCAATTAAAGTTTAAATGACAGTTAAGTAAGTAATTGGCAATTATTAGGAGTATAATATAAGTGGGAAGAATTGAAGTTGAGGTGTCAGGCGATTTTTGACAAAATGATTAGTGTATGTTATAAAGGACCTCTAATTGAACACCATTTTCATATAAAATTATCAATGTAAACGTAGGGAAATGGAGATAAAAAAATGAATTAGGTACTCGCCGAGTCAATATCTTGCAGGTTACATCTCATGTGAGATGTCCCATATAGAGCATTGAAATAATGAAAATCACAATAAATGATGTTTATTTAAGCTCACAACACAACAATTACCTTTGATTTGTAGGTTTTTTTTATTGAATTTTAGCAAAATTGTAAATATGAGATCACATGATATCAACTGTTTTTGTTGACATTCGATGGTGGTTTTAAAATCGCAGAAAAGTCATAAGAAAACATACAAATTGACCTAAATTGTGTGTGATTATGTGAAATAAACATCAATTATCGTGATTTTCATCATTTCAATGATCTATATGGGATACCTTTCATGAGATGTAAACTGCAAAATTGACTCGGTCAGTACCTAATTTATTTTTTATCTCCATTTCTCTATGTTTGCATTGATAATTTTATAAGAAAAAGTTGTTCAATTAGAGGTGCTCTACAAGGTACACTAGTCGCCCGACACCTCAACTGCAGTTTAACCCTGTAGGTGTATAAGAAAGCCTTTAAGGTACACGAAAAACTTACTACTTGTTTTTAAGTTTCTATATTATGTTTTTTCACAAGCAAACAATCGATGTTTAGCAGTGTTAATAGAAACTTCAGGTTTCTTGGTACAGAAGCATTTATGGTTTTTCCTAATGATTTTCCTAGGCAGTTTCCTTTAATGAAAAGTGCCTTTATATTATCGTTGATATTTGTTAGTATACAGTTGTAATTATTATATTTTATTATTCAGGAGTGAAACAACAGCAAATGGGCATGAAACCTGTGCTAGATGCCAGTACAACATGTAATAAGAAACTCTGCAGCCTACATTTTGACACAAACTGCTATGCACACCCTCATTCAGTACGCTTAAACAGAAATGCAGTGCCGACACTCCATCCCATGAGGCCACCACGGAGGCTAAGGCAGCCATATCATTGGAAGTCTCATTTGTTTTACGACAACAATAAATTAATCAATTTGTTCTTAGTTATTGCAGGTTTCATTTTTTTGTTTTCTTCTATAGCCATGTAATTAACATTATTTAATTTTTAAGCCCTAATTGTCACTCTTTTAATTATATATTGATGAAAAGACATCTACTAAATTTGTTAGATATCTTATGTATCAATATTTTTATTTATGTCACCTTATTTTATGTTCATCATTTATGTAATACAAGACTTTGTAAATGGTGCTAGTAAACATGGGCGGACTTAAGTCATTGTGTGTTTATCAGGTTTAATTACATACTTTGTAGTATTTTGAGCTTGTGCTTTTTCGACAGAAATTCTATCTTATTGTTAAAAATATGTTTGTTAGTCGAATATTCTACTTTTGGTAGATGATGCTATTGTTCGTTAATTTATTTTTGTACTGGTAATTTAACTAAAACATAAGTGTTGGATGTTAGTTATAATTTTTCAATAGTAATCATAAATGTACTTTGTAGCTTTTCTACTTTGTAGTATTCCGAGTAAGTACTTGTGCTTTTTCGACAGAAATTCTATCTTATTGTTAAAAATATGTTTGTTAGTCGAATATCCTACTTTTGGTAGATTATGCTATTGTTCGTTAATTTATTTTTGTACTGGTAATTTAACTAAAAGATAAGTGTTGGATGTTAGTTATAATTTTTCAATAGTAATCATAAATGTACTTTATAGCTTTTCTACTTTGTAGTATTTCGAGTAAGTACTTGTGCTTTTTCGACAGAAATTCTGTCTTATTGTTAAAAATATGTTTGTTAGTCGAAAATTCTACTTTTGGTAGACTATGCTATTGTTCGTTAATTTATTTTTGTACTGGTAATTTAACTAAAAAAACTAGATGTTACTTATTAATAATCATAAATGTACTTTGTACCTTTTCTACGTAACAATATTAAAATGTAATTATTTAAGTAATTCTTTTCTTTAAAACGTTATTGTGTGGTTACAGCATTGTCATTGAATATCGTACTGTATACTGTTTTCCTTAGAAATGATTCCTCATTGCTACGAGAACTAGTAAATAGTATGCAATTTAATTACAGTGTTATAATCATGTATCGCGAGATCAAAAATTATATTGATGAAGGTTTGTCATGTAATGTAAAACGTCTGTCTTAAGTTATATCATTGTCATATTGTCCATATTTGTCATTATATTTTCTCTTATAATGACAAATATTAATGACAGTATGACACTTAATGATATAACTTAAGACAGACGTTTTACATTCCATGACAAACCTTTATCAATATAATTTTTGATCTCGCGGTATCCCTAATTTGTAATAAACTTTCTTTTGAATTTCCCGCTACCAAATACATTTTGAATCTCCCGCTATTTGCTTAGTGTTATTGAAAACTGTAATTTTTTGATGTCGGCGTCATCTATATTTGACCCGAGGCAATACAAAACGCGGATAAAAATTTTGGCTTGACTGAGCCATTTGATGTAATCTGTGAGCACGTGTCAATTTTCATTAGCCATAGGCGATTAATTCATGCAATACGTGACAACATGGCACCCCACCTTTCCTCTTCAATGCGAGTGCGAGACCGATACAAGCTCAAGTTAGCAGTAGCTGTTGGACTATTGACTAGGGTGTTTGTACTGCGCTCAGAAATAATATTTACGCATTGCAAGGATTTTTCTTTTTCTTTTTCTTTTCAGTAAATGCAGAGAATTATTAAGCTGCGTTCACGCTGCATGTCACAAACAAAAGCGTAATTCTAATAAAATTAAAAATAAGGTAAATAAAAAAGGATTCTGAAAATAATAATAAACTACTAGATCGCGGCGGCCATTTGATGATGACGGCTTTTATTGCAGACTAGATCGCAACGTTTTCGCAGCTAAACATTTAATGTAGAAGTGGGAAGATCGGAGAAAGTCGTTGTGATGTCGATTGTTGTCGGGACTGGTGACGGATAGTAGGGGTGACACACGTTGCCACATATTATTTGTATACTTATAAATCGCATGTAAACATTGAATCCATATACCTAATGAAAATTGACACATACGGTATACATATCCTAGTTATTCTACAGAAATTAAAAATTTTGTAATATTTAACGTAATTATTTTTCGTTTACGGCGAAAATGGATTGTTTCGTACTTTACTACTGTATTCAAATATACATACATACCTATTATATGGATTCATTGAACTATGTTAATATCATTAGCATTGTTATTTAATATTAGATACAGTCTACAAGTATACTGTCTGTGTTGTTACATTCTAAAGTTGTATATTTTTACTACGGTAAGCTCCTTTAATCTCTAAAACTCAAAACTAACTAGTAATTTAAACAAAAGATACACATAGAAAGTAACTTTTTATATATCACAAAAATAAACTTTAAAAAATAGTTGACAGATACATTTTAACGTATGCGTATAAAATTGAACACAAAAAAAAACGACGGAAATTAAGGATCCCGTATTAATATAAATAAATTGTCTGCGCTCAAGGTCAAACATGAGCTTGTTGAAAAAAAAACTGTTTATTATATTTGCATTGCTAATGACGTAACATATGCTGGCGATTCGCCAGCAGCATGCAAAAAAAAACTTCGCGAAACTGCCCTATCCTAACCTTCAAATGGTGGAAAGGTCATGTTGGTAAGATAGGTCAGCATGTGATCTGATTTTTCAAGCGAAATTCTGCTCGTAAAATTCCCGATTTTATTCTCTGCATGACATGTAATAATATAAGTATCGTTCGTGTGCTATCTATTGTTTCCAAAGTCGAGGATGCGGTCAATAATTGCTTCGGATAAGAATCATAAAATTTAAAGCATGCATTTGTACGTGATATTTATACAACATGCAATTTGCATGTTCTACGATGTGTATGTAAATAATTACGTAGGTTCTTTGAAAATTTGGCAAAAAATGTTTCTATGCTATTTTAGAACATACATGTACTAATAATTCTCAAATGCACCTGTTTATAACATTGTATAATTATTCATCATCAACAGCCAGATTTCAAATGGATTTGTGGACACTTATCAAACACACATCATGTGTTTTTGGGGGAATTTAGTACACAGCACCGACCCAAAAACCACTTTCGGGAATATGGACGTATTATACATACCAGGGACAACGGCCCGGAAAAGAACAACGAACAAGCAAAGACCAAAACAAATCAGAATAGCGTGCCGGAATGTAAGATCGCGAAAAACACTGAGATTGTGTTTCCTGTCACAAAGCCCACAAGCAGAAACCAAGCAAAGAGGAAAAGAAATCCCACTCGAAAATTACATGTCAATACATAGCGGCAAGGACGAACACAAAACATCCAGCTACGGAGTAGCCCTACTAGTCCATAAAAAGTACAAATTGAACATTATAGACACGGCCTCTGTAATCGATTGAATTCTAAAATAGTATATTATGCAATGAGCATTTAATGATAGCTATTAAGACACGAGTAAGAAAATTACAATACGAGGCGAAGCCGAGTATGTAATGAATACTAGTGTCTTAATAGCCATTAAATGCGAGTTGCATACACTATTTTTTCTACAACCCCATAATAAAACTTTATTTTAGAACATTCCATTTCATAAATTGAGGTGAAAATTTTCCATGCACCATTGCGATTTTAGCTGGTAATAAATTATTCGTGGTTTTTAAGGCTTGTTCCATAATTTCTGGTGGACTCAAATTTTACATTTCACTGTCATTATCCCTCATTTTTACCGTTTATATTTTCAAAAAAAGCACAAATTTTAAGTACTTACTTGTAAATTGCAGAGAACTGTTACATTTATTTAATTTGTATATCTGTCAGATATGCAGTCGCCATATTGAATATTGTTTGAATATTGGAATGTCGCATTCCTATTGGATATAAACTTGTATCGTAATGAAAAATCTGTATTCCTATTGGATATAAACTTGTATCATAATGAAAATCTGTATCGTAATGGACATCATTAAAGTACAGGTTCGGCATATCTAATAATACAATTAAAGTATGGGAGTAGAAAAAGGACATTTAGTGTGAAAAACAATCTGATGCATATCATTTCCGTTTACTTCCAAGATGAGGGTTGACCGCATCAGGAAGCCCAACACTCTATGAAGAACAATATGGCGTAGTTGAAAAAGTACAAGGAAAGCTCTACAATCATGGGCGATCTGAACATACATGTTGGGAATGAGTTAATCAAATGAATGAAACAGAAATAGAATGAAATAAATGAACGCGGAGAGATGCTGATTAGGCTATGCGCAAATAACATATTACGAATTAACAATACTTTCTTCCCGCATAAAGAACAGCATAAGATTACATTTGTTGGCCAGCGAAAAAAACAACAACCACAGATTACGTCATAACGAGCCGGCCAATCCTTCCTCAACAGATAATGAATATGAACAGCTTTATGTCGTCAAATATCGTATCAGATCACAACCTTGTCCTTGGCAAAATGGAAATAAAATTGACGCCAAGTAATATACTATCCCCCGTAATAGTCGAAAGATGCAATTTAGAATCACTAATAGACGAAAGTACTCGTAACCTTTGCAAAACTAAATTACATAACCATTTATCAGAAAATCCTATTAGCGAAAACGATACCATCGGACAAAGTTGGAACAACATCAAAACAAACATAAAGCGATGGGATAAGTAAAGTTAATTTGAATGCGAAACCAAATACAAAGCCTTGGTTCTCGTAAGAAGTAAAGGCAATAACTTTAAGAGAGAGATAAGCATACACCAGAAAGGTTGAAGGGTAAAGGATGAAGCACAATCAGAAACTAAGTGAATAGCAGAATAAGAGAAAGAAAAAGAGACTACTGAGAACAATTCAGCAGGGATATGGAGCGCGGTATATATCCAAGACAAAAAAGAATCTGGAAGAATCTGGAGACTGCACAAGTCAGCGATATAAAAGCAGAACTGTGGATTCAACACTTTGAAAACATGCAAAATCAGGACAAACAGCAGGCATAAAAGAAACAACCTCACTGGTGAATCACGAGAGATAAATATAAATAAATACAGAAATATAAATAAATATATAAATAGTAACAGTCACCAAAAAACCGAGAAACACCGGGTGAAGACAATACGACCAACTACGGTGGAGGTGCATTGTTGTCAGAGTTCCACAAACTCTACAATGGTATCATGCTATGGCGTACAGTTCCCTCAAAGTGGAAGAGGGAATATGATCCCCAAATTTTAAAAAATGAGGTGTGGCCACCACACGACTTTCTTATACGTATGAAAGTGTTACTTCCGGTCCGAATTTTGAAATTTCATTTATACAAAAAATATTCCAAATCTAACTCTAAATACTTTTGTACTCTTCATAAATATATATAGAATGCATAATTTACGACATATTTGCAAAAAATCGTTATTCGGCAAAAGTAAAAGTGACACTTGAAATTTTTTTTATACAAAAGATTTTGGAAATTAAGTTCTAAATACTTATGAATTCTTTATCAATTAGTCTAAACTTAGTAGTTGATGAAATATTGGCAAAATTCGACTTTTTCACTGAAGTAAACTACTACTTCCGGTCTGCCGATTTTGCTCAAAATCTAATCAGTTCTCAAGAGGGAGATTATAATAATAATAATAATAATAATAATAATATGCTTTATTTCAAGATACATACAATATATTCACATATAACACACACACATATATATTAATACATATATGTATATATCAAAAACAAACGAAATATGTAACTGAAACCCTAAGGCGTGGTTCAGATGGATGGAGAAATTTTCCATCCCCTGTTCTTACACCAAAACCTTAACATTAAGACAAGACATATAACAAAGTTTGCCTATACTAACTTAATACTAATATTCTGCTATGATTACGTAGTCGTATGTGAATTAAGGTGGCACGCAAGTAACTGTATGCAAAAAAAAAAGAAAATGTATATACATATAGAAAAGAAAATAATTTACAAGTAACGACTGAGAACCACTACTGACATTCAAAGAGATACTGCACAATTTGACGTTTAAACGCCCCTGGCTCCAAGGATTTGTAATGAACAGGAATAATATTGTATAGTTGATAAATGTTGTATGTGAAGGATCTTTCGAAAATTGCCAGTCTATGTTTTGGGGGTCTAATCAAGTTCGTGTTGCGAAGATTTATATTATGAACATCTGATCGAAAACGTATTTTTGATGTTAGATATGACGGAGTTTGAGAAATAAGAATTTTATGATAGAGGCATAGAGCATGTAATCTTCTCCTATTAGCCATGTTCAACCAACGCAACTCAATAAGTTTATGCGTAATATGTTCAAATTTACGTATGCCAAAAATATAGCGCATACAAGCATTCTGTACCTTTTGGATACGAGATCGATCCGCGTTATCTAAGCAGGGACCGTAAACTGGGGAAGCATAATTAAAGTGTGATAAAACAAGACTTTCGCACAGCATAGTCTTAGTACGAACGTCAAAAATTAATCGGTAAGGATATAGTGTTTTCAGATTGGCGTAGGCTAACTGTATAATTTTTGAAATGTGTTCCTTAAATCTGAAGCTGTTATCAATCATCAGACCAAGATTTCTCGCGGACTGAACCAACGGTATCTCCGTATCATTGACATTTATTTTAATCCGTTCTTTAGTGTTCTGAATTAAAGAGGGATTGCCAAACAGGACAGCAGTGGTTTTCTCAGGATTAATTTTCAGGGCATGATGCCGCGAAAACGACTGTATGCGCTGCAAGTCTCGATTAATGCAATCCACGGCCATCTGTACCTCGTGTTTTGAAAAATCCATGTAAAGTTGTGTATCATCGGCATACATCTGCAATTGACAGTGTTGTACACATTTGTTTAAATGACTAGTGTAAAGGGAGAAAAAAAGAGGGCCAAGGATGGATCCCTGGGGAACACCTCTAGTCAAGGCCAAAGCTGATGAGACATCACCGTGCAGCTTCACGCACTGGTACCTTTCGGAAAAATATGAATGCACGAGACCCACAGCGCTGCCACTGAAACCCAGATGGTATAGGACAGCCAACAAGATATCATAGTTAACAGTGTCGAAAGCCTTACTGTAATCCAGCAAGACCAATAGAGACATGGAGTTATTATCTCTAGATCTAAGAATATCATCCGTAACTTTCAGGAGTGTAGTAGTGCAACTGTGGTTACGTCGAAAACCCGACTGACATTGAGGGAGCAAATCAAATGCTTCCAAATGTCCATGAATTTGAAAACCTAATATCTTTTCGAGAACTTTGCTCAGGACAGGCAACAAACTAATAGGGCGAAGGTCACCAATGTTAACAGGATTTGCTTTTTTAGGTATAGGAATTACCAGTGATGTTTTCCAAGATGCAGGAAAAGTGCTCTCTGCTATGCAACAGTTCACCAGGTGGGTTATGTATGGAAGGACATGTGGTAGAAGCAGTCTAAGCATATGAATGCTAATACCATCAATGCCAACAGCAGCACTACCAATGCTCAAGATCAAGCGAAAAACAGTATCCTCATCAACAGTGCGAAATGCAAAAACATTCGCTAGATCCTCCCGGGTATTTTCCATATAGTTACGAATACACCCCGCAAAATCTCCAGAAACGACAGGTATGCTGCTAATAAAACTGGAGTTGATAAGGTTCGAGTCAGAAAACCCACAAGGAATCCCACTTCGCTTTTTTTTCCCAATATTTAAACTATTAAGTTCACGCCAAATTAGTTTGCTGTTTTTGTTGTACGATAAATAACGAAAATAAGCTGACTTTTCATTTCGAATCGCCAATGTAGTGAAATTTCGAAGCTGTTTATAATAAATCCAATGCGCCTCCAATTTGGTTCTCCTAAACCTACTCTTAGCATTATTACGCAATTTCTGGAGAAGTTTCATATTTTCAGTTATCCACGGTTTACGGGGTTTACTAATTTTGACAGTTTTTAGAGGAGCATGAACGTTGAATAAATTAAGAATCACAGAATTGAAAAATTCCAATTGCGCGTTTAATGTCATAAAAAACATCTGATTAAATGGAATAACTGTTAAATCTTTCATAAAGAGGTCGTAGTCAAACCCCGAGTAATCTCTGAAGGTGTGCAGTTTTATATATTTATAATACAAAATTTGGATATCTGTAGCGGTTTGACCGCTATCGTGGTCACAGACACACAGACAGACAGACATTTTTTAAAAACCACTTTTTTGGTATCAGGGGACCTCAAAACGTGACATCTGCAAAAATCTCGAAGTCGAAAATTTTCATCATCATAATACTTCCTTATACTACGTATAAAAAAGTAAAAAGGTAACAAAATAGACCCAAGCAACTACAGAGGGATAGTATTACTAAATACAATAGGGACACTCTTTAAGAAAATAATAACACGTGTTATTAACAACAGAGATTTCGACAAAATACGTCAATTATAGGCGCTATATATGTTATCGTCAGATTGTGGAAAAAGCACTGGAAACATTATTACAATTTACCCGTTCTAACTTTTCAATTCACCTTCATTTGGATGCGATGACCCGTAATTTAGTAAAATAACCCTTAAATAGAAATTTTGACTTATGCTTAAGACCAAGGAAGCAGAAAATTAATACTTACCTCTGGTACAAACGAATAATGAAACCAATGTTTAAAAATGTTAGAAGTCATCCCAGATTTTGAATGATCACAGTCCACAGGACATTTAAAACTTTTAAAACGAGGTTGGGCTCGCAGCTTAACCAATGACCAATGGCTTTACATTATGAGACCCAGAAATGTTAGGCCTGTCACGTCGGCATTGTACAATTTTTCTAACGTAAAACCACATTCTTTTTTTTTTATTTGAATTTTTAAACGGATCCACAAGTTTTGGTTGAGAGAAAAATTTCCCCCAAAAATGATCAAATGCGAATTCCAAACAGCTGTTAAGGCGTTGCAGCCAGCTATGGCTGTAAATTATTATCGTTTTCTCTGATTTGTGAATGCGTTTTGCCTTTATTTCATCAGTTACAAGAAAATTTTATTTCTTTGGTCAATAAACCATACAATGTTTTTTCCATTTTGGAAACTCTTTCAAATACGTTTCTTACCTGTTCTGCCATAAATATCTCTCACAATTGTAGAAATCATTTTCTGTTTTTCGTTTTATTTTACAAATTGTAGATTTTGTGACACCATATTTTTTACGTTACCCTTTTTTGTATTCACTTCTTTAATCACTAGCGAGTTTTCATGGAGTGTAAGTGACATTTTTTTTAAGCGACATTTTATTGATAAATACTGAAATTACTATCTAAACTCAAATAACAACCACTAATACACGAAATGAAACACCTAAAACCATAATCCATATGTATATCGAAAATTCACAAACAAATATATCGGGATTTAGACTTTATGCCATGTTTATGTAGAAGCAAGAGCGACGATGCTAGCTAAGCGAAGAAAATTACATATGTTGTTGATTTGAATGCAAGTGTTTATATCAGAGTAACAGCATGTGAATTTTGCAAATGAAATTTATTTCCATAAACAACGATACAGGCTGTTCACAATAAACGGTGGCCTAGTGTAATTAATACTATGTTCACGTTATGCAGGATTCCCATTACGCTATGTTCCCACTAAAGAGTGTTTATTATATGTATATACATTTTGATAGACATTATTTCCATGTTCTACTAATTCTGTTGTAAAAAATGAGTACATTGTTATTTTCCTCCCAAAATTACATCACAGGTTAGAGAAAAAGCATTTAAATACCTATATTTACATTACGTGATTTAATTTTACTCATCTCTTTACACTATATATATATAACCAGCATGGATTTACGTAACTTGGCAAAAACGTGTCTAGTGTATAGCTTTCAACCTACTGTCTTACAAAATTATGATATAGTTTGAAATTAAATTAGGAATAATAAGTACTCCAATAGTTGTTATATGTACTTAATTATCAGATGATACAAACATGATTAGCAATATAGCACGAGCATAACAGTTTTTATTTGCTTTTTTCAACCGCAAAGGTCATTTTTATAATAATATTCCTAAAATTTACAATGGATTAATGGAAAACTTTTAAACGTTTGATGCTGTTCCGTATATGTAACACAGGCACATGTAGAATACAAAAAGATTATTGCATATAGGATCAAAGTTTCCGAAACTATTAAGCAAATATTGAATACTTACTACAACTGTTTTCATAAAACTATTGTTTATGCCAAACCCTAAATGAATTCATAAACAAATAGATTAGAATGACCTTATTTTATTTTTAAAGCACAACGTTTCTTGTTTGCGTATTTGTACGACTTTACATACTAGTATTAAATGCCATTTCGCACGGCTATGGCAGATTAATACATTAAAATGATGCAATTTTTATGGTAATTATAAATTAATTAATATATACTGTCTAATTAATTGTTATTGTTATAAACAATAGACGAATTATAAACACAAAAGGAAAATATTGCATTTGGAATTTATGTTAGAATTTGGCGAAAAAATTCAACAAACATATTATCTCCAGCAATTTGTTATATTTGATTCGTTATCTTATTATCCGTGAAAAAGTTTTATGTTTATGTGTTCTACAATACGCAATTATTTTCTGTTAAACAATTTTAAATAAACACTACATTTTACTATCTCTGTCAAATTTAAAAGTCACATTGGTAAATAAAAACTTGGACTACCTAAAATTTGTTTTACCTTGCTACTAAAAGCTGATGAACTATACCTAACTCAAGATGTTGTTTTCACTGTTATTAGCAAATTAAACTCTTACAAAAAAGATTAGGGAAATAAATACTCTTAAATCTTAACATATTATATCTAACATTTTACTTTTAAATCTAAATTCTCTGGTTATCAATTCTCTTTCGAGTTTAGACTTGTTTAGCTTATTACCAGCATGCCGAAAAGGGGAGAACCAAAATTTGTTATCTGACCAATATCGATGACGACTAAGAAACCATCGCAGTAAGTACCATATGAAGGAAAGTTATTAATAGCGGAGTATGGAGAAACATTTTAGTAAAAGATACCTTAATTCTGCAATGATGTCTGTATATAATGCAGAACCGTTACAAATATGATATTCATATTTGTTGTCCATATGCCAGTCGGCATATGGACAACAGTCGCTTCGCTCATGATTAAAAAAGTGGTGACTAGAATGAGGTTTATAAAACTTCATACATAATATGCTACTATAGTTCAAACTTAATGTGATGACGTCATTATTAAATGATTGGATAGCAATTTAAAAATGTCTTTCCTTGCGTACTGTAGCAATCTTCCAAAGACTGAAGTTCTGTATTGATGCACTCTTACTAGAGATGCAAACCTGTTATGCTAGCTATTATTTGTTCCTATTGGAGAGACAATATTATCATTATCATCCAATAATAGGTGGAGAATGTGGCTAAAAATCTGAAATAAAATGCAAAAGAAAAAATCCCTTACCACAAAAAAATTTAAAAAATCTATATACGTATTTTGGCAACTAACTAACATTAATATTATCAACTAAAGCAAAACATTAACACATTAAAAAGATGAAATATTAAATTAACTATTATCTAGGTACAAAAGTAAATAATTTCATTAGTAATTCCGCTTTAAATGTAACTGCAGACACATGTTTTAGAGTCATTGTTGTTCGTCAGTACAAAGTAGCTAACGAATTAGGCGGGGTATCTTAGAGATGAGAGTCACAATCAGAGACCTTACAGGAGACAAAACACCAAGTGAGGCTACAGTCCAAAGGTCCTTTGTATCCAGGATACATCTAAACGTCGCCGTGAGGTAGATATTGTCCACCTGTGTGTCATCTGAACTTATAGTATATGATATAAGAAAAAAAATTATGCGGGTCATAGAATAATAGATATGAAAAGGTGCATGGGTAATTCCGCTGGAAATGCAACAGCAGACACGCGTTTCAGACTCGTTGTTCTTTGTCAGTACAGTGTAGCCAAGAAATGAGCTGTCTCTGGTCTCTGATTGTTGCTTTAATCTCCAAGGTTATCCCGCCTCATTCCTTAGATACATTGTACTGACGAAGACCAATGAGCCTGAATCACCTGTTTTCAGTTGAATTTTCAGCAGAATTACCTTTTTTACCTATATTATTATGATCCACATAACACTTGTCCATACAGTACACAAAAAATAAGTTTGTATCCTTGAGTATCTAACAAATTTATAAATGTGCCATAATATATTTTTTTTTATTATTTATTTAAATTTCGAATATTCGTTCGGTCAGTAACACAATTGTTGTCTTTTTATTTGAATTAGTTCTAAGATATTTCTAGTTTTGTTAGTGTTCTTTGCATAAAATATTTATTTGAACAAATTTAAAGTTTTGTATTGTATTACTTATATGATTTTTAAAGGAGTAACAGTTTTAGCATAATTTATCCCATAAAGACTTTTTCCATAATATGTAATAATAAACTAGGATTATTATTAGTATTATTATATAGGAATCTATTCTTAGAATTAAGAATATTATTTATTAATAATAAAATATGTTGACAGATTATATGAACATATTTATTAAGATTTTTAATCAGTTTTCAGATAAAGTAAGAAAGACATAACTACTTATAGAGATGAATCAAACTAATATTAATTATTTGCGTAATAAACCATTAATTTGTGAACATTTCTAGAATTCTAATTTAAGACATCGTACTCTATGTGGCATAGTATTTATTTTGAGTCCGGAAAAACATACAAAATATTGTATACATTACAATAAGTCAGTAAGCGAAAACAACATACTTCCAGCGCCGTTCAGCAACAATTTAACGTGGACCCATTGCTCTTTAATGTGTACCCAGATGCCTTAAAAATTATCGTCTCCTTCAAATTGCTTAATGGTACGAAGAAACTTTACATTCCTAAATGAATAGTTCAACAATAATCTAGGTAGTTTGTTTAAATGCTGATAAATGTGCAACACTCTACTTTGGTTTAGTTTTTAGATTATATGTCCATCATCTTATGTTCAAACGATATAGAAATATTTCCTAAGATTTTTGTCACATGAAGTATGACATTGATTACGATAGGCTACTGGATAGATATGGTTTCACGTCTTTAAGTAGAAGACGGGATGAAACAGTTCGTAACCTTCTACTAAAATTTGTTACTAATTGTGTCGTTTAACCTTCTCTTTTGTATCAACTTTTTTCTTAGTGTCTAAGTATGCTGTTAGATTGATACGTTCTACGTACCAAAAGCACGTGCAAATGTATTATTAAAATAGTTCCACATACATAATTTATTTAAGTTTTTCTTATTGTTATAGCGTATATCATTTTTTTGTTTTACCCCGTAAATAGATGTAATCTCTGTTAGTTAATAAGGATTATTATTATTATTATTATCACCAATTATACTTAATATGCTTTCATCATCAAAATTCTTTCAAGTTAGTCCTACTAAATTTGATTTACCTAATTACTCAAGTATCAAATTAACTATGAAATAACCCCAATCAAACGGACTACGACGAAATGATTTACGATGAACCAGCCACGGTAAATCGGACGGGATAAAACAACACCACGTCAATTTTCAGGCGACATTTGAGAAATATGAATTTTATTTATTGACACATTTATTTAGGTTTACAATACATTAATTTACTCATTCGGTTTTTAGATAAAGTAAGAAAAAACTAATAGTAACGACTAAAAATATTATCTTGTTGCACGGTAGTTACATAATTTTATTTTAGGAGTGCTTAATTTTTTTTTCTAGATTCACAATGGGAAAAAAACGGAAAAATGATAAAACAGATCATGAATATAAAAATCACACTTAAGTAGACAGACACACTCATTCATTTGTGAAATTACATTAAGCTCGAAATAAGACCTGATCTAGGTCAATATAAATACACTTACAATAGAAAATTTGGTCAGTATTTGCGATAAGGCCCGCTATTTTTAGCAATGTGATACACAATTTGGGCGCAATTCATTTTGAATTAGCATAGTTTTATGTGCGATAAATACCGCTCGTTATTTATTTATCATTATATAGTAACCATTAATTTGGTGGGTTTTATATGCTTTTGTTATTTTATTAGCAGTACTTACATCTTGTTTATGTTTAAATATCATTCGTTTTAAATTGAAATTTCAATTATAAGTTCATTCACAAGATGTAATATTTAATTGCTGTATTTGTATTTTATATATCCTGAATGAATAAGAAATTTTAACAACACAATTTGCCGTATAGACAGATTTGTAGAGAAACGTATATGGCCATTCAAATGCTATAAAATGAACACATGATTAAACAGTTTATACGATTATACATTACTAATTTATAATAATTAGAGTAAACGTCCATTAACCTCTATAAAAGCAAGTATTTCCAAATACAAATAAATTTGATAATATTTATTGAAGTATAAACTTCATTGGGGGCGTTGCGTTGATTGTGGGCACTGAACAAGACTGAGCCGTCACGCTCGCCTATGTAACGCTCGTTCGGGTAAAGTCGGCTCGAGTCGACTAAGGGAACGAGAGAAATATATCATATAGAGGTATTTAATTTCAATTAAATTGAAATTTAAATGAATAAATAAATTCATGTCCCCGAGCAGATTCGATCCCGAGCCGCACGGGTGAGAATCCGGCACGTTAGCATCAGACCAGCGCAGGACTCGTAAGCGAGGATTGATATTGTCTATTTATATATATATATAGAGAGAGATAATCAACATACGTTGGTTAGTTAGACGAAATACTTATAATTATCTATATATATATATATATAGATATATATAATCAGTAAAGGAATTATCGCGAATACATAAAATAAAACAAGAAAAAGAGAATATTGGGTAAATTCCGCTGTAGTGCAACCATAGAGACGTGTTTCTGACTAATTGGTCGTCATCAGTACGGTGTAGCCAAGGAATAAGGTGGGATATCCTTGGAGATAGAAGCAACACGGAAGACCATCAGGTGACAGACCACCATTTGCAGCTTCAGTTAGAAGATCTTCGGTTTTGAAGACAACAACTAACATCGCCACGAGGAAGACATTGTCAACCTGCGTGCCATCCGAACCCCAGGAAAGATAATCAGTAAAGGAATTATCGCGGATACATTCTTTCCGAAACCCAGGAAAGATAATCAGTAAAGGAATTATCGCGCTATACAAAATCCTCGAACTACCCTGTCAGACACTCTGTATATTGCCTTAATTCATTGACAATCATTATATCAATGATTTCATATAGCAGAAGTATTAGGGAACCCAACGATGCCCCTCTGGCATTCCAAGACTCAGACTCTTACAAAGTTGTCACCGTTTACATTTAATACCGTATGTGTCAATTTTCATTAGGTATAGGGATTCAATGTTTACGTGCGATTTATACGTATACAAGTAATACGTGGCAGCGTGGCACCCCTATTGTCCATCACCAATCCTGGCAACAATCGACATCACAACGATTTTCTTCGGTCTTCCCACTTCTCCCCACCGATTTTACATTCAATGTTTAGCTGCGAACACGTTGCGATCTAGTCTGCAATAAAAGTCGTCTTATTACTGGTACGGTAAATATCAAATGGCCGCCGCGATCTCCTGATCTAGTAGTTTATTATTATTTTCAGAATCCTTTTTTATTTACCTTATTTTTAATTTTATTAGAATTACGCTTTTGTTTGTGTCATGCAGCCTGGACGCAGCTTAATAATTCTCTGCATTTACTGAAAGGAAAAAGAAAAACAAATCCTTGCAACTCGTACACACCCAAGTCTTTGGTCCAATAGTTACTGCTCACTGCTAACTTGTATTTTCGAGCATGTATCGGTCGCGCTGGCATTGGAGAGGAAAGTAGGGGTGCCACGTTGTCACGTATTGCATGAATTGATCGCCTGTGGCTAATGAAAATTGACACATGCTGTATGTATCTGCTTTCTATAAATGAGGTAATCAATCAATTTATACTCCCACGAATGCAAACTCAATGTAAAAAGTTGGTTGCTCACGAACGGTGGCTCGCGAAGGATGTCAGAACAACCCAGCAACGTATTTTTCCTGGTCCAGTTTTCTGTTGACATGCTGAATAAACTTAGCGATAGCCGTCTCTGTGAAATGGTTCTCTCAAAATCCATGATGGTTCGGGAGAAGTATTTTAAAAGTATTTATATATTGCCATAATTAATTGACAATCATTTTCTTGACTGATTCACTGATTGCAGGAACGTGCTGACAATTGAGATTGGACTGTGGTTTTCAACATTTTCTTTACATCCACCTTTACGCATCGATACAACATGAGCTAATGTCATAATGTCCGAAAATTTTTTTACTCGATCAAGAAGTTGATCAGATATGTTAGAGGTTCTACAATTTCTAGGCAAACCTTTTTTATATAATTCTACTGTTAACGTAATCAAATCCACATGTCCGCTTATTTTTTAGCATTATAATTACACTATGTATGTCCTCTTCTGCTATGTACCTACCTACAAAAGATGCTTTGCGACAGTAAATCAGACGCTGTACAACTATCAGACAATTTACGCCCAACTTAAACTTATTCTACTTTAAAACTGAAGAAGAAGCAATATCTGAGGAATCCATAAGTAATTGTTTTATTTTTATCCATTAATAGGTGTACTAAGGATAAGTAATAACGATTCACTAATCCAATCTAAGCACGTCTAATAAAGGAACACTAGCATGCCGTATTATTTTTTCCTTCTTTTGCTACTTGTCATATGGTTTATTAAACCTTTTACTTTGTGGAGGAGAAGAAAATCTTACATACAGCTACCACAATCTCAGTTGGAAATGTTGTGAGGTGTGATTTTTACTGAATGAAAACCACTTCGCCTTCCGTTTCTCACATCTCACCGAAAACCGCCTTAGCATTTCTCTATCGGAACAACACTCTCTCTTTTATTTCCTTGTTTTCGATTATGACCCTGATCACAGCATATGCCTGTAACCAGGCTTCCTTCAATGTTATCAGACTTTCTTTCATATCGACATCGTTGAAGTCTTCTCCAATTACATGAGAATATACCTGCCTTTGGTTTTACCTTCTATGGCGGCATACTCTGATACCAGCTGCAGGCCACGCCGCCGCAACCACTCCGACACACACCCTAGTACCATATCCACGTCCTCCATGAGACTGGTTTCATTCTTGATTATCACAACCATGACATCATCTGCAAAGCCTATCAGCGTTGCTTCTCCTGCGAGCTCCATTCTAAGAAGTCAACCATTATATTAAATTCCAGAGGGTTGGAGCCTCACAACCATGACAACATCATCTGCAAAGCCTATCAGCGTTGCTTCTTCTGCGAGCTCCATTCTAAGAAGTCAACCATTACATTAAATTCCAGAGGGTTGGACCCAGTACTGCCCCTGCCTTTCCTTCTGCCTCTAGTACTATAGTTCTCTGTGACATATATGATGCTATTACATTCCACAGGCGTCCTTCAATCTTCCTGCCCCTAAGTTCTTGTAAGATTGTACTCCACGACGCAGTATTGAGGGCATTTTTAACATCAACAGTTAAGGTAGCACAGAGTCTATTTAATGTAAGTAAATTTCTACATGTTTGTTGGAGATTCTCTTTTTGAAATGTAGAGCGATTTTTGGGCAATTTTACGCAACTAAATAAAATAAAAAAAGTTCCAGATTTTTTGCTCGTCAGTGTATTTTTATATATTCTCGACAGCAACGCTTTTTCTTCAATGAAGCAGCCAGTCACATACCACAATCGGAACGGGTTCTAGCATTCGCTGATGATTCAATTTAGGTCATTAGTGCAAAATGAGTCAATCAGAATACAAGTAGAACCAGTTGGAATCTGAAATATAAAAAAAAGGAAATTTTACTTGTGACTTTTTAATTTCAAACTACGTATTTCTATTTCTTAAGTCAGTCACGCTTATTACAGTGTAAAATACTTTGTCATTTAAGTGTTTGTATATAAAATTAAAAAAATTTATTTGTATTTTACCTTAAACAATTTTACCGCATTTGTTTTATGCCGTTATATTGTCGACAGTCAATGAATGCAATAAATCAGTTGCAACTCGTATTGTTTTGTCTCTAGAAAAATAATTATTAAGTCTTAATGTCGTCCTTGATATTGTTCTATTATAATCCCACTTATAGTGAAGGTTAATGCTGCATGAAATGCACCTGGTAGTCGTAATATAATGAGTTTTTTTTCTACTCCAAGAAGTACATTTTTTCACACAATAATTGATGTATGTTGTACATATATATGTTCTATCACAATGTCCTTGACATTAAACGATACTTTTGGAAGAGATTATAAACATTAGTCACAAGTAGAAAAAAGACGGTAATAATAGAGAAAATGAATCTTTACATTGCAAAAAATAAAATCATTTTAACACACCTGATACTGAACAATTAGTGTTTA
This sequence comes from Amphimallon solstitiale, assembly GCA_963170755.1. NCBI lineage: Eukaryota > Metazoa > Arthropoda > Insecta > Coleoptera > Scarabaeidae > Amphimallon > Amphimallon solstitiale. The sequence continues at coordinate 140,801,665 of OY720676.1, read as the reverse complement.
AAAAGAGATGTTTCTAGGAACTAGAATAATTAATAGAAAGTTCTTGGAATACGTTAAGTGCATGATCTGTTTATATTACGCAAGGCGTAGTGTGGCACACTACAAAAATGGTAAATAAATTCCATCTAAGATTTTCATGAAGTGAAAAGCATATATTTGCTCGAAACACGAAGAAACAGTATTGCCATCTAGGGATAAGTTATTTTTACTATATTTGAAGATGTTATAAAATACTCATTAATCACTTATTATTATGGTAAAAATAGATACAATTTTGTTAATTTAACTATTTTATATCATCGTTGCCTGTGTTCACGTTTATCAAGATTGATGCTTGAATGCTACGTGGATGGGTTGATAATCTAAACCATGCGTGTATGAGACATTAAAATTGGTTTACTTTTTAACAGTCCTTGATAGCAGATAACACTTCGCAGTTTTGCAAACAGAGAGAAGTAAATTTTGTGAAAATCAAACATATTTTTTGCGAAGGAACAAACCATTATATAAACCACTATCAGTTAGAACGATTCATATGTAATTTACTGATTTTCATAAAGAATGTGGTCGTTATGCTAGAAGTGACTAACAAAATTCACGACATTGTATTGCAAATTGCAAGACTCCACAGTAAAAACGCGCAAAGTAGCTAGGATAGCGTACATCCATATACCGTATGTGTCTATTTTCATTAGCTATAGGGATTCAATGTTTACATGCGATTTATACGTATACAAATAATACGTGGCAACGTGTGCCTCCCGGCAACAATCGACATCACAGCGACTTTCTCCGATCTTGCCACTTCTACATTAAATGTTTAGCTGCGAACACGTTCCGATATAGTCTGATATAGTCTGCAATAAAATCCGTCATCATCAAATGGCCGGCGCGATCTAGTTGTTTATTATTATTTTCAGAATCCTTTTTTATTTACCTTATTTTTAATTTCATTAGAATTACGCTTTTGTTTGTGTCATGCTTAATAATTCTCTGCATTTACTGAAAGGAAAAAGAAAAATCCTTGCAAGACGTAAATATTATTTCTAAGCGCAGTACAAACATCCAAGTCAATAGTCCAACAGCTACTGCTAACTTGAGCTTGTATCGGTCGCGCTCGCATTGAAGAGAAAAGTAGGGGGTGCCATGTTGTCACGTATTGCATGAATTAATCGCCTATGGCTAATGAAAATTGACACGTGCTGTATAACACAAACATATGAAAAGAAGATTCGTCATATGGTGCACGCAGTTGCTCACGACTGGACAAAAACATACGCAAGTGACAACTACAGATATGGATCTGTGTAAGTACAATAAAAAGGATTATTCCTTTATTTCATAACTGTAGACAAAACATGAATCCCACCAGCGAATTTCCTCTGAGGCTGTTTTATCAACTAACAATGTTATGAAAGTGTATTTAATTCCAATCCAATACAAGAATTTTGAAACACAATACACCAACCAAACCCAGCGAAATTAGCAAAACTACAAGCTCATACCCTACCGCCATTGCTAGTCAATTCAAGTCAGGAGAACATTATCTGCCGAGATCGTCGAAAGCTATCAACGAACAACAACAGGAAACCCCGACAATCGATGATCATCTAAGAATTTTAACATTTCTTAGTAGATCACAATAACCTAACATTCAGCAATTTATTTCTGAATTATTTCTTCAAATAAGCTGTATGTCGTACTTTATATTTTGATCACTTTAAAATTTAGAATTTTTGGAATCATTAAAAATAATTATTTTGTAAATGAACACAATAGTATCCAAGTGGATAATATAACTTCTAAATTATTAATTTCCAATGTAATTATTCCTAAGCAACCGTATATACCATATCTAAAGAATTACAGTTTCGTAAAAACATATACGACTTTCCTAAGATGGTTCTAAGGCGACTATTCAGTATATAGATCTTGAGTACTACTCATATTTTAATAAATGTAATGAAGAGCTTCCCTTTTTCATAAAACCTTTGTTGTCTTTTCAAAAATCTAACCGATTCCGTAACTGGTTCAATTTGGTATAATTCACTACCACTAAAAGCAGAGTAATACCGGTAGGTATATCACTTTTAGGTTAGTTTCTACCAGATATATCGATAATCACCAAATTCAAATTACCATTTCAAATTGATTAATTAACATTTCATTGCTTACTTTAACCTCGCGTACAGCCATATATTAATATATGCGTGTAATTAATATCGTAACGTATGCATATACCTATAACCGACATATTGAGGAGACAATTCCAATATTACTTATGTTGGTTTGTTTCTTCTACTTTCTAGGATTATGCTCAATAGCAGACTAATACAAGGGGGTCCTTGGTAGCGAGAGAGAGTTGCGACTAGTAGCAGAGCTTAACTAAAACTCAGTATACTAGTAAAAAGGCAAGTATGCGAAATTTTAATTTTTTAAAAATTATGGCGGGCTAATGGCCTCCTCCTTTTTTATAACTTCCTGAAGTCGGACTTTGAAATTCTGCATAATATGCCGCAACATATCTAACGGAATGTTTATCAATAAAAATCTTGCTCCTGAAATAGCCCCACAAAACGTAATCGCACGCCGTTGGGTCTGGCGATCTTGGAGGCCACTCAATGTTCCCGTGTTTAGAAATACCGCTATCTGAAAACAGTCGTTGCACAGCGTCATTGATACCCCTGCGGTATGTGCAATAGCATTTTCTTGCTGAAACCATGTATTCTGGTTGTTTTGTGGAAGCAGCATAGTATGCAGCCGACTGTTACAGCATTTTCATTCTGATCTTCAAACAATAAGAATGAGTGTGCTTAAAACCACACGGCAGAAGTGAAAACTTCATCAAGGCGATGTTAATAATACGAAATACACGCGTATAATATTCAGTAACGTATTAAATAAAACGTATTCGCACATTTATTATATTTACACATATACAAACGCGTATAATATTCAGTAACGTATTAAATAAAACGTAAACCTCAACCATCCCCGTATCTAAAATTTCACATTCATATGTCAATTTTCAAAAAATTCTTCCGCCATGTTGTTTATTTTGACATTTTGACTTTGGATTCGTGATTGGCGATCTAAGGCACCCCCGTGTCTAAAATTTCACATTCATACGTTAATTTTCAAAAAACTCGTCCGCCATTTTGTTTTTTTTTTGCCATTTTGACTTTAGATTCGTGATCGGCGACCTAAGACCCTCCCGTATCTAAAATTTCACATTCATGCGTCAATTTTCAAAAAATTCTTCCGCCATTTTGTTTTTTTGACATTTTGACTTTGGAATTGTGATCGGGGACCCCCAAAACCCCCGTATCTAAAATTTCACATCCATACGTCAATTTTCAAAAAACTCGTGCGCCATTTTGTTTTTTTTGACATTTTGACTTTGGATTTGTGATCGACGATCTAAGACACCCCCGTATCTAAAATTTTACATCCATACGTCAATTTTCAAAAAACTCGTCCGCCATTTTGTTTTTTTTTTGACATTTTGACTTTGGTTTTGTGATCGGCGACCTAAGACACCCCCGTATCTAAAATTTCACATTCATACGTCAATTTTCAAAAAACTCTTCCGCCATTTCGTTTTTTTTTGACATTTTGACTTTGGATTTGTGATCGGCGACCTAAGACACCCCCGTATCTAAAATTTCACATTCATACGTCAATTTTCAAAAAACTCTTTCGCCATTTCGTTTTGTTTTTGACATTTTGACTATGGATTGGTGATCGGCGACCTAAGACCCGTATCTAAAATTTCACTTTCATACGTCAATTTTCAATAATACGAAATACACGCGTATAATATTCAGTAACGTATTAAATAAAACATATTCGCACATTTATTACATTTACGCGAGCGGCCATTTCGTTTGGTCGGTTCGGACGTATGTGTATGTATAAATAGACGATATAAGTACTCGCTTACGGTCCCGCGCTTGGTCTAATGGTAACGTGTCGTCATCATACCCGTGCGGCTCGAGATCGAATCTGTTCTGGAACATGAATTTATTTATTCATTTAAATTTCAATTCAATGGAAATTAAATACGTCTACATATATGATATATTTATTTATCTTGTTCCCTTAGCCGACTTTACCCGAACGAGCGTTACACATTTAATACACATATCCGAGCGTTACATATCCGAGCGTTGCAGTCAGTCTTGTTCAGTGCCTACAATCAGCGCAACGCGACTAATGAAGTTTACACTTCAAAAAGTAGGGTCAAATAATTCCCTTAGACAACATTGCATACCATACCTTTACCTGCGGTCTGTGTAATGGTTGCTGGTAAAGTTTCTTTGGATTTTCCAAAGACCAGTTACAGCTGTTTAGCTTATTGGTATAGCTTGATAAATTAAAATACGCTTCATCAGGCATCCATAAATTATAAACATCAATTTCTTCTTGTAACATCCTTTCAGCGAAATGCAGGCGACGAGGCTGATCTGTTGGCTGAAATGATTGAACAATCTGGATCTTCTAAGGATAGAAATGGTGATTCTTGTGTAAAATTTGGAGAAAAGTCGTCCTAGCTAAGCATGACTGTTTTCGATTGGAACGTTTCGGACTGCGCTGTATCGCTGCTCTAACTCGATCAATGTTATCCAAAGTTCTAACACTCCGCTGATCCGCTTCTCTAAAATTTACAAACCCACTCTTTTATGGCGTGACCAGATGAAACTCTCCCGTAACCAGAAATACTAAAATTGATCCGATATTTTCGCTGTACTGCGACCACAGTCATTATTTTTGTGATAAAAAAACGTTCCTCACCGGACCACTGTTCCATGATTACTGAATGACATAAAATGACAAAGCATTTGGTATAAAAATCCATAGCAACCTACGCAGAGTTTCAAAATGATAACGTTTTTAAAAACCTCGCGTTACCATACACTAGCTTGTATCTATAATAACTTATTGAACTTTTCTTCTTCTACAACAGCTTATTTTTAAATAATATTTCATGTAGGCGCTAATTATTCAAAAGTCGAAATTGCAAACATATATGCCTAGTAATTTCTTAGCAGTAAATATATACAAACTATTAACATTCGCAATTCAAAACCAATTTGTAATCAATTTATTAAAACTGTTTGAGTTGATGACCATGATTTTACAATCTACAGTGAAATGTGATGCTAATTATTCAAAAGCCTAAACTAGATATATGCATAGTAATATCTTAGTAATAAATGTATACAAGTTATTAAACTTCACAATGCAAAAATAATTTGTAAACAATTTGTTAAAACTGTTTGAGTTGACGACCATGATTTTACATTCTATAATAACAGTAAAGTGTGATAATACATTCCGCAATAAATGCCATTTTCGAAGTACACTTTCCTCTTCTAGCTGTAAACGTAAATATCGTCTTAATTAAATGCGGTGCATAGAAGCATATAATGTTCAGTTCCATAAATCATCTTTTGTTTCTTTTCAGCACAAAATAGTTAATGCAAGCTAGAATAAAAGGGGAGTGTCCGTAAGAAGAAGCTGTAAACAAAACATACTACAATGTGTAATAGGAGCGGCCCTTCCCACAGCATATACATGAATCAAAAACATATGGGAAATACAACACAACGACGACAATATCCACGGCTAAGAATTTTCAACGCTTATCTATCCATTGCGGTTTACTTTTATGATGCGTCTGCATATATTCATGAGATCTTTGCGTTTGTCAGATCCGGTGCTTCACCCACAACTAACACGTTTTCTTGTAAAATAAATTTAGTCATCCTTATCAAATACGTGTTCAATATTTCTATGGAACGAACAGCATTTTTGAAGTGTTAACTTTGATATCAATCACCACTAATCGTATTAAAATACTGCACAATTTTGATAACAATCAATATTGTTAACGTTTCAGTATCGACGGTTATTTTTATACAGGTTGTCTCTATGTATGCAAGGTGTTTAGATCTTCATTAATTATATAAATGTGGAATAACTTGTTATCTTTAAAATCTGTTAATGATATTTTTTATTATTTATATTTGTTATAATACGAATATTTCAAATTAAAACCTGCTATTGGCAAAACAGAGTAATATAGAAACTTTTGCAATATTTTGACAAATGTAGGTTTTCAACATTTCCCACATGAAATTGTTTCTCAAGCATAGCTTTTCCACTAGCACATGAATTTTCTCCAATTTAAATTGGTCCTTTCCTGTCGTAAAAAATGTAATATCAATAGTATGCATAAACCTTGCTCCATCAGACCTATCAAGTCAACGGTCAATAACCCAATTAAAAGATGAGAATATTATTTAAAACGAAAAAATTATAAAATATTCAAATACAACACAAAATAAGGTTTAGAATAATTACATACCTATATATTATAATTTCTTACATCAGTTAAAATCTGAACAATTTTTCCTACAATTGATAAGATGGGGTTTTTTGTGCTGATATCAGAGAGACTTCTGGACAAGAAACTCAATAAATTGAAAACTTGGTCCACTTCCAACAACAGATTGGCATCTTTCCGTAATAGAACGATTTTCCTTCGAAATTGTAAAGCACTAGAATTTATCCAGAAAATAATGCCATTGTTACCGAATTATGACAACATTTTTAAATGAACAATAGCGAACGTAAGTAACATAAATGTTACTTACATTCAAAAAAACATATCTGATCAATTTTTTTTTCTACTTGAAATGACTATGTCTAATAATCGATGGCTGATGTTCAAAACTGAGTTTGATCCAGTAAAACAAAGAAAATTGTGCACATGGGAATTCATATGACAGAACTCAAGCTATATTAAAATCACCTGCAAGAATGAACCTGTTGTAGGTTTCTAGCTAATTTCGAGCATATTCGTGTTTATCGTGAAAAAAATTGTTATGTTGTTTGTGGAATTCCCATCATTCTCTAATATCCAGCCTGATCTAGCATTTTTGCTTAAGTCGTATCTTGTTAAACCCATGACGGTTAATCCTTTCCCTAACTAGTGCTTGATATGCTTTTTGGGCGCTTCTTTTCTCTCGGGTGTTTGTGACTGGAACTCTGACTATTAAATCTTTGGTGTTTGGTGTCTTTGACGTTTCTAGCTTTGTAAAGAAAGGTTATGTGGTTAGCGTCCTTGGCAAGTTTGAGCATGTCTTTTCATATTGCCTGAAAGACCTATTTAGTTCGGACCATACCGAATTTCTAATTCATGACGTGTAATTATTAACGATGGAGAATAATTTGATAGGTTGTTGTAACAACATATCAAATTGTATTCTCGTGTTAATAATTACATGTCATAAATATCGTTATTATGGTTAATATATTAGAAGAACTATTGGAAAAGAGATAGAAAATTGGGCTGAAAAAGAAAGACGAAAATAATTAGGATAGGAAGGGAGCTAAGAAATAAAACAATAAAAGTAGGTAAATACGAATTCGAGGAGGTGGCTAAATTCAAATACCTCAAAGTCGTATTGACTAGCAATGTAGATAGAACAATTGAAATTAAAGAAAAAATCATATTTGCAGATAGAGCACTGCAAGCAAATAAGAAGTTACTGAAAAATAAGGCACTAACCCAATGAACGAAGATGATAATATATAAAACGTTAATAAGACCCATTGGATACAAGAAGTGAAGATTTGAGTAAAAAATTCAGAAAGAGGCGCCAGGAATCGGGAAAATGGCACAATACATGTAAAGAAAATATATAGGGGAGTGATCATCCCCAAGAAAAAGATCCAGATAGCTCTTAAAGCTTTATCTACATAATGTACACACAGACACACACGCACGCATACAATTAAACACTATGTTGAATCACAGCACATTGGAAAAATAATTAAACTCGATATTATATAATATGCTAACAACTTGTTGTGAAGATAGAAATTTTCAGTTAGCATTGATACCATAGCTTTTGATACCGGAATCATAGAAAGTAAAGATTTGGAAAGGGAGAGGGAAACTAAACTAATTTTGTCTTTGACAAGTTATAGTCAAATTATAAAATGAGTGTCTGCTCAATCAATTCAAATCACTATAAATTGAGTTTTGGACACATTTGATGGATAAAAAATGTATTTAAAAATGATATGGAAAGCCCATGAAAATGAAAGCTACATCATGGATATATCAACTTTAAGAAAAGCAATCGAAAGAATTACACAATACCATTTTAATTTCAGATTTGTTTATATTTGATCTATATGATAAGTAATTATGAGCATGAAATAAATTACACAAACAATTGTCAAATAATTAAGTTTAGGTACTGTCAGAGTGTCTAACCTTTGCAGTATACTTCATTCTTCTAGAAAAATTAAACTAAAATAGTCACTTCAACTTTTTCTGGAATTACAATTTAGCCACTATATTTTACAAGAATGTAATATGACCGATCATAGATTACAATGATATCAGGGTACGTAAGCAAAATCTATGCCACGTACAACTATAGAATACATCGCGACAAAGATAATAAAACAGGACGTACAAGTGTCGGAAATTATATTTAACCAAAGGAAATGAGTAAATATGGTTTAGGATACACTATTTGGGAATGAGGTTTTACATCTATGATAGCGGCTTCAAAAAAAGGAAAATAAATTTCCTTATTTGGTAAGATAATAGCTCTTAGTTTAAATGAATTATGCTGTGATAACCATAATGATATCAACTCTAATGCTCTTTTATATTACCTAAAATTATTTACAGTCTATTTGCTATTATCTAGAGAACCTGTAGGAATTGAGTTAGAGCCACCCCTGATTTTGGTAGTTTTTCAAATTTATCAGAGAAAAATAAAAAAGGACACATATTACTAACACAAAATATTTATTTATGCTTTATAGAATATTTTACATTAATATTTTGTTAATTCTCCTCTGGCTTTAATAACTAATTCTATCTGGCATACAGTAAATACAAGTTTTTACCACTTCTTGTAGATTTGCTTTTTTTGCCAATGTCTCTGAATAGTATCTTCCAGAGGTGCTATTGTTGGGTTCGGGAATGAGTAGTTACACTTTTCCAACACGCTCCATACATTTTCAGTCTCATCTCGAACGGGTGAATTTTCGGGCCAGAAACTAAGAAATACTTCCGGTAGGAATTTCGAAAATTTTTTTTAATAAAATTCTTCTCAAATTTAATTTTAAGTACATATGAATTCTATAAAAATTCGTCTAAACTTAGTAGTTAACGAAATATTGGCCAAATTCTAGTTTTTCAGTACTTCTGGTAGGCCGAATTTGCTGAAAATCTAATCAGTTCTCAAGAGGAAGATTATACACGTAAATGCAAAATTTGGAATTGATATCTCCAGCGGTTTGACCGCTATCGTGGTCACAGACATACAGACAGACAGACACGCAGACACACACAGAGACATTTTTTAAAAACCACTTTTTCGGTATCAGGGGACCTCAAAACGTGGACATCTGCAAAAATCTCGAGGTCGAAAATTTTCATCATCACAATGCTTCCTTATACTATGTATAAGAAAGTAGAATTAATACTTTTAAGAAATGATTTATTAATGACAAAATTTGTACTCATTTGTCTTTTTCCAATCTTCAACAGTGAAATTTTTGACGTGCTTTCTTCATTTTTGTTGTCTACCTAGGCTTACTGGCGAGTCTACGACATTTGATTTCGTAAGCATAATTAATATCGCAGTGTGCGCTCAGATATATTTAAGTTATGCACTTTAATTTATCTTGCAGCTCTTTAGCAGAAGATTGTCTATATTCACTATTTTTATAATTAGCGGGTCGTCTCTCTCGGTGGTTTTACGGTCACCACAGCAATGACTGCGACCACTTGATGTTGACGGAATATTTTCTCGATTTAATGGGGCGATTCGGTTGACAGTATGACGAGAAACGTTTTGCATTTTGTCGGTTCCAATACGTACATGCCTGTTTTTAATAAATAAAGTTGCTATTTTAATTTTTTCCGTGCTACTAATATCTTTCACTTCTCTCATTGGCATTATATTACAAATCTTAAAAATTTACAACAAAAAGATTAAATTCACAATATGTCCTTAAAACACTTTAATACACTTCTTAACAGGAGCACATACAAATGTCAACAATAATTAGATAATATTCCTTATACTTTCACAATTTCATTATCTGTGATTAAGCCCTAATAGCTGCCACCCGACTAAAAAGCCGATAATAAGGGGTTTTCTCTAATAGTATTGGTTGTTTTTTCTAGGAATATATCTTTGAACAACTAAATCCGTTTACCATCGTAAATTCCAAAAATGTATTCCAAATTTCTTAAACAGCAAGTATGGCTGTAATTCAATTGCCAGGTATTTTGTTTGAATGTTTTGGTGAATAAATATGACTCGTACAATTTGCTTGATCCATTCATACATCTAAATCCCAATGTACATAAACTGCTTCTGTATTTTTTCTCTCTGTTATACTCATATAACTTACATACTTCAAATTAAAACCATCGTAAATTTTCTTATGAATTCTGGTTTGAGGCGCCAGCCTAAATTTCAATACGATAAGATAACTGGCTTCAGGAAAAAAATACTGTTACGAATATAATGCGTACAATTACATTTAGATATAAATATAGATGTGTACTATATATACGAAATACGAACATATAACAAAACCAGTTCACACATTCATTAAGGAAAGTATGCTCTACTCCCCTTTCGTACTTACGTACTTTGGACAATACTACTTACTAAAATAACACTCGATAACTGCTCGCAGCAAGAACAATACCACTTACTATCAATCAATCAATCTTTCAATTAACGAAAAACTATTTTTAAATATTATCCGTTGCTTATCGTATAAGAGTTTGTTTAAGAAAACTTGCTATATTCATTTTAAACCTTTGTAAAGAAAGGTGCACATATGTATTTAATTAAAAAAATATGGTCAACAATAATGTTTATTACGAAAATATTGCTAATGTTACCTAATAAAATTATACTATAAATAGGAGAAGTGTGGGTACAGTGGCGCAAATGTAGCATTGCTTCAGTGTCCTTTAACCCATTAATGGCCAAGCATTAAAAAAATAGTCTAGAATGATTTTTTTCATCGAATATATTTAAAGGCACATAAGACAACACAAATCCTCTAAAAAAACTGAAAAATTATATAGGGTGTTTATAAAACAAAATGTTGGCCGAAACCGAAATAAAATAAAAATATTATTTTATTAATTTATATTATATCTCGTATATTATTTGTTTTTGGTTTTATGAAAGTCAGCAAAACAGTCGGGATGCAAAAAGACGTTACACTTTTCACAAAAAAAAAAAAAAAAATAGTCTGATTTTTACAATTTCTGCATCGGCGACGAGTACTTTCAGATTTTTTTCTTATAATATGGCCAATATTGTCGGTTCTAATTTCGTCTGGAAGGCTGGTTTTTGATGGTCGTCCAAGAGAGATGTTGACGGTCCACTTGTCAAATTATCGTCTTTTGTCTGTTCGGAAGAGACTTGTCTCTTCTCGGATTTTATTAGTGCCAATGTCAGATAAGATCTGAATTCTATCTGAGTAATTTTGCTGTCATTTCCCAGTCGATATGCTCCCCATGCATTTACTGTTGTACTGTCAACAACGTTTATAAAAAGGAGCCACCGCCACTTTTTTCCTCGTACTCTAATTCTGTAGTTGGCGATACCAAATGTGGTGCAAATCAACCCCTCCCATGTGTTTATTATACTGTTGTATACCATTAGGTTGAGGAATGTTTATCTCCTTTTTTTCTTTTCGCTTGTATCTATTAGTCTGTACAACTGGATCTATGAAGCAATTTTTTGAAATAGCATTGACCACAGAAATGTCATTCCATCGGGCAACGGATACTTCAGCAGTCGAATCAAAATAAACTGTTCACATATCCAGTATATAGCACCCTTAAGGGTTATATATATGTCAACAAGGGAAAAATAGCAGATTTTAGATGCAAGATATTTTTGTTGATTTTAAATTTGGAGAAAACCTTTCAACGTCAACTTATGAAGAATTTAGTAATCTACCCCGCTGAAGAATCAAATTTAGACAAAAATTATCGGATTACAGAAAATTAATTAATTGTCAAAGGATTAAAAACAAATAATTAATGCTGTAAGCCGTTACTTTGTGATAATCCATATTAAAACAATAAAAACACATTTACTTTGTTGTATCACTATATTAAACAAATGGTGTGACCACGGTTTCGACCAACATGGCCATTAACGAACACAGTGTTGAATGAGACACAAAACTATGTTAAACTTAGTGTAAGGCAGTAATTATAAAGTAGAGGGGAAATAAATGGGATAATACACAATACATTATAACAGTTATTAGTTAATTACAGGGAAAACCAGAAATTAGAAATATGAGGTAAATTAAAAATCTAAGTACAGCAGGTAAACAGAGGTGTATATATCAAATCGGTCTGGTCGTTAAGTAAATGACAGTCGGATTAAAAACAAGTTTTCTCAAAAATCCTTCGGAGGAGATTTCTATGCTTGGGTTCACGTTATAAATTGAATAAAAAGTTACCCCGCTCTGCACTTATTTTTCGTTCAACTATTCTTTACTTTGTTTTAAATGAATATAAAATAAATTAAAATTAGGCAACCCACATTACAATGAATTGTTACTCTAGTAAAAATCTTTCCCGCGGTTACAAATGTGTAAATATTTGGTCATAAATGAATTTTTATTCGCTTAGACATTGAGTTGTTATTTCAAATATTTATTATATATTCCCTATTTGTAATAAGTACTTGGGCATCCTTGGCTTATTAAATTATGTGCTATGCAACCAATATTACATTTCCGATCCACTATATAGGACCCTTAATGCAAAAAATATTAAATCCAATTGCCACATTTACATATGTCAACAATGACATTCAATTTGACAATTAGGTCTCGTAGATTTGAAGTTTATAGGAACTTATAAACATCAATTAACTTCTGACGCAATGACAGTTTTCAAAAAAGTTTGAAGTTAAACTTTAAGGCGGTCAATAAATTTTAAATCACAATTACACTTGCCGGAAAACTTCAAAATTGACAAACCCAATAACACCGATTCTTATATAGTGATGATAATGTCTATTTTGAACGAACGTCATATAAATTTATTTCTATTGCCTATTGTCGTGAAAATCTATGTTAATAGTAACACTTTACTTTTCATAAATTCACATTTAATTTAACGATTTAAAGAATAATATAGGTAATTACTATTTTAATAATGGAACTATTATTATTAGGCAATACGATGCAGAAATTTATCATATATGGTGTTTCAAGTTGGCTTCGAAGACAACCGGATAGAATACAGGTAGGCCAATTCACATCTCATTACGAAATTACTAGACAAATCGTGTACCCAGATGATTGGTCAAACAATAAGATGTAGAAAACTTTATTGATAAAATTACATTTCTATTCACTACTTTTACAGTGAAGTACACCTTTGTATATTATTCTAATGCGTCCAGAGTAAACTTAAAACGCCCGCGAAATTCGAAAAATGTTGTTAGGGCGTGTACTTATATTTTTTTAGTTTATTTTCTTGCTGTATTTTCTTCATCTAAAAAAATCATTTGTGCTACTTTTTAAATAAAGAATTAAAAAAATTGAAAATGTTGTATGCTTTAGTGAAGATCGACGTACTTCTACTCGAAAAATTGCTGACGCTTTGGATGTAAGTAATGGGACTATTTGGCACATTCTGAAAGAAAATTTGTTGTACCCATTCCATATACAACGCGTTCAAGCATTACTTCCTGCTGATTTTCCTCCTCGCATTGCATTCTGTCAATGGCTTTTGCAGAAAATGGTTCAAATCCCTCAATTCCTGATGTTGATTCTGTTCACCGATGAAGTGAATTTTTCAAGAAATGCAATACGCAATTTCCATAATAACCATGTATGGTGTGACGAAAATCCACATGAAATTGTTGAAAATCGTTTTCAACATCAGTTTTCTTTGAGAAAATCGTTTTCAACATCAGTTTTCTTTGAACGTTTGGCTTGGGATTGTGGGTGACTGCCTAATTGGACCGGTATTTTTACCAAGGAGACTAACCGGAGAGGTATATCGCAACTTTACGCTCCGTGGATTTCTGGAGGACGTACCATTAGCAATTAGAGATGCAATGTGATATGTGCACGATGGCGCACCAGCCCACTTTAGTCAAGTAACTCGTGATTTCTTAACACAAGCATACGGAAATCGCTGAATTGGCCGAGGTGGACCACACTTATGGCCTGCACGATCCCCGGACTTAAATCCCCTGGATTTTTTCCTGTGAGGCCATTTGAAATCATTGGTGTACGCTACTCTATTGGAAAACGTAGAAGACTTAAGAAATCGAATCATTGCTGGGTGCAACTCAATTGAAACTGATCCTGTTGTTTTTGAGAGAGTTTGCCAGTCGATGAGGAGAAGATTGGATTCTTGCATCCGAGCTCGAGGTGGTCACTTTGCACAGTTATTGTAATTTTTGCTTGCTAAAATTGTTGGTATGGTAAAATATTTGTTTTTTCCATTAAATAAAACCCTTGTTATTTAAAAAAAAATTTCTGTAATAAATGTACATGCACTAAAATGTGTTTTTTTACTAAAAAACGGTACGTCGTATGAAAGTTAAGAGAGCTTTTTTCTTCACAATTAAACAAAGAATAGAAACATATTTTTATTTTTAGAGAAATCAGCGGCGTCCTATTTTTTTCTTGAAAAATAACACGCCTAAAATTTCATTATGATCTTTAATGCCGTCTTCTAATTTTTACTGTTTCTTTTAATTAAACTTCAACACGCTGTAGATCGGTAACGAAGCGTTTGCGGACCTTGTTTAGTATAAACTTTTTTGTATAAAATGACCTGGACAATCAACCCCTTTAATATTGCCGCATCTTTTTTAAACACCCTGTATATCCTAATTTACATTTTATATTTGCTAAGGATTAGCTAAACGCTTGCAATTTGAAGATTTATGGGCGACGTTCGTATTTATGGCCGACTTTATTATCAGTTTAGATGCTTCTCAAAAAATAAATTATTTGTACACAAACTAATAGATTGTGATACCCCTCAAGTTTAGTATTTGTAATATTTTAATAAGGAAAGGGTATTTATAGCTTTCTTTTTCCTCCCCACATTATTTTCTAATTCAAGGTCAACTGCTACGCGATAGCAGATACAGTTGGCCTTGTCTATTTTATCTGTGATGCTATCTATTAAGTAATGTACTAAAAGTTTGTACATTACTTAATAGATAGCATCACAGATAAAATAGACAAGGCCAACTGTATCTGCTATCGCGTAGCAGTTGACCTTGAATTAGAAAATAATGTGGGGAGGAAAAAGAAAGCTATAAATACCCTTTCCTTATTAAAATATTACAAATACTAAACTTGAGGGGTATCACAATCTATTAGTTTGTGTACAAATAATTTATTTTTTGAGAAGCATCTAAACTAAACTGACGAGCAGCGTTTTACAGAACACCAATGTTTTTTATCATATGTATTTTTTGCTTTTTAGGCAAGTAAAAGCATATTTTTTACTTCTATTTGCACTATCTTTTCGCATAACATGCGTGCTTTATCCTAATGCTATCTTTATGCCCTTGGTTATATTTCTTTATTTTTAGAATTACTTAAATACGATTTATAAGAATTATTTGCTTTATGCTAATCACTACTTAATTATAAATCAGTACACTTTTTAAATGTTATTATTCATTTCTTATTTTCACAAAAAGCATAAAATAAGATTTTGGTACAAAGTAGACTCGGTCGGTAATATTATAACTGGGCCTTAATAAATACGTATACGGAAGTGCCATCTATTATTTAAGAATACACACAAAACAAGGTGGATGTTGCAGTTTCCTATTTACCGGGCCTTACCTCTTGTGATCTGTGAAAACTAAAATATCGTGCTGCTGTACCTGCTATTAAAAGTTGGTTCTTTGTTACTTTGTTTTAGATTTTGACTGTGGTATTTGTTAAAGTTTTCTTTAAGGTACGAAGTCAGGCTCCTTTAACTAACCACCTTATGTAGATATCATTGTATCTATTCAAATACCGGAGATATTATCTGTATAGCAAATTCTAGGACACTTAAAACGTCCTGTGTTGAAGGTTTTTCAAATCCCCGTACAAGAGACTATTACGTTCTGAAGAATACGTGTTGTCTGTGGCTAGCCATTTTGAATATTTGTAATAATTGTTCTTTTTATAGAAATCAAATTTGCTACGCAGCTTTAAAGTGCTATTAACAGTAAATTTTTTCAATATTATTTCTTTGTTTCACTTTTTTTTTTAAATTTGACAGGAACTCTCAGCATGTTATGATGTATCACCATATTTGACGTGTTAACTGCAATGGTTTTCCACCGAACAGAATTTAGAATGCAATTTGAAAAAGAAGGGGGGGGGGGTGACGGTACAACTTGTTGAAACGTTTTCACTTTAAAGGGCAAAATCCGAAATAGTTCTTGATGTCGTTTGAAACAGTTTCTGCTTCATTATGATCTACTCAAATAAGAGCGATATTACCTGTAAAATAAACTCTGTGACAGCCGGTATAAAAGTATTTAAATTATTATAAGACGTATGTGTCTAGATTAGTATTATCACCTTAACAGTATTCATTACAAAGTAAGATTTAATAAATTGCAGTTTATTTTGCTTTTGCAATTTAGTTTATTATATAATTATCACTAATAAAGTAAATAAGTTTGGTTTCGTGATGTTTTTACTTTCTTATACGTAGTATAAGGAAGTATTGTGATGATGAAAATTTTCGACCTCGAGATTTTTACAGATGTCCACGTTTTGAGGTCCCCTGATACCAAAAAAGTGGTTTTTAAAAAATGTCTGTGTGTCTCTGTGTGTGTGTCTCTCTCTCTCTGTGTGTGTGTGTGTGACCACGATAGCGGTCAAACCGCTGTAGATATCAATTCCAACTTTTGTATTTACGAATATAATCTCCCTCTTGAGAACTGATTAGATTTTGAGCAAAATCGGCAGACCGGAAGTAGTAGTTTACTTCAGTGAAAAAATCGAATTTTGCAAATATTTCGTCAATTACTAAGTTTAAACAAATTTATAAAGGATTCAAATGTACTCAAAATTAAATTTGAGAAAAATTGTATTAATAAAGTTTTTCGAAATTCCTACCGGAAGTAGGTCTTTTACTGTTATCGAAAATCAGTTTTTTGCGAATATCTCGCAAGTCATGCTTTCTAGGCAGGTACATTACGAGTATAAAAGTAATTAGAATGTACTTTTAAATATCTTTTGTATAAAAAAAATTTCAAAATTCAGACCGGAAGTACCACTTTTACTCTTATCGAAAGCGATTTTTGGCAAATATGTCGTAAGTTATGCATTCTATATATATTTATCAAGAGTACAAAAGTATTTAAAACTATATTTGCAATATTTTTTCTATATATGAAATTTCAAAATTCGGACCGGAAGTAGCACTTTTACTCTTAGCGAGGAGCACTTTTTTGATATCTTGCGAAGTATGCATTCTATAGCGATTTATTAAGAGAATGAAAGTACTTAGAATAGGATTTTGAATAAGTTTTGTATTAAGAAAATTCTTAAAATTGTACAGTTTGAAACGCTCATACGTATAAGAAAGTCGTGTGGTGGCCACACCTCATTTAATTTAAATTTAAGTTTATTAATGACATAAATATATATTTGATGTTGCTCTTTTATTCACGACACCTATATCCCAAAATATAAAAAACCCAAGAACTTCATAAAAAGCATACTAAAGTAAATTTTAATATAAGATTATTTATGTATTTAAAAAACTATGAGCGCTCAACGTTGGACTAACATGTTTTCATTGAAATCCTATACAAGATTTCGCAGCAATATCCATGTTTCTTTTTAAAATTATTTTGTATTAATAATACATAATGAAGGAAATTATTAAATAATTAAATTAAATTTTTGATCAATGGACTAGTCAATAAGCTATAATTTCTAGATTCTAGTCCAGTACCTACTTATAACCTAGTTTGTACAATAAATGAAATGGAGTTTATAATGTGGAAAGTTAGAATTTATATTTATGTATGAAAGAATTAAAATCACGCGCCAACGAGAGCATTGCTCAAAATTTCTTTATAACTTTAAAATATGACTTTCTGGCACTGCATTATTTTATAATTTACAAACATTTACATTTTTGACAATGCTTTTAAACAAACCGGAAATGCTAACATTTTTTATGACACGATTCTGACGCTGGTCCATTAAAAGCGAATTTAGTTTCTTCTCAGAAACGGAACGGTTAAAAGACTTTTTTAGGCCGAAGGTGTCTTCTTTCGCTGTTAATTTACCGATTCGCCAGAAGTCTGCAGTTGTTGTGCAGTAGATAATTGCCGAACTGACCTAGATTTAAGCGGATTATTAATAATTCGGTATTTCCATTTCTTAAAAGTTTTATTTAGGTTATTCACTATAATACTAGTAGCATCGTTTTCTTATGTGTTGTTCTGACTTGTTTTTGATGTCAAGAGCGCATATCTATGTATGTACATACATGTTACTGCAATGTGACTCTGTACACGCACACCTGTATACGTGACTGAGTTCCGGCATGTCTCTACAATGTAAATTAAATGAAAATTGAAAGTTTTTCTACAAAAATTCACAAACGTGATGGTGTTTTTATGTAGGCATTTTAAATTGATGATAGTAGGTGAAATGAAGGTTCGTGACAATAATATGTTTCATCATTACTTAGCCATTCGTTCACAGTTTGTACTCGTTTTTGTGTATTTATGTAATTGCAGAAAATATTGTTTCATGTTTAATAATAATAAAATAATAAATTTATTTAAACCATTCGATCACATACTGACATCGGCTACGGCATAATGTACAAAGATATATCACATACAGTTAGTGCATACTATAAAAGAAACACTAAATAAATAAACGGAATAAAACAAAGATAACAAAAATTGACTATAGTCATATAAACAACTTTCAATCAATAGATTTTTCACCTTTTTTTAAAATATTTTAATATTACTCTCTCCCTGATTTTTTGTGGAAAACCATTGTAGACAGACAGCAATACATGGGGGATCTCTGAAAAGCCGCCGATTTATGTACCGGGACATTAAACTTATCCTTTATTCTTGTTGGATAATCATGAAAGTCACTGTTTCTTTTAAATCTTTCTTTATGTGTAAAAGCAAAAATAGAGCACTTATACACAAACACACATGGAAATGTCAAAATTCTGTGCAAGGTAAATAGCGGACGACACGAATCCATTGGTCCCAAACCAAAAAACAGCCGCACAAATCTTTTCTGAGCAACAAATATGCGATTCACATTAGCTCGCGACGAATTGCCCCACAATATGACATTGTAACTCAGATACGAATACGCGATGGCATAATGTATCTCTAATAATTGCTGAGAATCCATAGTATTTTTAAGTTTTAAAATGGCGTAATACGCGCTATTGAGTTTACCGACCACGTGTTCCAAATGCCTTTCCCATGACAGATCAGGCTGCAGAAATACTCCTAGAAACCTAGCAGTAACCCCGACATCCTCTATTTTTTCCGGGTATGGAAATGTATAACTGTTGTCTTCATTCATATTTAGCATTAGGTTGTTGAGATCACACCATTTCTTCATTTCGCCTTAGAGCTTCATCTATCATCAACTGCATGCCATCCTCCGTTACAGAACTAACTGTATAACCAGTCGTTATGAAGTTATGCAGATCGTTTATATATAATAGAAATATTAGTCGAGGCGCGCACCAAAGTGGCGTGGCGATGACGTGGAAGTGGCGTGGTGACAACGTGGCATGTGGCAATTTTTAAACGAGTGAAATCAGATGCGACAGCGCGGATCGATATGGCGCTGTGGCAACTGATTTCACTTGTTAAAAAATTGCCACATGCCACGTTGTTACCACGCCACTTCCACGCCACGTACGTACCATTTTGGTGCGCGCCTCGACTTAGAGGACCCAGATATGGCCTTGGAGTGCCACCCCTGATGCACTCCAAGGCTCAGACTCTTTCTAACAGAGTTCCCACCGTTTACATCTACGTACATGTACCTGCCCTCCATAAATGAGGTAATCAATCCAATTATATTCCCATGATTACCCAATGCACAAATCTTGTCACTCACAAATACCGCACTAACGGTATCAAAGGCCCTTGAAAGATCGAAGAACAACCCAGTATCATATTTTCTCTGGTCCAGTTCCTCGTTGACATGCTGTATAAATTTAATTTCCCTTTTTCTTATAACAGAGGTATAACGCAGTATAGTTAATTAGCTTCACACAAAAGTGTTAGATATTGGCTGAAATCATGCAGAAACTACGTTTTAAATGTCATAACATAACAGAGCTGGGCCAATTACTTTCAAATAGTAATTAATTACAATTACAAGATACTTTTTTTTTAAAAAGAATTACAATTACAAAGTAAAAGAGATTAAGAAAGGAATTTTTCTTCTAATTACAATTACAAATAAAATGTAATTGACAATTACTTTTCTAATTACAATTACAATTACATTGCTTATCAAATCCGACGAAAAACGTTTTTTTCTGTTATTAGTCTTTTGTTGTATGTAATATACAAATCGGAACTTAAAATAGGAAATGGGAAAGAAATCAACTATATTCCAACCCATCTGTAGACAAAACAACGTAATTTATTATATAAAAAACAAAACAAATAAAGCAACCATCCAAGTATAACATAAAATATGTGATTACAATAATTAGTAACAAAAAATTGCACTATAAAACTAGGAATGAAAATAAGGTAATTTAGGGTACATTATTTACCCTGGGGTGACAAATTTTGGGTAGTATAAGGGATCATATGTATCTCCTCAAAATTATTGCTACTAAAATAATTATTAAACCAAGAAATGTCACGCGTAGGTGTTCAGTGTTTTCATTTCACAAATTTCGTAGTGTATTTTTGTATACAGTGATTTTTTTAAAGGCTGGTTTTACATAATAATATTTCAACCCCATTTTATGTTTTTTTTTCAATTTTTTAAAATATCTTACTGTTGAGCTCTAAAATAATATTATTGAAATTTTCCATAAAAATTTCAAAAAATACGCTGTAATGGTAACATATACCTTAAATCAACACCTTCGGAAAGTATTGAAATAAGTACATTTTATTGTTACATTCAATATAAAATACTAAAACATTTGGTATTGTTGGTGGATGATTTAAAATGATCATTTAACTGTATATTTTGTTGCTTTTCATTACAACTAACTTTTCAAAATTTGTGTCTGCGAGGGCATGTCTTTTGACAGCATGAATCATAGTAGCCAGTGAAAATAATTGTTCGACGGGTACTGAAGATGGTAGTGCAGTATTGTATTTAAAAAACACTTGCTTAATGAAAGGGTAAGTGTCTACCATGGGAAAGTTTTGTCTTATATCATCCAGATAGTGTAAAATTTCAAGGTGAATCTCATTTTTATTTTTAGTGTCAGCTGCTTGTGTGATTCCTTTAGTTCCTTCATTAAAATCAAATAAGCTGCTATTGTTAACTTCCTTTCTTTTTTATCGGTACCAATATCTGTAACATTCATTAATTCGGATTGTTCGATAAAAAATTATTCACACTCCGAAATAAGCAGTTGTTTAATATCATGTTTAGATAACACAGACGTTGAATCGAAATGAAAGTTCTTTTCCATTATAATCTAATATCAGTTTATTCTTTTTAAAATAGCTAAACTGAAGAATTTTCGTTTTTACTTTCTTATACGTAGTATAAGGAAGTATTGTGATGATGAAAATGTTCGACCTCGAGATTTTTGCAGATGTCCACGTTTTGAAGTCCCTTGATATCGAAAAAGTGGTTTTTAAAAAATGTCTCTGTGTGTGTGTCTGTGTGTCTGTGTGTGTATGACCACGATAGCGGTCAAACCGCTGTAGATATCAATTCTAAATTTTGTATTTACGTGTATAATCTCCCTCTTGAGATCTGATTAGTTTTTCAGTAAAATCGGTAGACCGGAAGTAGCAGTTTACTTCAGCGAAAATATAGAATTTTGCCAATATTTCGTCAACTACTAGGTTTAAACAAATTTATAAAGAATTCATATGTACTTAAAATTAAAATTGAGAACAATTTTATTTAAAAAGTTTTTCGAAAGTCCTACCGGAAGTAGGTCTTTTACTCCTATCGAAAATCAGTTTTATGCGAATTTTTCGCAAATCATGCTTTTTAGACAGGTACGTTACGAGTATAAAAGTATTTGAAATATAATTTTCAATACCTTTTGTATAAAAAAAAATTCAAAATTCAGATCGGAAGTACCACTTTTACTCTTACCGAATAGCGATTTTTTGCAAATATGTCGTAAGTTATGCATTCTATATGTATTTATCAAGAGTACAAAAGTATTTAGAACTGGATTATCAATATTTTTTGTATATTTGAAATTTGAAAATTCGGACCGGAAGTAGCACTTTTACTCTTAACGAGTAGCACATTTTTGATAATATCTTGCAAAGTATGCATTCTATAGAGATTTATTAAGAGAATAGAAGTACTTAGAATAGTATTTTGAATAATTTTTGTGTAAAAAAATTCTTAAAATTGTATAGTTTGAAATGCTCATACGTATAAGAAAGTCGTGTGGTGGCCACACCTCATTTTTTATATCTAGCTTCATATCGTTGTGCAAAAGCCACTTGTCAAATTTATTATCTGTTGTGATTATTTCTTGGGTTAGACGGTTTTTAATCTGCTTTTATTATAACTGATTTGCCATCAGCATTGAGCGTAGTCAGGTAACAATATTCAGTATTTCATTGGAATGCAATAAGAACAATAAGAGGTCCCAAAACTGAACCTTGTGGAGTTTACTTCTGCATATCCTTCCAATTGGATGAGAGTGTCTTGCCAGAGATTCCATCAACCGAAATCACCCGTTGCTTTCTGTTGGTTAGCTAAGAGCACTTCAAAGTCAAGGACACCCCCCGGATTCCCTTGTTCTCCAATTCCGTGTATAATTTATCGTAGTTCAGGCTATCAAATGCCCTTGATAAGTCCATGAAAACTCCCAGTATCTCATGATTCTCATTTATACCATCCAAAATATCTTGCATCATCTCATATATAGCTTTTGTAGTTGTTCTGCCCTTCACACTAACCATTTTGTCTGTCTGTGATAATATTGCAGCTTTCAATAAATCCATATATTCTTCTGCATATTACTTTTTCGAAAATTTTTGATATACTAGAGAGCAATGATATCGATTTGTAGTTCTGTATATTTTCTACGACACCCTTCCTATTTATCAATTTGATAGTAGAATGCTTTAACTGATCAGGAAAAACACCAGTGCTGATACATTCATTAATCATTGATGCTAGAATAGTTGTCTTTGCTGTACCGCAAAATTTAATCAATTTTACCGGTATAACGTCAAAACCAACAGAGTTAGTGTCTCGAAGTTTTGTAATGATCTTTTGTATTTCAGCAGTAGTTGCAGGGTAAAATAAAGTGTTGTAAGATATTGCACTGTACTTCCATTAAATGGTAAGTTATTAAAAATGTATTATTAATATTACAGAATATATAGCTAGTAAAATACTATTATATGAAAGCTAGTTACGTTTTGAATATTATAAATAAAGTTATTAAATATTACTATATTTATATTTTATTTAATACTTAGCTATTCAGCGTAGTAGGCAAGCATTGTTCACACATTTTTATTGTTCAGATAACAATTATAACAAACGTTAAAAGGTAATTATTACAAATGTTAAAAAGTGTACGAATTTAAGTAAGTTATATTACTTGATAGGTAAAGTTTTGCAACATCTCAAATTTGACGCCATTTTCATTTATTGGGGCACCTCGATTTACAAAGTGATTCAACTATAGTCTATTGCACCCTGGAATCAAAGTATTGCTCTTATAGAGATCGCACGCGACGTTGCATAATTTCAATGTTGGATTGGTATTAGGTAAATTTGGAATGGCGGTGTCGGCATTATTTAAATTTCACAACGATAGTAATGGCGGTAATGGCTGATTGTCACATTGACATTGGTAGTTATGTCCAAATATTCTTCATATTTTTATAATACTCATCGCATGTTCTAATTACGTCAAGCAACTTGACAACGTTTTATGTATCAAATAAGGATAGTTATATATGAATCATTATAAAATAGCAAAGGAGGGCTATACTCCATAACAGTCCGTACTTCGATTCCTGGGTGGAATAGGTTATAGAAGTTATTATGATTTTTATGGATAACTTTCATGTTCCAAGGGCGTAGAATCTGGGTAATCTTATCAGATACATTTTTAACATCTACATATTTTAACATCACATTTTTTAACAGCTACATATTTTCTTGTATATCTGTTGATTTGGATAGATTTTTATTTCTATTCTTATTATAAAATTTGTTTACTTTTTTTTTGATAATAGAATTTATAAAATGTAAAGGATATTTATTATTAATCGATGTCTTTCATTTGTTATAGGATTTTTGGTCTGTATTTTGTTGTTAATTTAATTCTTCTGTCTATTTGCGAAATGACAACACATTCTAATTTCACATGGTTTGACATTTGAATTATAATTTAAATATCTATATACTTTTGTCAAAATTTAATTATTTTCTGGAATTAACCTTAAATCTAAGCCTATCTCATTGTTTATTTTCTTTCTATTGTAAATCAAAGTGTTGGATGGTAACTATTACATTTTTGCAAAATATGTTGAGCCTTGTATGTATAATACACACTCATCTACATAACGTTTGTAAAGAATTATTTTAAACTATATTAAAAATCATATACCTATTTGCGTATATTTCTTTTGTTATTGTTTATTTACGCTACAGTTATAACAAAATTGCCAAGAATAATCAAGATTCGAAACACAATTTTATTTTATCATGCACCTATTCTTCTCTCTATCTCGATAGCATATGCTTACTGAATATATTTTTATGATCACCAAACACAAGTCATATAGAATGTGATTTAACAGAATGCCGTCCTACTATTGCTCTTTTATACGATGATTGGAATAAAAATACACCTGAAATATATATGCACTTATATCTAATTGCATGCTATATTACAGTTATTATAATATGTTAGGTGTTTCATTAAACAGAAGTGATTTATACATTATTAACAATAATCTGGATTATTTCGAAAAACAACCGTAATAAAAAAACATCAGTTATCATTGCACGTGTAGCTAATAGGTTATAGAATCAACATGGAAAATATTATCAACTTAAACATTATCTAAAATGCGACTAATACTAACACTGTAGCGTACAGGTACACTTGCATTGTTGTGAATACTTGTTTACCAGGCAGATTTTTTCTAGCTAATCTGATTGATACATCTTTATATCGATAAATTTGCGTATTTTGTTTTGCTGTTTTTTAATAACAAAATATAAATACGATAATCAAATAAGCATGGATAATTCTAACCAAGAGTGAATTAAATGCATTGCTATTACTTCTTTGCTTTGCATTTTTTTGTTTCTTGACTTCTGTAAATTTATTCTCTTCTTGAGCTACTTTCTTGGGTAACTCGACTGAATACAAATTGTGTTCTCAGAAAAATACGGTTGTTGATGTAAATTTAACGATTTCTTAAACTGTTTTTCTACAATTATCTTTTTCTCAATTGTCTTTATTATATATATTTTTTACACCACTAAATATACATATTCTATAGTGTTGTTTATCATATGACGATCCACTCCAAAACTCTTACAATCAATTATTAAATAAATATATATAGAAACTCTACCTTTAGGACATCAACACACCTTGGGAAAGATTTGAAAATAATGTTTTCAGGACTGGTGATTGGATGTCTTGAATATCATATTCTTTTGCGTTGCCTTCTTTTGAGAAAATACACAATTTGTGGAAATGGATAGAGTATTGGCAGTTATAGATGGGACTTTACATATTATGCAATCAAAACCACTTTCTTAGCTATTTCGTATTAATGAAAACTAATAAGTCAGAAACTCCTGCTTGGGGCAGCACTACATCTAGAAGCTTTCAATAATTCATTCTTGATTTATACGTTTTTGCTTTATAATCTTTCTAAGTCTCTCAGTCGTTGGTGATTTCACCCATAGATTGAGGTTGTCTAACATGCGGTGAAGTTGATTGTTATAATTAAAAAATTGAAGATCTTCGGGCAGACGCTACAAATTGAAAAGCTCCTTTCCTATTTTTGTTATTAGTCTATGAAGCCTCTAATTCAAGATGCACTGCAGCCAGATATTTCAAATGTGCTACTCATGGTAATGTGGAATATCCACACCAAAGCCTAAAAAAGGAATTTACCCAGTTATAATAAGTAATTTGATATGATTTCGTACTATTCAGTATGATTTCGTACTATTGAATCTGATACATTATTACTTAAAATCATTAATTTAGTTATTTATATGTTGAATTCTAAATTATGTTCGTGAAAACAGTCGTCAAATAGTGATAAGTTTGAATCGTTCGTCTAACTACCGACGATGAATCGTGAATTTTGAAATTTCATTTATACAAAAAATATTTCAAAACCAACTCTAAATACCGGTATCAATTTCGAAAAACTTTCATAATAAAATCTTCTCAAATTTAATTTTGAGTACGTATGAATTCTTTATAAATTTGTTTAAACTTAGTAGGTAACGATATATTGGCAAAATTCGATTTTTTCACTTCCGGTCTGCCGATTTGAAAATCTAATCAGATCTCAAAAGGAAGATTATACTCGTAAATGTAAAATTTGGAATTGATACCTATAGCGGTTTGACCGCTATCGTGGTCACACACACACACAGAGAGAGAGAGATCTCTCTCTCTCTCTCTTTTTTAAAAACCACTTTTACTTTCTTATACGTAGTATAAGGAAGTATTGTAGATGTCCACGTTCTGAAGTCCCCTGATACCAAGAAAGTGGTTGTTAAAAAATGTCCGTTTGTGTGCCTGTGTGTCTGTGTGTCTGTCTGTGTGTGACCACGATAGCGCTCAAACCGCTCTAGATATCTATTCCAAACGTATATAATCTCCCTCTTGAGATCTGATTAGTTTTTCAGTAAAATCGGTACAGCGGAAGTAGTAGTTTACTTCATCGAATTTTGCAAATATTTCGTCAATTACTAAGTTTAAACAAATTTATAGAGCATTCAAATATATTCAGAATTAAATTTGAGACAAATTGTCTTAAAAAAGTTTTTTGAAATTCCTGCCGGAAGTAGGTCTTTTACGCTTATCGAAAATCAGTTTTTTGCGAATATCTCGCAAGTCATGCTTTCTAGGCAGGTACATTACAAGTATAAAAGGACTGAAATGATAATTCCAATATCTTTTGGAAAAAAACATTTCAAAATTTGGACCGGAAGTACCATTTTACTCTTACCGAATAGCGATTTTTTGCAAATATGTCGTAAATTATGCATTCTATATATATTTATTAAGAGTACAAAAGTATTTAGTGTTGGATTTGCAATATTTTTTGTATACATTAAATTTCAAAATTCGGACTGGAAGTAGCACTTTTGCTCTTAGCGAGTAGCACTTTTTTCGAATATCTTGCAAAGTATGCATTCTATAGCGATTTATTAAGAGAATGAAAGTACTTAGAATAGGATTTTGAATAATTTTTGTATAAAAGAATTCTTAAAATTGTGTAGTTTGAAAAGCTCATACGTATATGAAAGTCGTGTGGTGGCCACACCTCATTTTTTCGGTGTCAGGGGACTTCAAAACGTGGACATCTGCAAAAGTCTCGAGGTCGAAAATTTTCATCATCACAATACTTCCTTATACTACTTATAAGAAAGTTAAAGTTACTCACTTTCTGAGGCAAATCATTGATGTAAAGCAAAAAGCGTAGAGGATCTAAAGTGGAGCCATGGAGCATACAAAGTGTCCTTTTATGCGTATCATATTTCGCTACTAGTTCCGTTGTGAGACTATACTGATCGGCGACTGGTATATTAAGGATATTAAGAAGCTTTAGAAATGCTTTTGCACCAACATCATCACAACAATGTATAGATAATGTGGTTGTAAAATTTACAACATTGTAGATGAAAGTATGAAAACACATTAAATATATGATTGAAAACTGTTTTGCATAGTATAGGAGAAGAGAGTTTTAATCCATTAATTTTAATATGCTTGTCCAATGTAATTTGTCTAATGCTTGGCAGTATAATTACTTTAATAATAATAATAATGATAATAACAACAACACAAATAATAAGTAGAAAGTGCTGGAATATGGGGCACCAAAACGTAGAATGTTGAAATATAGCATTTTGAGTAGAACTGGAGAATCTGTGTAGTTGTGACAGCTTGTATGAAAATGATAAACTGAGCAAATGTGTCCAAAAGTACCACAGTCAGTGGCGCCTGGCGAATTCGTTTAGGTGGGGCAATTACTTAGATAAGACTGATTTGTTTATTATCGGTGATATATTTCCAGATGCCGAGCATATCACAGATAATAAACGAATCAGTCTTGTCTATGTAATTGTCCCACCTAAACAAACTCACCAGCCGCCACTGACCACAGTGTTAGTCGTGTATTCAATATGTTGTCTAAATGTTAAGTTTTGCAGTAGTAAATTGCAGTTTTACAGTAGAGATCTCACGAAGCAACTTAAGATCATCAGCATAGAGTAAGCTGTGTGAGACTATGTTCTCTGTGATGACATTAATAAAAACAATGAAAATTATTGGAACAAGGTTGGACTCCTGAGGAACTTCCGAGGCAGTATATTTAATATATATGTGTTATATTAACAAAGCGGGGCATAGGCAATAGCGCGCAATAGTCAGAAAATTTAAAAAGTATATTTAATCTCACCGGTCAATAGTTCCAAAGGCAGTTTTTATCAGTGGACGATTGCGCGCACTATTAGTGCGCGCGCAATCTATCTAGGTGGCCGTACTATATAGATTATTTTTTTATTATCATGCAATACCAATAAATAAATGCATTAGATAATATAAATAAATATACCTGAAGTGCATATAATAAATATGTAAATAGAAAATTATAAAATAAAACTACTAATACCTACTTTTACCTTTATACAAACCGTCTGACTTATTACTATAATATTACTGTCGCTTTTTATAACTAATATTCATACAAGCTCTTGGCAAATTATCACACTTCACTTGAATGCATGATTTTAACACACTACAATTTCCAGATATTTATAAATACATACCTATGCATCCATAATAGGATACATATATAGTGTTCAACTAAATAATCAGCTTACTGATTTCGAGGATTGTTGGAATACAGTTTTTCTACAAAACTTTGTTTCTACATCCTCAAGAAAATAACCCGAAAGTGGGCGGCAACTATTGAACTACTTCAGGATCTTGTTTTCTCGTACTCCTCAACCCCTTCTAAATTTTGAATTTTTCTAAGCCCATATTGCGTTACATGATACCTACGCCCAATAATATAAATTTCAGGCCAAAGCTTTTTATTGCCTACATGTATTGTTTATGCAAAATAACGAATAATATCTCTCGTTCATAGGCTATCAGCGCACTATTAACACTTAGAAATATTAAGAGGTATTAAATTGATACATTGAACAACACTCTCAAATTGGGTTTCTCGTTATAACTTACGAGGTAGGCGCCACAAATTCTCGGCCTGATATACAAAAAAGAAACTAGGAACAATATAAGAATTTTTATTTTTCAATGTAATCTCTCCTAACTTCTATACATTTATTACAACGATTAATTAATAATTCGATACCCTTGTAAAAATAATTTGAAGTTTTTCCGTCAAAATTTTCTATAACAGCTGCTTGCAACTCCCTATCGTTCCTAAAACTACGTCCCCTAAGGTGTTTTTTAAATTAGAAAACAAAAAAAATCACAAGGAGCCATATCCGGACTATATGGTGGATGTTCCAATTCTTGAAAGCCGCATTCGCGGATGGCAGCTTGTGAAATGACGACAGTATGGACGGGAGCATTGTCGTGCAATAATCGCACAGCTTTTATCAATTTTCCACGACGTTTTGCACGAATACCGTCCCTTAATTTATGCAATAAAGACGCATAATATGTGCCGTGCCGTTCATACTTGTATTGCGCTCTTTAAAGTCAATTAGCAAAATGCCCTCACAATCCCAGAATATTGTGGCCATCACCTTTTTCGTTGATTGAGTGACTTTCGCCTATCTGGGACGAGGTTCATCAGGTCGCCGCCATTCCATGGACTCCATTTTCGATAGGGGATCGTAAAACAGAACCATTGTTTCATCCCCTGTGACAAAGGACTCCAAAATCGGATTTGGGTCGTCTCCACACATGTTTAAAGACGACTGCGCACATTCGACTCGACGTTCACGTTTGGTGATCGCGCGTTACTCAATTTTCGTTACTTCAAACATTTTCATGCGCTAGTCACGTTGGTTGGCTGGTTACTAAAAACTACTAGGCTTCGAACTGTCATATTTATAGTGTACCCCTCGCGTATGTGCATGCATGACGTAACGGATTTTAAACACGTTTGAACCTGTATAATCCTGTCAGGCCGAGTATTTATGACGCTTACCTCGTACTTTGAGAGAAATATATTAACTACTATTAGACCTAAACAGTGAGCCACTCTGTAGATTATAACAATTTCCGTACCCTTATCAGCTGAGTAATTATGTTTTATATACCGTTAAATCTTTCTGTAAGTTGTCCATCTTGCTTTTAATACAGTCTACAGATTCAAGTGATTGTCAATACAACATATAGATATTTTGCTTCCTTATAAATTGTATTTATCATTATTCATGTGAAAAAGAAGCGGAAATACTAACACAAAAGAAGCAAACAGACATTCGTACGTCTTAAGATGATAAATTACCGCATATGACTGTACCAGTGGTTACGGTTCGCGATCGAGAAATAAGGCATCGCATTCAATCATATTTTACATTGAAAGTGAGATTCGGAAAGCGAAAGTACGAAAACAAAACTGAATGAATCGGACAAAGTAGGTTATGTGCGCAAAAATTGAAAGTAACACGAATAATATTAATAGGTTTGTGGCTCTTGTACGGTTGCGAATAGCAAACAAAATGCAAAGTAATTGGCGTGAAGGAGATCGTATTTCTCCTCTCAATAGCTTCTCATTTTACGCTATTAATTACCGTTAGTTTTGAAAAACTATATGATTTATTGATATATTTTCATGAGTGTGTGTGTTTTTAATGTCTATTTGTAATAAAAAATGCGCGAATGCATAAAATAATACACTTAATTGCTGTGAAGCAAATATATACCTATACCGGGTGTTTCGGAATTGCACGGCACTATTGTAGGTACTTGTTCTCCAGAATAAAATAAAAAAAAGTCCATCTAAACGTATGTCTCAAATTGATTTATTACTAAGATATTGGAGCATAAAGATATTTATTTAACAATACAACATCCAAAAGAACTGTTTAAAGTGGCCACCGTTTTGTTAAATGCAGTATTCAAAACGACCAATTCATGCTTCTTTAGCACATCGTATAGCATCAGGACGATTCTTGATAGTTGTTACGGCTTCCACGATGCGATTACTAAACTCTGATGAATCCCGATCTCCCGATCTAACGCCGTTTGATCGGTAGTGTAGTAATCGCATCGTGAAAGTCTCGGCAACTATCAAGAATAATCCTGAAGCTATACGATGTGTTAAAAAAGCATGAATTTGTCGTGCTGAATGCTGCATTCAACCAAACAGTGGCTACTTTAAACAGTTCTTTTGGATGTTGTATTGTTAAATAAATATCTTTATGCTCCAATATCTTAGTAATAAATTAATTTGAGACATATGTTTATATGGACTTTTTTGTTTATTTTATGCTGTAGAACAAGTACCTACAATAGTGCCGTGCAATTCCGCAACACCCGGTATATAGATTAGATTAATTGTTTCAAAATTACCAGTCGGTTTTAAAACACGGATTGCACTTATTTGTTATTTATAACTTGTGTTTCTCGCTAATTAAACTGGATCAACGTTGCATAAAAAAGTTAAAAAGCCGATTTTAAAAGAAAGAAGAAAAAAAAAGAGGTTTTTCAATTTTGTTTCGTTTGTGGTTTAATATCGGGCATCATGAAAAATACAATATGGCATTTACATAGTTAGATGTACTGATATGCTTGCAAGTTCATAAATAGTGTTGTTTACTGAAGAAAATAGTCCTTTTTGTTGAGCACTATTTTCGCTCATACGGTTTTGGTAGATAAAATGGTCTAAGCATTAAATTCGTCCGCGATAAATTTTCGGAACATTTGAATAAACAAGCACCAAGTAATTCTGTACTGAACATTATAACCAAATTTAGAAGAACTGGAAGTGTGCTATATCAAGGTAGAGCTGAAGTAGAAAAACAGTGAATACCAACGAAAATCACGAACGAATATTCAATCAAATTATGGACTCGCCACGTCCGTCGTAGTCAACGGAGATCTGCTGCAAAATTGAATAAGAACTGAACGACTCTCCAGAAGATATTGAAACAACCTAATGCCCATTCATACGTTCTTCGGATGACCCAACAAATGAGATTGAGTGATTATGCTGGAAGACTTGAATACTGCGTCAGTAAGTTCTTTTGTTACCGGGCAGATAGTGGTAAGAAAACAATTCCGTCCTGTAAGTCCCGAGTAAATCTTTATATGGTTATTCCGTTCATTTTAAAATAATCACGTCAGATAGATTTTATTAATTTCAAATGTACCAAAGTAAATTTTAGGTTCACGTAGGATTTCAAAGAAATATATTATTCTCGCCGAATATCTCTTCAATAATACGAACATAAGCACCAGATGATGCATTAACGCTTTTGCTAGACTTGTGTAAAAATGTAACCTTTCTCGAAGTAAATATCATGTATATAATATCTTAATTCACAAAATATTTATGACCTTATATTTTAATATTCAATGTTTGAATATTCCGTTAAATGTTTGTTGACATACTGCGAATATTTTTTTTTCAGTAAATGTAAAGTTATTTTTTCAATATATGAGTTATTGTAAATATATGTACTAAATTTGTGTAATTGAATTTCTATTTTATTTATGTTTATGTAAATAAAAGATTGACATAGTAAGATTTCTTTTACTCTTAATGCTGGAAGGTAATATAAAATGAATATTGGAGTAATAAACATGCTAAAACATACCGAACCAGAGTTTTCTTCTCCTTAAAGCGAACTACCCGTATTTGAGCATTACCGTTCACATTCACTAGACACTTAAAATACTTGATTTTATCATTACACATATTGCACAAGTTGTAACTTGTTGTGTAACGGGAATCTTTTCTTTTTGTTGTGCAATAAAATATTATTATTATTATTGCCATGTATCGTATTGATCCATTTTTCCTTGCTCGGCTTTGTTTATTGTTTTATCCAGTTCCAATTTACCAAATGACCTTCCCAGTTTTATCTTCATCCATTCTCATTACACTTCCAAACCACCTCAGTTATTGCGTTTCAATTTTGCGTAATAAACTTTTTACGTTTAGTCGGCTTCTAATGATTTTGCTCCTGATTTTGTCTTAACGTCAACTTTAAAATGCCTTTTGTTTCTCGTTTACATAGTTCCTTTCTAACGTATGGTAACAAGAAGTAGCAATCATTGTCGTTCCTTATAGTATACTACTTAGTGGTTTCTTAGATGTACGCAGTGTTTTGTTATGTAAATAGTACAATATGAATTGAATGGACCATGATCAGGGAAAACATCAAAAAAATCAAAAGTAAATGCAATCCAGATATAAGAAATTTCAATCATAAAGGTAATATCATTTTGGTAAACATATGCAATTTTACTATTACAATGAAACTATTACAGAAGTAAAATGCTTAAACAAAGATTGCATAATTAGTTTCTATCGTATAATTAAAATAAAATACATTAGAATTAAAAATAGATGTATTGTAAAATGCATACAATGAAAACTAGGCTGTTATTAAATTATTAAGTAATTAAACAATTTTGTCCATATTCTACTAAAGGTCATTTAAATTAGTAGATGTGTTAAATTTTAAATAAATATTGATAACAAAAACTATCTCGCCAAATATAAGACAGAAATATTCTGTAGAGAGAAAATGACAAAGTTTAATAATGAAATAAAGCACTAAAATATTTTTTTATTTTAAAATCTAGGTATAAAGCTGTAGGAATTTTGCATGTTAGCTTGCGAAAACATCAGTGCTTAATATTAAAAATAAGCTGTGGGGAAACACTTACTTAAACTAATTCAACTCAATTAAGCAGAACATAATTTAAAAGATTTCAATTCCTAAGCCAACAATTGATTTTAAATTTTACTACATATATGTTTTAATAAGTGTAAAGAAGTTATATTAACGAAATTTTTGTACTCGAAAAACTTTTTAGATAAATGTGTACAATCTGCTCAAAATTAGAATTTAATGCAATATCTGACATAACCTATTTTAGTAAACTCGAGCATATAAATATCTCATGAAATGTTCTTTTCAATATAAAAGTAATGTGTGCGTGCATAGTAAATTACTTATATTTGATTGTTAAAGTAAAATGTAAACTATTTTTAAAATTCATCATGAGACTATCTTAAAAATACAATAACAAAGATTATAAATATAAATTCCCTGATTCACTGACGATAATAAACTACTCACTATCGCTGTTTTCAACACCAATAAAAATGATTCTAGGATATCATCAATTAATCCATCCCACATTATTTCTTCTAAATAGATAGTATGTCTACTCTGCTTGAATGACTATGACAACTTAGGCATTACTTATTCAAAACCATATTTCAAAGATATTTCCATTCATTTTATTATAGTCAGCTATTTTTCTACCTTCGAAAAGATTTGTTTACAAGAAAAGAAACTACACACGACCTACCGTATGATTTTTTTTTTGACAGATTCATGAAATTCTCGAAGTTTTGAATGTTTGACCACTCGTTCTTTAGGAAGTTTTAGTTTGTCTTTTCTTTATAATCGTTAATAATTATGCGATATACAGTTATAGTTGCTAGCCCTATAATACATTCTCTATAATATATTGTTATTGAGGTAATACTTATATCTTACCTAATATTGTAAAGTAGTTTATTTAAAGTACTACTGTTTCACTTTGGGAGTTTGTAGCTTTGACATATTATGCATATTAAAAACCATATATTTTTCTTTATGCCATAAGTATACTAATCGTTGACTCTGAGTGGTGAAACTAACGGACTAAGAAATTGTTTAAATATTTTCTTTAAGAAGTTATTAAAAATGCTTTTAGTTTTCATTCTAATAAAAAGAATGTTTGAAGACATTTCACTTCTATAGTCCTTGTTTTTTTCTTGACTTTTGTATCCAAGCATTAGCGGATGTGCATGTTCAAGTTTCAAACGTTGGCAACAGAAAGTTTCTGTTCTTACAGGATAGTTTGAATTTATTATATTAATCACATTTGTAATAATCAAGGCAGCTATCCAGTATAGGTATTTCCTAATAAAATAGATTGAACAAATAGAATCCAAAAATGTAACTAACAAAACTCAAATTCAGCACTTTTTAAACCAGTAAATATATTATTATTAGTTTATTTATTTTGTTCAGCACACATAACATATAATATAATTTAAATAAACATAGTATTATTAATCTCCTTTATAATTCATTCGAACATCTTCAAAATTATAATTTTTAGATTCGAAATTCAAAGTTTGTCTGTTCAGAAATTTCTTCAGTACAACATAATTTTTATTGTAAACATTGGCCATTACGATTTTGTGAGAGTAGAATTTCACTAAAGTAAACGACACACTCCAGTGAATAAATTAAGTCAATTACTACAGTTATTACTGGTGTCACATTTCTTTCAAAATACAGTTCCCTCCATCATGATAGAATATGTTTTTGAAAATTAAATTTATGGAGTTTGGTTTGTTTAGTAAGAATAAATTATAGTAATGCCCTGCTCATAGAAAACGAAAAATATATACACCTAAATTTTACTTAATTCTATATGAATTAGTTTTCACTCTAAATTATTAAACTTCGGTGTTCTATGGGACCATGATAATATGAATGATAGCCAGTATTTGTTCATATTACCCACAAACACAAAGAATATTATCTTTACGTAAATCGTTTAATTTGCTTAAACAACAATGAAATGAATATATTGAAATGTTTTTTGTCAAACGGTTTTATTTATATTTCAATACAACTTGAGTTAAATATTACATATTTCCTCATGCTGATAATAGCATATTTTTTCAAACTTTCGTTTTCATGTGTTTCTAATTGTTTGAATTTAATAATAGTTACCATTTTGCCACTTATCAACATTCATCTCATACAAGAGAGCAAAAACCATTAGAAAACATTGTTTTTGTGTCTGTGCACCTTCATTGGCCAAGTCGTAGTCAAGTAGCAAGTTCTGGTAATCCGAAATATTAGTAACCAGAGTTTTTATGTGCTTATTTATGTTATAATATAGTTTGCCGGTGAATGAACAATTTTTGTAGAAGAAATTACATCTAAAAGAATGGCATTTGGTCGACAAAGAGATGAATAAGCTACAATATCTTAGTGTAACTGTTACTATAACAAACAATAGAGAAAAACGTAAAAATACAGGAAAAATATAAGCACAAAAGTTTAAATAGCTAGAGCTACATGGTTCACATAAGTAAAATGGGTTGCAAACCCTGAAGGATGACCTCCTTCATTAAAAATATTGTAAATAAAATATACACAAAGCTTAAATGTTAGATATATAAAGATAAATGAGATATAATACACATACTGAGTAAATCATGCTACCCTCTCGTATTAAAATTATCAGATGGCCAAGGCCCTACACAAATTCGGTACCCAAATTCCAAGAAGGTAGTAAGTCAGACACCACCACGGTAATTAACCTTCTATTTAAATTTAGGAAGACGCTTGTCTATTAAATAATCACCAACTTATAACACTCAAGTCTTACCTCTTACTTCCCAGGGGTCGATGTTAAATATGGGAGTCAGCACCGCCTCCAGCTACAGTCAGAATTAGGGCGAGTTCGAACACAGTACTCGTCGAAGGTTAAGTTGTCAGGGCGCCTATCCGTTAAAATATGCTGAGCCCAACAGATATTCAGACCCCGGACCAGATCCAATGTAAACTTCCCAGGTGATAAGAAAAATAAGACCAACACACACTCATTCAAACTTAACATACGGTTTATTGACAACTATAATTTGGAACAAACAGTTCGTTTCAAATATCGAACACAAAACCGGCTATTACTAACTAATCTTGTCCAACAAGATATTCAAAGGCACAAAACAATGAAATATGCGTCACAAAAGCGCAACTCAGTTGCCAGTAATAAACTTCTGAAGAAATGAATAAAATCTTAAATGGTCACCCAAGGTGATCCACAACTTCAAATTATCAATGACGTACAATTACAAAATTTAAGAAATTCAAAATGGAGAACACATGAAACAACTTTAAAGTTAAAATAATTAACCGACAATATTCTTACCAAAAGCATACAGTTATAAGGCAACTTGCCGAAAGTCCCTCCAAAGTCGAACAGTTTGATCGTGATTTGCAACACGTCAACACCAAAATAAACCACTCTGTATACCAGAGGCAACCGACAATCTATTCGACATTAGAGTGCAGACTCTAAGTTAATGGTATCTAATACTATAAATATTAGCGCTAGTTAACTATGCTTTACACAAGAGAACGTGATTAAAATTAAATTCAATAATTTCTTACAAGATTGTACAAGTATAGATTTAAATGGTTGACTAATTACACTAAATAACAAGCTATGAATTTACACAAGACAGATGTGAGGCTACAACGCCAATACACATCCAAAATTTGTTCAAGTTCTAAATCCAAAAATAAAAAGGCTACGTAACGTCTCCAAAAATGACAAAGTAACCTCCAAACTGGTGTCACTGTTATTAATAAAACTACGTTAATTTAATAAATTCAAATTATAAAGGCTCACATGCCACAAGAAGTTAATTTAAGAAATTACGATGACTTATTTGATTAGCTAGGCCGGAAAATTGAAATTTACTGTACGAAGTACTCGAAATTGACATAAATTTTACCAAAACTGTTTGGCCAATAATTCCCACGTTATGGGTAATATCAGGAAAATTATACAGTCACAGTACCTTAAAGAAAACCACATCCACAGCTACCATACACGATACCTTCTACGGATCCCACTCGTTACAAGGAAAACTGTCTCACATATCTTCGGCTAACGACATCTTCAGGAAAATTAGCGTAGGAAGGCTACAGTATTTCATCAATCTGCACCTTAAATTATGTCTTCACCGCAGGATACAGCAATTAATTCCCTTGGAACCGTAAAATGACATCAGGCACGTGGTTCTTAGACTTAACCCAACAAAAGTGCTCAAATGAGGTCTATGCCATGCACTAACAGCTATATTTGAATATAGAAACAACACAATTAAGATCGATCAGACACGTGGAAAATATACTTACAGCAGTTAAACAATTCTTAAGCTACGACAACAATATCCTCAACAAGATTATACTTATAACGCCAAATCCATAATAAACCTTGAGAATTATTATACTATCCGCTTTTTACTAGCGATTAAACACGATATACTTAACATCCAACATTTCTCAAGTAGTTAGTGACTAAGAAGATTGCATCTGCTCTGTGATGTTTAATGCTTCTTCTACGACAGTTATCGTTCAAAAGAGAAAGAATCCACTTGTCATCTAGCGATCTTAAACGTTATCAACACATTAGGACTAAAGCCCACGAGACCTTAACTGATATTTTACACACACGACATAAACGCAGATTCAAATGACAATAGAAAAGTGGAAAATAATTATAATTAATTTGTTACATAACTCTAAGCCCAAAAAGAAACTCCAAAACTAAATTAGAAATAATTAAAATACCCAATCTATTAAAAAAACATCGTACGCCATCTACCCGCCAGGAAAGGTATACATTACGCACATGAGTAATGCAAAACGCACAGCGGTAGGACTCTTATGGAATTCTCTCCGCTAGGTGGCAGAAGTAGTCAGGAAGATGATCTATTTAACCACGATAATTTAAGTATCCAACGATAAAACTAAAATAATCAATTAAGAGATAAAATACAACAAAAATAATTGTAACAATCAATAAGCTTTATTTTGTAAAAACGATCATCAAGAAGTACGGTTTGAATATAAAAATATAGAACCTAACTATAGACAAACTGTAAAAATTGCTATAAAAATACTAAGAAATGGACCATTATTTAAGAATAAAAAAGTATTAAAAACAAACAATAGTCAAAGAGTCATGATGAAGGATGGAACAATAAAGAGGGTGGATCATTTGAACGCTATTAAACTCTATGAACAAAATTAAATCAGACATCCTAAAGAAAATGAAATAATAGCAAAAGAAACCGTAATTGTTGATATGAATAAAACTGATTCATAAATACGACTCATAAATAAAATAAAAAGGTTTCAAATACCTACAGTTAATAAAAAAAAGGATATAACTACGATATTTATCTTATAAGATTTTAGACCGTAAATAAAACATTTAGTATATAATAATGAAAGGTCGGAGTGTGTTTTTTAGTTCTTATAATTTATGTTTTTGAGGCATCAATGAAGATCTATGGTTTAACACCTGCAAAATAAAAATAAAACGTTAATACTTACTTGTAGCACTTTGGAAGTAACAATTTCACCTCAGATGAAGAAACGGTTTGAAGATAAGGAGAAAGAAAGAGCAGCGAGGGGTCTTCCTGGCACGGGGTTGGAAAGGAAGATAGAAATTGTTTACAACGTCTTTCCATTATTCCCAAATAGACGAACTGGAAAACAAAAGATTAGAATACGATTAGTAAATGCTGAAAGAAAATACTTGACAAACGACTACAAGAGTAATGAGTTTATATACAGATATAACAGATGTTTACAGTAAAGAAGGAAAGGAATAACGCACTTACCTAGAATATGATGTAATAAATTTGTAAACTTAAGTAAGGATGAACTAGGATGGCGGAGACATTGTTATATAACTGTCAAAGAGAATAAATCAAAAGC
Organism: Amphimallon solstitiale; assembly: GCA_963170755.1. Taxonomy (NCBI): domain Eukaryota; kingdom Metazoa; phylum Arthropoda; class Insecta; order Coleoptera; family Scarabaeidae; genus Amphimallon; species Amphimallon solstitiale. Next base: position 140,761,429 of record OY720676.1, on the reverse strand, counting down.
GACGACTGAAAATGGCCAAGAAAGAAAGTTAACCATGTGTGTGGCAGGATGACCAACTTAAAATTCAAGAGAGAGTGCGCAAATGTACCGATCGTCTTTTGTCTAATAATAATGCTTAAACCAAAAACAAAATTGAACAAGATTTTTCGACTGAAATTTTGATCGCGAATACACGAATATGAAAGCGAAGCTCCGGCGGCATATCGTTTCAGAATAATATATACAGTAGGGCAAATACGAACTACCTGTTCCTTTGAAGATTGAAAATCTGTATTCAAGAATAGAATTTAAGTATTTAATTAGCATTTTTTTAAATATTTCTTTTGATTGATGTTTCTTTTTGGTTAAACAAAATGGAAGATATTTATAAAAAGAAATTTGATGAACGATATGATCAAACGAAGTGAGTTACGAAAAATCCTTATGAGTTATAATATAAAAATTATCTTAATTTGTTTTATGAAATGAATGTTCACTCTGTTTCCAATATTTAGTTTATTCATTACTAATTGGAAATATATTTAATAGTGTTGGATAGACCATAGAGGTACTACGTGCGAATGTTTGCCTCAAGTGGATTGTTGAGCATTATTAAAGAATTGAATAATCAAATGACAATAATTTACATAGCTGAACACGAATATACGAAGATATTTTGTTGGGTAAAGACTAAGTGGCTAGAAGTACTATGTGAAAATGTTTGCTGCTAGCAATTAATGTGAACTGATTTCAAAATATTTAAGTAGCAAGACACTAGATTACTAAAGTACTACGTGTGAATGTTTGCTTTGGTGAAATATATTTAATCTCTATCATATCCATTTCACACAATTTGTAAATTAAAACGTATATAAACACTTCTATTAAGAACCATTTTTATAAAAGGATTTAATGTTATTCATTATAATAATAATTTAAAAATATGTCTAGTGTTATTATAAAACACAGGTAATTGTGTTTAATTTCCTCTCCTTATCCCATAGTATACTAAATAAGAGAAAGAAAATAATACAAGAGGTAAATTGCTGTTCGAATCCACGTATAAATTTAATAAATTTAATGCTGTTATAAATAAATCAAGCATAAAAGTATTACCATATTTATATTAATTTCAAAGTAGATATCACAGCAATATGCCGCACAGACCATGCCTTTAAAACAAAATGAGCAGTATTCTTTATAATGAGGAAGGACACTGTATATTGTTAAGGCGGGAGAAGACGACATGAGAAGAAAACCAAATCAAGACATTAAGAAGAACGAAAAGGCTTATTAATTGTTGATAGGAAACGGTAATAGTGGTACCATAAGTATTACTGTGCCTAGTTCTGGTATGAACCCGTAATTATTAACTAAATTAAATCTGCGAGGATAAAGTGGCTAGCGCATGTATGAAGAACAGGACAGAAGAGTAGCACGAGAGCAATAACGGAATGGTTGACTAATAAAAGAAGAGAAAGAGGTAGATCAAGAAGTAGATGGTAGGAGAAAGTTGAAAGAGAATTTAAAATGTTTGGGACTATCCATATAATATAGGCAAATTTAAAGTAAATAAAATGAAGACCTACAAATGACACACGTAACCATTGTCATAGTGAAGACTAATCGACCAAAAAGAGACTGAAAGCATAATAAGCAACATATAGACATATACAACAGCATTAAACATATATAGATTTCCAAATACCTAAATATCGATTGTTGCGATATTAAGTTTAAACAGCATGTTAGGCTTTGGGTAAAGAAGCAAAGGATTTTACAGTATCTAAACTTCCGCTATTCAAGTAAATATGTATCCAAGTTACAAATCAATAGCACAATAAACAAAAATTATGAGACAATATCAAACTTTAAATTTTGTGTAATGTTAATTGACTGCACTTAACAGACTGTTTGTCCTTTCTTCTTTATAATATTGCTTCGCGTGTACGTACTTATACATTTTCTATTTTTTTGATATTTTATATAGGTACCGGTAAATCTCCGACAAGAATTATTTTATTCTTCAGTGGGCATAGCGTTATCATAGATGGTTAAATAATTTTTTGGAATAATATTTGCTGATATAAGATAAACTTCCTTTGCCAAATAATATTGCTGCTTCATATTTAATATTTCCTAAATACGTATTAAATATCAAATACGTAGATAAAATGTAGTAAATCTTTGAACTTTTTCAAAAACAGAATAATATTATACGTGTGCATTGTATTTTATCTAAAAACATCATAAAAAGGTATTAACTTTTCATATTTGCATATATCAAATATAATGTTATTTATTTTGAAATACTGTAAACCATAAATATTTTGAATTGTGTTATTCCATGATTTACTATTTAACTACTAATACCTCTGTGTAGTTTTTCGCTTGTCCAATTTGTTCTCCATGTAAATGTTAAAGAAAAGAGAAAAGAGAGAAAAGTTCTTGTACGTGTCAATGAAGATGAATAACCGAATCGTTGAAGATCCATGAACTTCCGCTATATCTAGAAAAGCTTGAATGAGACATCTGAAATAATATCATACTGAATACCTTATCAGCAGTTGTAAATATATTAGTGCAATGATATAAGAGGAAGTCGAAAACATGCGCTGTGGTTTTGTGTAGCCTAAACATTTACGTCTAAGTTTATCGGGAAATGCAGACTTAAAAACAGCGATGACAATATCCATCAATGGGTTTAAAATTATTTTAAATTACTCATATTTGTGGGTGGTAAACTCACATACACATTCATTCATAAAATGATAAGGTTTTCTGTTTTTCATACTCATCATTTAACCTCAAAATGTCGATCCGATTCCGAATTTGTGGTTTTCCCGCGTTCTTAATTTATATATGTACACATATGTATGTATGTATGTAAATACATGCATACATTTGTGTGTAACGCACATGTCTGTATGTGAGTCACATACACATGTTAAATTTCTATTTTTTTATATCCACTTTTACTTGTGCGTATCCTATTTTAATGTTGTGCAATAACAAACAACACATTCGCCAGTGAAAACAATAGTCAAGAGTACAAAACGAACGAACACAACCTATTTCGTGGTTGGAAAGCAGTTTTAATAGAACATTATATGAATTTTAATATTTAGTGGAATCCATCAAAATATCGCGAGTAAAATTTCAATCCTTTTAAATTTGGATGTAAAGACAGAGAGTTCATGAATCTTCCATGCTCTAATACGTGAGAAAACTTTAAGTAGATTCATTTTGTCAAGTTAGCAAAGTGTCTTTATTATTTCTATAATTATGTATCTATATATATATTTCCCAATTTATAATTGGGTCCAAAATACATTCTTCTTCTTCTTCTTCAAAAATATCCTATTACCTCCTAATAAACCCAGCCAGTAAAGCTTATTGTACTAGAGTAGACATCATCTCAGCACAATAAGCCTTATTGGCTGGGTTTATTAGAAGGTAATAGGATGATGGCCACTCTAGTACTTCAGTGTTATGCATAAGGCAGTACAGATCCTTTATTGAGTGTTTATTGAGTATATCTGAATCTATATGTTCGGTTACCAAACAATGCCTTTTCTTCTGTGATCCACTGCCTCACATTTACTAAGATATGCCTGACTGTTTCTGTTTCCTTACTGCAGAGTCTGCAGTGAGCGCCTCAGTCTTATAGGCATATATAGAAGGATATGTGCCACAATCTTTCTTTGTAAACATGTACGAATGTTGCCTAAGGTTGAATGCACACCAATGATTAAAAAAATGTTTTTCAAACAAAATGAAGTACGTCAGTGTACGTTAAATTATTTTGGAATGTTCGAAGGCGATGCTCATAATGAAGGCACATGTCCGACAAACGTTTTAAGAACTTTTGTGACAAATTCTTTATTAATAATGTTTTAATAACGAATAGACGAAAAAACTTGAAATAGACTCATTTTGTCAACTTAGCAAAGTGTTTTTATTACTTCCATAATTCCCATAGAAAAACGATAGTAAATAGTGTATCATATATATATTTCATAAATATAATTTTGTCTTATTCACCAAATTTAATTTTGACTTTATAATTGGCTCCCAAAATATTTTTTTTCTACTTCTTCACAAAAAACCTATTACCCCCTAATAAATCCAGCCAATAAGACTTACTGTGCTGGAATGATGGTCACTCTAGTACTTTTGTGTCATGTATATGTCAGTACAGGTCCTTTACTGAGTGTTTATTGAGTATTTTTGAATCTATATTCGCTTGCGCAAACATGCCTTTTCTTCTCTGATCCATTGCCTTAGAGTTTACTGAGTAATGCCTGACTGATTCTGGTTCCCTACTCCAGAGTCTGCAGTTAACGTCTGCGTCATAAAGGCATACTATGAAGGATATGTATAACAATGCTTTTATCTAAACATATATACATGTTGCCTAATGCGAATGTTCGAATGCGATGCTCTTCATCAAACAGCATGTTCCACAAATATTTTAAACACTTTTATGGCAAATTCCTTATTAGTAATGTTTTAATAATTTTATTTGCTATTAATTATATATGCCTGATGAATGTACACTGCCACCAGCTTGAAAGTTAACGACTCTAAACCTAGAAATTTCTCTAAATCTCCTAGTGTGGAACTGCATTCCAAAGACTCTGTATTTTTAAACATAACATTTTTACAGAAAATATATAGCGCCTCAAATGATGAATATTGAATTTTAATGTAACTAATGCATATTAGTACAAAATATTATCATTAACACATATCTTTACTGAATAATAAGGTTTTTTGAATACTGAAACACAACGAGGATTTAGAATGAAATTTGAAATATTTTAATATGTTGACCATGCTCCATTAGCGCCAACGACTTGCTGTAAACCATTCTGCAATAATAAGTATTGTTTTATAATCTGGAGTTAGTTTTTCCTATGCTTCCTCAATACTTTCCTAAAGTTCTATTTGATTTGGGGCTATAAAATTATTTCTGTACAAACGTTTTGTTAGATGTGCCGAAACGTTCTCAATAGAGTTAAGATCAGGACTCTTTGTTGGCCATGAAAGGACATTAATGATCTTGGTTGCAAGCAACTGACGCACAACGTTGGAGGTGTGAATTGGAGAGTTGTCTTGCTGAAAAATAAAATTATTTCTAAATAGCTGCGTTACCGAAGGTAACATAACATTTTCCATGAGATCTCTAGTAGTTTCCAGTTAATCTTTCGCCAACATTCCTACAAGGAGCCAAACAACTGATACAAGCTCACACATACACTGAAATTCTACCACTACGAGACGTTGGCTATATAAAACGTTCTTCATAGCGCATATTTGCAGGTCTGTATACGCGAACCGGGCCGTCGTGGGATGACTGGAAGATATTTTCATCAGAAAAGGTAATGCGTTCCCAGAAATCGAGGTTTTCATTCACCAATAAATTATTAGCAAAATTTTATCAGTCCTGTTTATGTTGTGGTTCTAAAGCAAACTTTTTGTAAGCAGAATAATTTTTCAGCCCAAAATCTCTTTAATACGTTGACTTGCTGTTGAAATGGAACCCGGAAAATGAGTTTGGTATGCCGCTTCCACTGCCGTCCCAAAGGGGTTACTTTAAATCTAATTTATCAATGAAGCATCATCCTCCAACGCTGAACTTTTTTTTTCGCTCCTCCACCATGCACATATGATAGATCAACTCCGTGGTGAATCTTCTGCTTTAATTTAAAAATGCAGGTTTTAAAACTAACATGCAGATCATGTACCACCGCTTGCACGCTCCAGCCTTTTTCCAACTAAGTTCTTACTATCATTTTTTGAGTTTCACTGTGCCTGGAATGATATGTATGATTTTTAGAGAAGCCTAGCTATTGCAATGACAATGACTGATTTTATGACAGTCAAGGAGCCTACTAAGGCCGTTCGTCCACCGAGAAAACCAAAACGAGGCAACCAATCGCTTACAACCAAGCAACACATTAAAAACTGTACCTCTCCGTTCACCGCGGCGACTACGATCTATTGTGAAAGGCAACCTATCGCACACGATTATACTGACTGGTCTCCAAGCCGTTAGTTGCTTACAACGATTCGACCGATACAACTATTCTTTATTTGTAAAATTCAATTTGTTATGATAGTTTTTAGTTTTTAGCGCAATAACATGTCGTGTTCGCTATCAAAAGCCTTGAAAGTTCAAAGATAAGATTTGTGCAGTAGATTCAAAAATACCTGTGTGTATATAATTTCACATTAGAAAATTATACCAACCATTCTTTCAAGTTCACGAAAACCCTCCTTACTCATTCTATAAGTTTGTTTAAACTTAGAACTCAGTAGCAATTTTGACCCACCGTTTTTCTTTATTTCTTTCAAAATCCGGATGAACTCAACATCTTTTGCGCCTGTTTCTTCGAACTGGTTTATTCGGTGAACGAAAAACTAAGCAACCAGCCAGGCGTGACTCGTTGCCAACAACCGGTCACCACATATTGGTTTTCTCGGAGGACGAACGGCCTTAGACTTAGAAGTAGGAATGGTGGATAAAGCCTACTTTACAACAGGCTACGAAAATTTTCAGTAATTGTTAACTTCAACCTGCTGGCAATGTACAATTAATTTTTTCAAATATTTTGTTTAATATATAGGCTGTCCCAGCTAAGACTTTCGGGTCATATATCTCCATTATTATTGAACGAATTTTTTTGATGTTTAAAATGTACATACTTTATTGAATGAGGATTGTTCTGTTACTTTTAAAATTAGTGAAAATTAAAATATTGTAATTTTCACTCATCGTCTTTTTTTTCAAATTGCACGAAAATATCCTTTAGGTGGTTAAGCACCGAAAATCTACAGAAAAATTGCAGTAAAACAAAATTTTGGTTTCAATGAAAAATCAAATTATGTTGCTAAAAATGTAATTTAATTATTGAGACAATTACTGCATAGAGAACTTTGAGAACAATTGAATAACGTTGCCGGGATTTAATTTGTACATCCCTCATAATGTTTGAAAAAGTCAAATGTCATTGTTGACAGTTCAGTAAAAACTGTTAATTTCGATTCTTGGTTTCCCTTTCGAATAAAAATGGTTGAATTGTCTATGCATCTCAAAAAAGAGATCATTTTCGCTTATGGTGAATGTCACAAGGACTTAAACGAAACCGTAAGAGTTCTTGTTGAACGTCACCCGAACGAAGGCCTTTCAAAATTTAAATTCAAAAGAATAATAAATTTATTTGAAGACACAGCAAGTGTTCGCGAATTAAAGCGTGTAAGGGAAAAACCAGTCACTGGGAATCAAGAAATAGTGGGTACTGTAGTGGAGGCATTCGAACAAAATCCAACAAGAAATGTACGAAATATTTCTCAAGTTTTGGACGTGCAGGTTTCAAGAAGTTCCATCCATAGAATATTAAAATCAAAAAAATATCATCCTTTTAAAATTTCTTTGCATCAAGTGTTGTCTGAAGATGACATGATTAAAGATTAAATTTTTGTTACTTCATGCTGCAAACCATTGAAGATGATTCTGATTTTATCAGGAGGATGCTTTTCTCTGATGAATCAACGTTTAAAAGCAATAGTGTTGTAAATCGCCACTGGGCAATTGAAAATCCGCACTGGGTTCGGCATGTAGATAACCAGCGTGTGTGGTCACTTAATGTGTGGGGTGCTGTGATCGGAGAGCATGTAATAGGGCCTCACTTTTTGTTACAATTTTTTTTTGTTGTATTTTATCCTTTAATGGATTATTTTAGGTTGTCGTGGAATACGTAATTTATTTTGGATTAAATTTATGTCATCTTCCTACTACTACTGCCATCTGGTGTAGATTTGCTTAAGATTCCTATTGCACGCGTTCTGCCTTATCGCAGGTGTGTGTGGCGTATACATGCATTGACGGGTAGATGGCGTACGTTGTTTATTTAATAAATTTGTTTTCTTTATTTGTTGCTAATTTAGTTTTAGTGCTTCTTTTGGGCCTAGAGTTATGTAACAAATTATTTATAATTATTTTCCATTTTTCTATGGTCATTTGAACCTGCATTTTTGTCGTACGTTTAAAATATCAGATTGGGTTGTTCGGTCTTTTAGAGCAATTATCGTGTTCCGTTTGATGGTCGGGCTTTGACATGTTAGAGTCTTTCTCTTGCACTTTAACGGTCGTCGAGGAAGGGTTAAATACCACAAGAGCAGAAGCAATTTCCTTAGCTTTACTTGAGAATGTTGGAGAGTTTGGAGGTTTATCGTCTGTAATCGCTTACAAAAGCGGATGTTATAGTACTTCTCAAGTGTTATTATTGGATTTTGGCGTTTTGATTGAATCTTGCGAGGATATTATCTTCTTGGCTAGGAATTGTTTAATTGCTGTAAGTATTTTTTTTTCCACGTGTCTAATCGATTTTAATTTGTGTTGTTTCTATCTTCAAATATAGCGGTTAGTGTGGTGCATGGCCTAGACCTCATTTGAGCACTTTTGTTGTGGTTAAGATTTAAGAACCACGTGCTATGGTAATCTTACGGTGCCAGGAAATTTATTGCTGAATCTTGCGGTGAAGACATATTTAAGGTACAGATTATTGGAATTCTGTAGCCTTCATACGCTATTTTCTTGAGATGTCGTTAGCCGAAGATGGGCGAGCAGATTTCTTGTAACGTGTGGATCCGTAGAAGGTATCATGTTTGGTAGCTGTGGATGTGACTTTCTTTAAGGTACTGTGTCTGTGTAAATTTCTCTGATATTATCCAGAGTGTAGAGTTTATTGACTAAACAGTTTTGGTAAAATTTATGTCAATATCGTGTACTCTGAACAGTAAATTTCAATTTTCCGGCCTAGCTAATTAAATAAGTCATCGTAATTTCCTATTTTAACTTCTTGTGGCATATGAGCCTTATGTTTTGAATTAATTAAATTAACGTAGTTGTCTTAATTATAGTGACCTCAATTTGGAGGTTACTTTGACATTTTTGGAGACGTTACGTAGCCTTTTTATTTTTGGACTCAGAATTTGAACTAAATTTTGGATGTGTATGGGCAGTGTAGCCTCACATCTGTCTTGTGTAACTTCTTAGTTGTATTTAGTGCATTTAGTCAACCATTATAATTTATTTTTGCACGATCTCGTAAGAAATTTTTGAATTTAATCGAATCACATTTCCTTATGTAAAGCATAGTTAACTAGCGCTAATTTTTTTAATAGAATTAGATACTTTTAACTTAGAGTCTGCACTCTGATGTCGAATAGATTGTCGGTTGCCTCTGGTATACAGAGTGTTTTATTTTTGTGTTGACGTGTTGCAAATCACGATCAAACTGTTCGACTTTGGAGGGACTTCCGGCAAGTTGCCTTATAACTGTGTGCTTGTAAGAATATTGTTGGTTAATTAATTTTAATTTTAAGATTGTTTCTTGTGTTCACCATTTCGAATTTCTTAAATTAGGTAATTTGTACGTCATTGATAATTTTGAGTTGTGGATCACCTTGGGTGACCATTTAAATTTTAATTAATCCTTCAGAATTTAATACTGGCAACTGAGTTGCGCTTGTGATTTACTTTTCACTGTTTTTTTTCCTTTGTTCTATATATCTCTTGAAAATCAAAGATTATATAATATAGCCGGATATGTACAGTAATTGGAATGCGCTGTTGAGATCTGTGATTAAATTTCAATAAACTGTTTGTTAAGTTTGAATGAGCGTGTGTTGGTCTTATTTTCTTATCACCTGGGGAGTTTTACATTGGATCTGGTCCGGGGTCTGAATATCTGTTGGGCTTAGCATATTTTTACGGATAGGCGCCCTGACAACTTAACCTTCGACTTAGTACGGTGTTCGAACTCGCCTTTCTCTGACTGTAGCTGGAGGCAGTGCTGACTCCCATATTTAACATCGACCCTTGGGGAAGTAAGAGGTAAGACTGAGTGTTATAAGTTGGTGATTAATTTATAGACAAGCGTCCTTCTAAAATTTGAATACAAGGTTAATTACCGTGGTGGTGTCTAACTTACTACCTTCTTGGAATTTGGAGTACCGAATTGTGGTTAGGGCCTTGGCCATTTATAATTTATATACAAGAGGGTAGCCATGTACCTATTCTTTTTACAAAATGAATTTCACAATTTAATTGGACATCTACTACGTATACTTCGAAATGAAATTGTCTTTATGCAAGATGGAGCGCCGCTACATTTTGCTAGACCAGTCCGTGCTCATTTAGATACAACTTTTGGACCTCGATGGGTAGGAAGAGGAGGCCCAATACCTTGGCCGGCCCGATCACCAGACCTCACCCCCTGTGACTACTTCCTGTGGGGATACATCAAAACAAAAGTTTATTCAACACCGCCTACAACTCCGGAAGATTTGCACAGCAGAATCCGAGAAGCATTTGCATAAATAACATGCTAACATGATGCGAAACATAATTGATGATTTTAGGATTCGTTTAGAGAGATATATTGAAGCGGTTGGTGGTACATTCGAACATCTACTATGACATTTTCATCTGATTTTTGTTTTAGTGTTCTCGTTTTTTGGTCGTTCTTTGTTATCAACTTTTGTTATTAAATTGACTACTTTCAGACCTGAAAGTCAAAGTTTTAACGCTATTGTTGCCCCGAAAACCATACTTAACCTTTATTGGCAATCTGGTGGAGTATCGATGGGTGTTCTGTGAGTTTAATTGTTTGAACACTGTAAAGACATTAACAATTTAGCAATTTAGTGGAGTGTCGATGGGTGTTCTGTGAGTTTAATTGTTTGCACACTGTAAAGACATTAACAATAAGATTAATATTAATTATACAACGTACTCGTAACAGTAATTCTTGGAGAGTAAGCACTCTCACACAATTAATATACGGAAAAATTTTTTCGTATATGTATGCTTTGGTGAACAATAAGATTCACTGAAAACGGGAAAGTCTAAAACCAGTATCTTGCATTTAATAAAGTATGTTGCCTTTAACTCGCCTGAATATACAATAACAGGCAATATATCCTAGTTGAATTCACGTTTTAAAGACTGTGATTGTCTCAGTATAGCGCAACGGTTCTTCACTTAATAAATTGTCTATTATCCAAATTTTATAAAAATTCGTTCAATAATAATGGAGATATATGACTCGAAAGTCTTGGCTGGGACACCCGGTATGTACAAAACTAGTAATTTGTTTAATTTGGGAATATTATGCCTTTAAACAAATTGTTTGTCAAATATTTTTTATATTTGGTGTGCACAGAGCCTAACAAATCAATTTTTTCCATAAATAGAATAGATGCTACTGTATATAGTTCAAAAAGCAATAATAGCGCGATAGTCCATTGTTTTTCCCATGATTTTACATTAATCAGCGCAAAAAATAACATCAGTTTGCTGATACAACCGATTTCTTAGGATGCTACACACTTACTTCTTTAAGTCTGTATTGTAAGTTTTTAGGTGTTCATGCACGTAAAACAAAGATATGTAGTTCCTGTTAATAAAACGGGTTAATATAATAAAGTATTACTAAATTAATTTAAGTCGCTGTACATTATTTTATGGAAATTTACAATTTAATAAATATATATGTACTTTTTTTAATGAGTCGAGAAATTAATGAATTTCAAAATAACTACTTCCTTACTTCCTACCGCATAAATATATTTGGGTTATGTTATCGATTTATCTATAAAAATCTTACCTAATGTTCATCAGATATTTAAATAATGTAATGTCGCTTTCTTTCTACAAAAATTAATTTACGTCATTTTCAGGATACTATTGGTAACCTTTGTAAAGGTTAATGTTTCGGTACATAATAGATGACCACGAATGTTGTAAATTCATGTATCGATTGTTGACATAGTACGTCACATGACAACTGCTACCTTTCATTTCCTATTTTATTGGCAAACCCTTAACCACATCCTTTTCAATTATCATAAAATCTACGAAAAGCAATTGCGTTTGTAATTAAGTTAATTGTGTCATAATAGAGAAAAGTCATTGTAAGTTTAAATATGAAGCTCAAAGTTCAATCAAGAAGCAAGCAATTACCTAGCGCTTTTAGAATGTTTTTTTAGACTTTGGCCTGAACTTCTTCTATATTATAATATAGACTGTCAGACAAGAATCCGGATATGTCGGGAAATAAACATATTCATATCAACAACAAAAAATATTATCAAAAATTATAAAATAGTTCATTATTAACATATGACTAACTTTATTTATAAATATATACATTCGTAATTAATCCATATTCATAAGTATCAAAATGTATTCTATATATATCGTTTACGGAAAATTTGATTATGATCGATTGTTGGGTTTTAACGTTTTTGTAGTCAGTCATATGTGGTGTAAATATTAGCATGATATATATATATACATATAGTCAAAAATATGTGTTTTCCATTAAACATTACTAATCTTCAGAAATAACTTACTTTCTTAGTAAGCCAATTTTCCTGACGAAGCTGTTCAAAATATCAGTTTTCTTCTCATTTGTCTCTGATGTGAACATTGGTTTTCGACCTCGATACCGAAAACGTGGTTTTAAAAAAAGTCTGTTTTTCTCTCTCTCACACTCTCTGTGTGTGTGACCACGATAGCAATCAAACCACTATAGCTATTAATTTCAAATTTTGTATTTACGAGTATAATCTCCCTGTTGAGAGCTGATTAGATTTTCAGTAAAATCGGCAGACCGGAAATAGTAGTTTACTTCAGTAAAAAAATCTTGTTTTTCCAATTTTTCGTCAACTACTAATTTTAAACAAATTTATAAAGAATTCAGATGTACTCAAAATTAAGTTTGATAAGAATTTTATTATGAAAGTTTTTCAAAATTCCTACCGAAAGTAGGTCTTTTACTCTTATCGAAAATCAGCTTTTTGCCAATATTTTGCAAGTCATGCTTTTTAGACAGGTACGTTACGAGTATAAAAGTATTTAGAACTTAATTTTCAATACCTTTTGTATAAAAAAATTTCAAAATTATCACCGGAAGTACCACTTTTACTCTTACCCAATAGCGATTTTTTGCAAATATGTGGTAAATTATGCATTCTATATACATATATTTATCAAGAGTACAAAAGTATTTAGAGTTGTATTTGCAATATTCTTTGTATACATGAAATTTAAAAATTCGGACCGGAAGTAACACATTTACTCTCAGCGAGTAGCACTTTTTTTCGAATATCTTGCAAAATATGCATTCTATAGAGATTTATTAAGACAATGGAAGTACTTAGAATAGGATTTTGAATAACTTCTATATAAAAGTTTTTTAAAAATTGTAAGGTTTGAAACGCTCATACGTATAAGAAAGTCGTGTGGTGGCCACACCTCATTTTTTACATTCTTATACGTAGTATCAGGCTAGCCTTTGGTATTCAGTTTAGAGGTGAAACGATACTAGAATGTGGGCGTAAAATTAAGTGCCGGAAAGTGTTGGTTCATATTGACAAAAAGTGGAACTTACAGCTATGATCGGAAACAAGCTTTTTAAAAGACACTACAAAATGATAACTCGCAGACAGATTTCAAGCAAGCAGAAAAGAATACTTCAAAATAAATCTTGAAAATCGCATGATTGTTTGTTTACATAGCATTTCTCAGCTTATTAGAGCAATCAAAATCTCAATCCTCTTTAAGTCCTTAAAGCTTAAATATAAAGTTGTTAACGTTGTTAGCAACTTTATATTATATTATATAATAAATTATTTAAACAACACATGAGTGAAAAGTGTAGTGTAAACTTTGGTTTTGAGGTACTTTTACAACGGTTGCCGATAGAGGTGTACTTATGCGGAATGAAAAAATCAAAATAGAGTAAACAAAATTTTTATATTGCTATATATAATTTTTCAATTGCTTATTAATGAAGTACAATTTCGCATACATAAACGTAGATACCCTTTAGACATATTTAATACACACCTATATAAGCCCAATTTTTAGTGCACTAAACACACAACCCAGCAAAATTATCATTTTATTACACGGCCAATTGTGTTACCGAGTTTTAAATTATAGTTTAATTTGGCTCTGTTTTTGTCAGCAACAATAATTTGTCCCCTTAATACTTCTCCTGCCTGTTGTTTCATAGCTTAAATTTTCAAAACATGATCTAGAAGTAGTACCACTTGAAGTTCAGATACTGCATTAATTCCGTTTTTAACGTCAGTGAGGACTATATTTTTCATAGTTTTTTTCTGCACTACCGCTGAGTTCTAACTCTAATATTACTCACTATATTTTTAACGTTATTTACAAGAGATTTCATTTTTAAAATTGCAGATAAAATATATTTATTTTTACTTTTAAAAGCAGTACTTTATTCGCAGCAAAACATTCCAATTTCACATTTAAGGCACGCCCGGGAGCTCCAATAAAGTACCTTTAAAGTAGTTTTGTACGTTTTAATATCTAGTGCAGTCATTATGTCCGAAAATTGTCCCTGAATTAGAAAATGAACCCAACAAGCCAATTTTTTTGTATGATGTTGGGGAGGGTTAGGACAGCTTAATTCCAAGTTTTCGAATGGATACCCCTTGTGCATTTTCCGCCATCCTGAAAATAAGGGTGCATTCTTGTTTCCGTTGTAACTCGGCTCCTGGTCGTCCGACGAGGAAGTTGTTCTTTGTTCCTTTTTTGATTCTTTACAATTTATATCATATAACTTTATCACCTAACATTGACCATTCTCGAGCTATAGGCAAAAATAGGATAAAAAATTTGGGGTACGGTTTTAATTTTATTCTTCTTTATCATCACACATAGTAAAAAAGTATTTAGTATCAAACTTGTAGAGCACGTTTGTACCTAAAATGCTATATCTTTGTTTTCCCCATATCTTCAAAATTACGAGTTCTAGCGCACCGCAAAGTCGGCTGTACTGTATTTACGCCCCCCCCCCCCGACCCTTTTATATTGTTTTCCAAACATCTGTTTCTTTTCAAAGCCGAATTGGTCTTTATGTTCTTCGGGTTTACCACGGTTTACGCACACCATCGAAATTTATAAGTACCAATCGCCTGAATTCACAATCAACGAGACTACAACTCCAACAACCAGTCAAGAAAAATTCCTTGCAAGAAGCGTCAACAAAGACAATTTCGTGAAAATGCTTGGCCTTCATTTTACAAACGTTGGGATCAACGTTCTGCAGGCTTTCGAAGACGCAGATACGTTGATTGTAACCACGGCACTGGAAAAAGCGTCTAAGTATGACTCCGTTGAAATCGTCGGCGAAGACATCGATCTTTTGGTTCTACTTACCGGACTGGCACAAGAGAGCACAAACATTTTCTTCCGAAAACCAGCGAAAGGAAATACACCAACAGCATTGACAACATACTCTTCCTTCACGCTTCTAGCGGTTGCGATACCACATCATCTTTTTTCAATATTGGAAAATCTAAATTCATAAACACTTTGGAAAAGCACGCGGAATTGGTACCATCAGTCGAACTGTTCAAGAGAAAAAAATTCGATCCGAAGATTTTGGTATCCACAGGAAAACGATTCCTAATCGCCCTATACGGCGGTAAGAAGGAAGATAAATCCATCAGTACTTCACGATTCCAACGCTTCACGAAATCGATCACCAATAACAGATTCAATCTGCCATCACTTCCTCCAACTAAGAACGCAGCACGGCAGCACGTCTTCCGAACCTATCATCAAGTACAAAGTTGGCTCCGATTATAAGAAGATCCGAAGGAATGGGGCTGGCGACGAACGCACCAAGGACTCGAACCAATCGCAAGCACAGCCGAACCCGCACCAACCGAGCTTCAGAAGCTTGTATCGTGTAGATGTAAAGAAAAATGCGGAGCTGCTTGTGGGTGCAGGAAAGCAGGCATTGCGTGTTCCACGATTTGCCTTAATTGCAGTGGAAAAACATGTGACAACGCCGCCAAGGTCGACTACCTGCATGACGTCGAATCAAACGATGAGGATGATGCGACTCTCGAAGACAACATGCGTCTCAAAGAGGATCCTGAAGAAGAGACATATGGACAAGCAGGACCATCAAAAAGAAAGAAGATATGAATGTCTTTTTGACCGGGATAAACAAATTTGCGTAATAAATTTTATACGTGCAATGTGATTAATATTCAACTGTTTTATTTACTTACCTATATTGTATTTCAATAATTCTATTCAGAACGGTGAATCCGTTACAACATATCTACACAATCGCGTGAGTTATAGAATCGAAAGTATGCACGGACTTGCCGACTTTGCGGCGCGCTAGGACTCGTAATTTTGAAGATATGCAGAAAACAAAAATATAGAATTTTATGTACGAACGTGCTCAAGTTTGATAATAGACATTTTTTACTATGTGTGACAACAAAGAAGAAAAAATAAAAATCGAGTTTGTACCCCAAATTTTTTCCTATTTTTGCCGATATCTAGAGAACGGTCGATGTTAGGTGAAAAAGTTGTATGAAATAAATTGTAGAGAATAAAAAAAGGAACAAACAACTTCCCCGTTAGACGACCAGGAGCCGAGTTACAACGGAAACAAAAATGCACCCTTATTTTCAAGATGGCGGAAAATGCACAAGGGGTATCTAGTTGAAAACTTGGAATTAAGCTGTCCTAACCCTCCCCAACAACATACAAAAAAATTGGCTTGTTCAGTTCATTTTCTAATTCAAATGTATATAATGACTGGACTATATGATTGAATCAATAGATTTCATTTCTCATCCAAAAATATGAACATGCAGATATATAAAACGCCAACCATATGAAGTTTTGTGATATTGAAGATTTGCCTCCTCGAAATTTTTGAAGATGTTCTCTGACACCAAAAAAGTGTTCTCTCTCTCTCTTTCTCTCTCTCTCTGTTTTTCTCTCTGTCTGTTTGCATCAGTGTCTATATGACAACAAGAGCAACCAAAGGGTAAAAGATAACTTTATATTTAGAAATAAATCTTCCCTTCGAGTATTGATTAGATTTTCAGTGAAATCTCTAGACAGGTAGCAGTAGTTTATTTCAGAGCAAAAATTAGAATAATAATCAAATTATTATTTCAGAGAATGCAAAAGTGCTCAAAAGTGAGAAAGTTTTATAAAGATAAAAGTTATTTCACTAACAATAGGTTTTTTACTCTTACCGAAAAAGAGTTTTTGTGAAAATTTTCCAAGTCATGCTTTCTATACAGATATACTGACGGTAAAAAGTAATAAATGGTCGATTTTGAATAATTTTTTAATAAAAAAATTCATAATTCGGACTAGAAGTAGCATATTTTCTTTTACATAATAGCAGTTCTTTGCAAATATTTCGCAAATTAAGCATTCTGTAGGTTTATTACAAATTCAAAGGCGTTTTAAACTGATTTGGAACAATTTTTGTACAAAGAACTCAATTTAGAAGAACTGTTGTATGACAAATTCGGAGTAGACACACGTACAAGAGAGGCGTATGGTGTCAACACCATAACCATCTACGCGTTTTTGATCAGATCTTAGAAAATCCGAAAATCAGTCAGCGAAGGACAGCATTGTAACAAAGCATGCTGAAAGAGCTGCGTGCATTTTCGTATGTGATTCAGGTGCACCATCAGTTACATCCTCGGGATTATCGCAGTAGAGTGGAATATTGCGCCTGAATTCTCACGCTACAGTATGAAAATCATGAATTTTTAAAAAATATTTCGTTTTCAGACGAAGCACATTTTCATTCGTCAGGCCATGTGAATCGGCGCACAAATTAATTTCTGAGATTGGCAGACCCGATGAGATTCAAGTTCTTTTACATAGTGGAAAAGTGAGTGTCTGGTGTGCAGTTTCGGGAAGAAAATCATCGGTCCGTACTTTATCGAAGAGAATGCTAGACCAGTCACACTTAATCAACAGCAGTACCTACAAACTTTAACACGCTTTATCCTTGATTTACGTAGATTCTGTCGTGCACATAATTTGGCATTTCAAGACTAAGTTTTTCAGGACGGGGGGAGGGGCAACTTGTCATACTTGTGCCGCGATTCGTCCATTTCTTAAAGGACATTTTCAAACCAAAACTATTCCACTGTTGACTAATTTCCCTTATTCTGCACATTCACCAGACCTCACCTCTCCAGGCGCATATACTTGGGACATGACGAAAGATGCCGTCTTCAAAAGGTCACCACAAACCATCGATGACTTAAAGGATGTCATTCGAGCCTTCTTTGCACAACTGAGACAACCCTTATTCGATAACATGACGACCAACTTGGAACTTCTTTATGAAGTATGTTTTGAACGAGAAGGTACACTTAGAACATGTAATAATGGCTAAATAACATGTATTAATTAAAAAAATAAGAGTTTATGGGCCATAATATTAGTGTGTTTATGTAATTCCCATATTTCCTATTAACTACTTTTTGAAGTGCACTTTTTAAATTATTTGTTCATTACAATAAACAAAATACAAATGAAAATACTTAAATAAATATACATATATACTGGTGTCCCGACGTTTCGACAAAATCCAAGGCTATTCATATCTATTAATGCATACTGCAAAAATGTTTAATACAAAAATTACAACTTAGGATGATGAAGTAACACAAACTTATATCTTCTTTTTAACAGAAAGTTATGAATTTCATTAGAACTTTTCAAGTGTTTCGACGAACAATCATCAGTAATAGTTGAAAATCAGCAAATATATATTCACATTAAATCAATTGTCTGATTGATTTTGTGAATGTATATTTGCCGATTTTCAACTATTACTGATGATTTTTCGTCGAGACAGTTGAAAAATTCTTATGAAATAAGAATTAACGATGCTGTTATATGCTCAATTAATAAAGATATTCTGCTACATTATATTAACGTTTGTTTCAAATTTTTAATACATGTTCTTTACTTACTTAAGCATTCTAAAAAAGAATTATGAAAAAGCCGATATATTTAGGTACATGCTATTAAAAAGTACTAAGAATTTACTATTTAAAAATACATACTCTTTTCCTTCTGTGACCAATGTCGTAAAACTTATAAAACCCGAATTTAATTCTAGGCAAGAAAGTATGGAAATTTTTAAACATTAGTTTCCAACCGTGTTTCGGAAGATACATAAACCAGTCTCTCTCGGCTTCATATGTAGTAGTTAATTCATACTAAAAGCGCCTGCGCAACCATAACATTCCTTACTTTGTAGTATCAATTAACTATAAATTTAATCTATAAAATTGATTTAATGGTAAAGAATATTGAGAATAAAGAGAAACTCTTATAAATAATAAAGCATGTATATACATAAGCGCATATGCATTCCACGAAACATTAAGACTTCTTGATAGATTACGACTTCTTATAAACACATTAAAAATATCCACTCTGTTTATTGTCTACAAAATTTTTGCATGTTTGCAAAAATCTGGTATCTCATAAAGTCTAAAGATAGAAACTTGTTCTTTTATATGTGCCATATTTGTTCCTCATTACTAAGAACTGTCAACATAAATCACATCTATTGTTCCAGATTTACAATTTCCTACATGAACATTCTCATATAGGCAGTATTACACGTGGTCACTTTCATATTGCCAGTGTTAGAAGTCAAGATTTAAATTCTGATTTGCCGTGTAAATATCTTTATCGAGATTTATTAGACGATGTATGTATATTGTCTACCCTTATCGACAGTTACCTTTTGATTTATATGGCGGATACAACTAAATATATCAGTCGCGGACCATTAGCAAGTATGTCTCGTGATTTCAACGATACATTAGAACACCGAGCCTATTATAAATTATAAAGTAGGCACAATTCAAAATGTTAAAAATATGGTTTTTAATTGTAACATATAAGTTTTAATTATACCATAATATTTCGTCCTAGTTGCAACAACAATCGCGTTTTCTCGATAGTATACCAATCTAGAACTAATTTCATTACTATAAAAGGTCTTTTCGTTTTATATTTGACAAATAAAAATTAATCGCTTTTGAACATTAAAACATTTACAGCAAAGCTAATTCGGTTGTCGTGTGAGGAGTGCACTTTCAATACGCAATGAATTTGTTCGTTCAGGCGGGGCTGAGACCAAACAATACGTAACCACCGAAAAATGACACGAGTCTTCAGTCGTGGATTTACTTTATTTACTAAACTTTTTTAAACGCATGGAATTTCTGTCTTCTTTACAATTCACTTGAATGTTTACTGAACAGATGTTGTTTTCAATGAAAAATAGAACTATACTTAATCTACAAGCATTCGTTTTGGTAAAAAGATTTCTACATCATTCAATGAGACAGCACGTGGATTTTCTTAAAATAATCACAAATTTAATTGAATGCGCTTTCTATTCTAAATTCAGTACATTTTATATCAAAGACATATTTAAAGAATTTTTTTAATATTTTTGCACATACAATAACTTAAAATGGAATGTAGAGAAACTGGAATTGTACATTTCTGTTATTTCAAACAACCATTTGAAATAATATATGTATAAAAAATATATGACTTACCGATGCAGAGGAAATTAGTTTTCTTGGACTAAAGGTGGGTTTTCAACTCAAATAAAAAGTGTATATATCAAAAAACACCCAGATCTATAATTTAATTAGTAAGTTAAATCATGGCCATTAATATTATAATCAAAGGTAAAGAAATTATGTTTGCTAGTTCAGATTATTTATCAATGTTAAGAGTGAGCTTATTCATGAAAGAGTAGGGCTAGAATCTATTTAGATCCTGTTGATTCTTATCGCAATCGGCGGGGGTCTTTAATTTAAAAAAATCGTTAAATCGTCTGCATACAACAAATAATTTGAAAAGTGAAAACAAGAACTTATAATGTATAGATGCATTTAATGAATACAAAATTTATTATTATTAGTTATTATACAGCACGTGTCAATTTTCATTAGCCATAGGCGATTAATTCATGCAATACGTGACAACATGGCACCCCCTACTTTTCTCTTCAATGCGAGCGCGACCGCTGCAAGCTCAAGTTAGCAGTAGCTGTTGGACTATTGACTTGGATGTTTGTACTGCGCTTAGAAATAATATTTACGCCTTGCAAGGATTTTTCTTTCTCCTTTCAGTAAATGCAGAGAATTATTAAGCATGACACAAACAAAAGCGTAATTCTAATAAAATTAAAAATAAGGTAATTAAAAAAGGATTCTGAAAATAATAATAAACAAGTAGATCGCGCCGGCCATTTGATGATGACGGATTTTATTGCAGACTATATCTCGGAACGTGTTCGCAGCTGAACATTTAATGTAGAAGTGGCAAGATCGGTAAAAGTCGCTGTGATGTCGATTGTTGCCGGGAGACACACGTTGCCACGTATTATTTGTATACGTATAAATCGCATGTAAAGATTGAATCCCTATAGCTAATGAAAATAGACACATACGGTATATTAAAACTAATGGAAACATTTAAATACACCCTGTATATCTATTTTTATTAACGTTTAAACATTATTTTCAACTGACTACCTATTTGAAGGTATTTATCTTTGAGATTGATTTTAAATGTAATTCTAAAAGGAAATATTCCACAAATATTGATGTTATGATTCTTAGAAAATGACATAAACAAATTGTATCCGAACTTCTCTAAACTAATCATACCAAATATAAACTGAATATTATTTGTTATTAGATTATTCATAAAGTATACCACACAGCAAAATAAATTACATTAACACAAGTAAGCTCTTATTCTTTTGATTTAACAATAGTAATTTATTAGCCATGTTGCATACGATCTATGCTATAAAAAAATTGTATGTCAAACAACAATGCTCCAGCACGTACAGATACAGAGACATACATACAAACACACATACAACATACGTACACATATAAAGCTCGGAGCAGTTTATTTTATTGACCTCTCGTGTTCACGTTTTATATTTGAGTCATATTTTTTTATCTATATGCTGTAGTTCCACGCGTGTGTCGAAATCCTTTGTGTTGTACATCTATGATAGCTAACAGTATGTGTCCATTGTCTTATTTTTCATAGGACAATACACTTTCATTAACTATATCGGGTGTCCTACTTCAGTTCAAATGAAATATATGCATACCGATGCTGTATGCAGAAAACATCAATATAAATAACGTTCCTTCTGAAAACGGAAGAATGAATTGTTCCTTGATGTTACTTGGTAATATGTCATGAAAATACGAAGATTTGTCATCTAAGCTTTAACATATATGGTCATGGAGATGTTACAATGTGATCTTTAATTGTAATACAGAAGTCTTAAGAATGGAACTTTTTTTAACGAAGAAGAGTTCTTACGTACTGTATAAATTATTCGTGAAAATTGCCACGTCCTATAGGTACTTATCACAGGAAAACAGATTGACCATATTTTTAATAGATAAAAAGATTCAAACAGTAATTCAGGATGTAAGATCATTCCGAGAAGCAGACGTGGGTTAAAAAGATAAAAGTAAAAATGGTAGAAGAAAATAAAAACAAACAATGAAGAAGAAATGAAATATCGAGAGGATGACAGACAAGAAGGAACAGTATGAAGAGGAAATCACGAAACAATTGGCAATAACAAAGGAGGACGGAAATATAGATGAAGAATGGACTAACATAAACAGAGGTACTGAAAAAGCGGCATACAAAGTTTTAGACAAAAACCAAAGAAGAAGGAAAGGAATGGTTGTTAACATTGCAAGGAAATATTACAGAAATAGAAGACCGCTAGAATAAAAGAACAGGAAATGGAGCAGACCATAAGGCATACCAAGAAATTAGAAAAGATTGCACAAAATTAATAAAATTGAAAATGAAAATAACAATAACACAAAACTATATACATACGTCAAAGGTCTATATATATATAATGCGGATCTTAGGATATAATATATGATAAAGAGTTTTATGGGACAATTCCGTCTCTGATTG
Organism: Amphimallon solstitiale; assembly: GCA_963170755.1. Classification (NCBI taxonomy): domain Eukaryota; kingdom Metazoa; phylum Arthropoda; class Insecta; order Coleoptera; family Scarabaeidae; genus Amphimallon; species Amphimallon solstitiale. The sequence continues at coordinate 140,738,547 of OY720676.1, read as the reverse complement.
ATGCTTTTCATCTCCAAGGTTATCCCATCGTATTCGTTGGCTACACTGCACTGACGAGAACCAATTCGAAACACGTGTCTGCAGTTGCATTTTCAGCGGAATTGCCCCATAAAACTCTTATATCCTATGTATATGACAAATTGATATTTTGGGTTATTTCCTGCGTTAATTCAAATCAAGTGTACATATACGAAATAATTCGTACATGCATAAATGATATGAAATTTAATTTTTTGATATATATATATATATATATATATATATATATATATATATATGTAATATCTCTACTATCTAGATAGTAGAGATATTACATACCTCTACACATGTAATACTAAAGAATAGAATAAAAAAGTTTAGGTTATAACTTCCCTTAAATATAGCTCAATAAAAAGTACAGTCGTAGGTAGACTAATCAATCGTATGACTCCATTCATAATCACCAGTGCTCATTAAAATAGATCGAAAGATTTAAAACGTAATTTCATATACCCAGTGAGATATATATTTCGGTTATAGTAGGGCTGACACTACTATTAGTTTGTTATATGAAATAATTACACATCTAGAATACACAATGTACTAGTATTATTATAGTATTATTCACGGACAAAAGTAATGGAAATCGGTACCTGTAGTTTTGTCATGTTATCACGTATAATGATTTGAATTCCATAAATTCTATTGATTATAAGAATGGCAGCTAAAATATAAACAAGATAGTGCAATGTGTGTTGACTTGTGAATGTGTATTTGTATATTATTTGCTTGATAAGTGATGTCCAATAACGGGGAAGCTAAGAGTTAGAATAATATGTATGATGTTGCCACCATAAACGAGAAAGAATGAAATCAGCCAATGACGTTTAATGGGATAATTTAAAATAAACTAAAATGATTTTGTAACTAAAGAAAAACGTATTTGATTTATTCTAGTAAAGAAAGTAGCTAGGACACAAACCGAATTTTACAGATAGTTATAATTAAATAGCAAGAAAAGTGAATTGTAAATGAATATAAAGAGTTAATTTAGGATATCACCTATGTATCTATGAATAGGACATCTAGAAATTATAAATGAGATTATTTTTGAAGATAGAACATAAAACGTAGGATTATATGGTTAGGTATACGGTGTATATGTATTTAAAATATTTCGTGTGAAACATGTCAAATGGATAAGTAAGCATGCTATGAATTAAAAAACCCTATAAGAAAACGAGGCACGCCAAAAAGAAAAAAAGAAGAAGTCAGGGATGTAGGGAGATAACATTTTTATAAAATGATATATTAAATAGTTAAAAGCACTGATAGAGGGTAAAAACATGAAGAAGTATTGTTACCAATACAAGTTGAATACATATATATATAAATTAAAATTCATATATGCATGCATAAAATTGATGCACACTCTGCACTAGAGTCCGGCATTCCAGCTACCAACGCGCGGACACGTGTTTCGATCCTCACGACCTCTTCAGCGTGCGAACGTGGTTTGCTGGAATGCCAAATCTCCCGCAACATCATCCTCTTACATGACAAATGCCTGTGAGAAAATCTCGGCGACACCTGCCATGCAAAAGCAACGCGCCAGGGAACCAATACTAGTACACATATCCGCAGGATACTTTTCTGCATGTGTAATTGTCAGCCGCTGAAGGAAGTTAAATTCCACAAGCAGTCGATCATCACTGCTAGACAGCAAATTATTTAAAACATAATTTTCAATACCTTTTGTACAAACAAAATTTCAAAATTCGGACTGACAGTACCACTTTTACTCTTATCGAATAGCGATTTTTGCAAATATGTCGTAAATTATGCATTCTATAGAGGTTTATTAAGAGAAAAGAAGTACTTATACAGGATTTTGAATAATTTTTGTATAAAGAAATTCTTAATATGTATAATTTGAAACGCTCATACGTATAAGAAAGTCACGTGGTGGCCGCACCTCATTTTTTATCTTTTGATCGGAGCCACTATTCAAAAATGTGTATTATTTCTTAATTTTAACTTTATATTATATGATAAATTCACTAGAATAGTTTGTTAATAATTTTTAAAACATATTTTTTAATAATGGCTTCAAGTTTACCGTTAATAAAACAGTTTAAAAATATAAAATAAAATTTCATATTAGGTATAAACATTTAATTCGAGCTTCTTCGTTTAGGGATTTTACCTTCTTATACATTGTGATGTGAAGTGGTTTCTGAAAAATGTCTCTCTCTCTCTCTCTCTCTTTCTCTGTGTGTGTCTTTCATTGTGTGTGTGCTTGTGATCACAATAGCGGTCAAATGGCTGAACTTATAACTATACCAAACTTTGTATTCACCAATATAGTTTCCTTCTTGAGACCTGATCAGCTTTTCAGCGAAATACGCAGACCGGAAGTAGTCGTTCACTTCAGTGAAAAAATAAAATTTCAGTAATATTTGGGGAACTAATAAGTTTTGACACACTTCTAAAGAATACAAAAATAATCAAGAGTAAATATGAAATATTTTTTATAAATAAAGCTTTTCGAAATTCTTACCGGAAGTAGATACTTTACTCTTATCGAAGAAAAGTTTTTTCATTTTAGAGAGATGTATGGAGAATACCAAAATATTTGAAACAATTTTTGTATAAAAAATATTTTAAAGTTCTGACCTCAGGCAACACAGCATTTTCACTCTTTTCTAGTACCAGTTTTTTGCGAATATCTTGCGTCCTAGAGAGATTTATTACGGACTCAAAATTTATATGTACATTTGGAATAATTTCCTTATAAAAGATTTCAAAATTCGGATCAGAAGTAACACAAGTAGTAATTAGAAACAACTTTTATATAAAAAATTCGGAACGCACAAACTTATAAGAAAGTAGTGTGGTGCCCACATCTCAGTTTTTCTGTTTTGTTTGTATTCATCTAACTGCGATATTTATGTCGAATATTACTCTGCATGTCAGTCCTGCCAACTAGTATAAATAAATAACTCTTTATTACATTCTTGTACTTTTTCATTCATATTCTATTGTTTAGTGCTATCTTAAGGTATTTATATTAATAACTTACTATAATAAGTATAAAACAAATATTTTGGTATGTTTCAAATAATTTATGATGCTGTAAATATTTCACTCAAACAATTGTCTTAATTGATGTTGTTCTACTTATTTAGCATTTTTTGTGAACGTAATACTAAATATATTTACTAGATTATTCGTTGCATTGTTGTAAACCTAGAACAAACTATTTCTATAAGATTGAATGATTTGAATAATAAAATGTTATCTCACTATAGTATTTTCAAAGTTGGCTTCAATATACATGTTGTGTATTCAAGACCGTTTGTTTATACATAGTCACTACTCAACTGCTACAAAAATTGACTTGATCCAATTATTACTAAGATGATATATGAGGTAAGCGCCATAAATTCTCGACCTGACAGGCTTATACAGGTTCAATAGGGTTCAAATTCCGTCACGTCATGCATGCATATACGCGAGGTGTACACTATAAATATGACGCTTCGAAGCCTAGTAGTTTCTAGTAACCAGCCAACCAACGTGACTAGCGCACAAAAATGTCTGAAGTAACAAAAATTGAGTACTTGAGACTTTAAATATCGCAATGCAAGTGTGAACGGCACATATTATGCTTCTTATTGCATAAATCATCATGGACAATTGACAAAAAGTGTGAAATTATTGCACGACAATGCTCCCGTCCATACTGCCGCCATTTCACAAGCTGCCATCCGCGAATGCGGCTTTCAAGAATTGGAACATCCATCGTATAGTCCGGATATGGCTCCTTGTAATTTTTTTGTTTTCTAATTTAAAAAGAGACCTTAGGGGACATAGTTTAAAATACCACAGTCAGTTGCAAGCAGCTGTTATAGAACATTTTGACGGAAAAACTTCAGATTATTTTTACAAGGGTATCGAATTATTAATTAATCATTGTAATAATTGTATAGAAGTTAGGGGAGATTACATTAAAGAATAAAAATTCTTATATTTTCCCAAATTTTTTTTTTTTGTATATCAGGCCGAAAATTTATGGCGCCTACCTCATACTATTGAAACGTCATACGCAAAAGTTATAATCACTTTCTGCTTCCTTTCTTTGAATAAGGCTGAGAATATGTCAGTATCATATGTATATTTAACTGTATCACTCATTTGCAGCTACTCGCATTCATAGTTACTAATTGAAGATGTTTATATGCACGCAATTAGGGTTAATCCAACCAAAACTGGGATATTATTCTTTCATTTATAAGAGGAGGAAATTAGTTTAGGAACACTAAACTTCACAATGAACCTACATGCTAGCAGTATCTTGTATTCCCGAAACAAGACGTGTACCAGCAGTAGATAATCAATCTACATATACATACACATACACATGAGCATACTGCTACTGGTGTACTGCAGTAACATGGTTTTAAAAAAGCACGATTAACAAAAACTATAAAATTTTATTAATAATTATAATAATCCTCTCGATTCATGATAGAATTTGCGAAACGTCAACGTAAAAGTACATTAACATATTGAAATAAGTAAAATGTATAGAATATATAAAAAAGACAAACAGATATTATAACAATTAAATTCTTTAGTTGTGTCTTTGAATTTATCGTATGATATTATGTTAAAAATATTTGGCAATTTATTATATAATTTAATAGCTAGACACCTCGGATTCTTTTCACTGAAACAAAGTATGTATAGCTCGGTTAAGACCTGATGGCACTTGCGTGGATGACAATTTTAAGACAAAAAACACGACTTTCTTATACGTATGAGCGTTTCAAACTATACAATTTTAAGAATTTTTTTATACAAAACTTATTCAAAATCCTATTCTAAGTACTTTCATTTTCTTAATAAATCGCTATAGAATGCATACTTTGCAAGATATTCGGAAAAAAGTGCTACTCGCTAAAGTAAAAGTGCTACTTCTGGTCCGAATTTTGAAATTTCATGTATACAAAAAATATTGCAAATCCAACTCTAAATACTTTTGTACTCTTAAGAAATATATATAGAATGCATAATTTACGACATATTTGCAAAAAATCGATATTCGGTAAGAGTAAAAGTGTTACTTCCGGTCCGAATTTTGAAATTTTTTTTATACAAAAGATATTGAAAACTATGTTTTAAATACTTTTATATGCGTAACGTACCTGTCTAAAAAGCTTGACTTGCGAAATATTCGCAAAAAACCGATTTTCGATAAGAGTAAAAGACCTACTTCCGGTAGGAATTTCGAAAAACTTTTTAAATAAAATTGTTCTCAATTTTAATTTTAAGTACATATGAATTCTTTATAAATTTGTTTAAACTTAATAGTTGACGAAATATTGTCAAAATTCGATTTTTTCGCTGAAGTAAACTGCTACTTCCGGTCTACCGATTTTACTGAAAAACTAATCAGATCTCGAGAGGGAGATTATACACGTAAATACAAAATTTGGAATTGATATCTACAGCGGTTTGACCGCTATCGTGGTCACACACAGAGAGAGACACACACACACAGAGAGAGAGAGAGAGAGAGAGAGAGAGAGAGAGAGAGACCAACATTTTCTAAAAACCATTTTTTTGGTATCAGGGGACTTCAAAACGTGGACATCTGCAAAAATCTCGAGGTCGAAAATTTTCATCATCACAATACTTCCTTATACTACGTATAAGAAAGTAAAAAGGAGAACGCAGCATGCGTGCGAGATAGACATAGATTTCGCTACATATTGCAGTGGTTTGCATAGTCATATGGTTTATAAAATAAAATGTATAAATGTATTATTATTACACGTTGGGCATGGCCATATAATCTATGCTATAGTCTGTATTAGCAGTATTTAATTAAATAATGACAATAATTATGCTATAACCCTGCGTTGATGATATAAAACTGCATAATTTTTCATGAATGCAGAGATTGTAATTACATAATTAAAACTACTCCAATAATTTTTTTTTAGTCTCAATCCCTGTTAACATTCACACTATTTTCGTAGGTTCTGGCAGTGATCCTTTCTTTATTCGTCAGCAACATTTCTTATTTAAATTCAATTAGGATAAGGTTAATAATAAATAAGTATTCAAATTTCATAAACATTATATTCATATAATTATACATTAAACAATCAACACAATAAAAATTCTATTCATAACATGTGGCTGTTAGGAATGTCTTTTTATTATTCCAACCATAAAAAAAATATACATGAGAAATACACATTGCTTTTATCCTGTATGTGGATTCAATACAATATTATTTATGCTATTCTTAATCTTTTAATATTGTATTCGTAGATTTAAAGAAATAATTTCTTTTCTCTACGAAGCTAAATTTTACTTCCACAGAGACATCCATTCGCACGTAATGCCTCCCAAGATCTAAAATTTCGCAAAGAACAAAATACCTTGAATATAACCTTTACCAATCCCCATATGCAAACATTCACAAGTTGTACAACTACAGATTGGCTTTTGTCCATCAAGAATACTTGTATCCTTACGTATTCAAAATACTTGAAATGTTATTAAATTTTTCAACATAAATTGTTAATAGTGCACAGCAAACACCGCAAGTAAATATTTTCACATAGTACTCCCAATGCCCTTCTACACCATTAACAATTCTCCTATGATTTGCAAAAGTTAATTTAATTTAGCAAAAATAATATTTTATTTAAGTATTAATGATGTCTAATGCTTTACTAGAAATGAATATTCACACATAGCATCTTTAGCGCACGTCGTACACCATCAACTATCTGAATCATAAATTTATTTCGAATAAAACTTACTTATAATATTGATATAAATCATTAAATTCTTGTTGGTTCACGTCTACCATTGTGATAATTTTTAATATGAATTTAATCAAAGTAACAATGAATTAATAATAATACGAAAACTAAACCTTTACTGAAATCGAAAATAAACTTAATACATTTAACTAGAATGGTTTAGCGCAGTGTATTTGAACATCTGCAATCATACGCTAACAAAATTTTTACGTCCGGCAAATTTAAAAGATCGGCAGCTTCTTCTCTTCTATCGTCGTTCGCGCCTTTTTATAACCTCCGCCCTCAAAACAAAACACGACTATCCGTCTGCAGCGCCACAACTTACACACTAATGTTTATGTTGGTGTTGCCCTGTTCATGTTTGTTTTCTTCAAGTTTTTCCCAGGTCGAAATATACCTATACAGTTTTTGACAGTTGAAAAATGCACCGAATGTTTACACACAAATTGTTTATTATTAAAGTCCATGCACACTCGCGATTCTTTGTCTTGAGTAGGTATATCCTTCTTCTATTAACGCCATCCCTCATTATATTTGTAAATGAATTTATATCCTCTTTCATCATTGTTTATGTACTTCCTTTTCCCATTGTTCAAAACTATCCGTATTTTCTTTTTGTAGTTATCTTCGTTGGAAATAATCGGAAATACATTGAACACAGATGGGATTCTTCTTTTTTATAATCACATTATCAGGAACACGGACCTCGACAGCATTACCCCTATCTTCCAGCCACCTTCTCTCATCTTCATGTAGGTTGATCTGCACGTAACTGTTAACAACGTTAACATTATTTTTTCTTTGTAGATTTATTCAGATTAAACCAGATTTATCCTGTTATTTTTAAAGCCTTTACTTTATTAAAACATTCCAAGAATGTATTTCTATCTTTACTTTTATTATATCGTGTCGAATAAAGAACACTTTTTTGTATATCCTTTTAAAAATGCTATTAAATATAAGTATCAGGTATTTATTGTATTGTTAAATGTGATCATAAAATGTCTGACAGATAACAATCTTTTTTTTAAATTTATATACTGCGTCTATTCATTTTGAAAGATGTTTTCATGTCGAGCATGTCTAATTTCACCGTGTTCGTTGCTTCTGTTTTTGTATACACACCTTGTGCTCATCTTTTCTATTAATATAGAATACCTGAATTTATTTTTGTGTTTATTTCTATACCTTTTCATATATGTTTATTTCAATCTTAAATTACTATATACCTTTCATCATAATGTTGCGCCTTAAAGGTTATGAAACTCATAATTATTTTTTAGCAACTATGTTTACAACTAAAAAATGTATTTTCTTATTCTAATACTTAATTATCTAACTATTTTAAAATACTTAAACTATAAGGATCACGGCAATATGAAGGGTTAAAGACCGACTTGAAAACATTAGTCGGTATTTAATTTAATTGCACTTTGTTTATCGTAGTGTATTGCTTTCGATACCGATGTTTTTAACGCACATGATACATATTTTAGGCACGCCTCGTGCATCGTGAGTGCCATCAGATATTAACCGAGCTATATATGCCTAGAAATCTCCAATGTGTAAACATTAAAAGTGCTGTAAACATTTTTAGACATTAACTGCCTATGTTTGCAAAATTCTTAACTACATACAATTACTGTTGCTAAGTATTGACGCACGTTGGAGGCATAATTTCATGTCTCTGAACGAATCTCTTCAACTAATACTTAGTTTTGATCTATCAAGTAGTGTTCTTTTTTGAATTATTCCCGTAAAAAACGCGAACCATATCCGCTGATGATCCCCATGCTTACTATGTTATATTCCGTCATTGAGTGAAACAAACAAAATAGAACATCTTTAGTACTGCATAATTGTGCAATATTCTGACTAGATTGACATATAAAGTAATTACTTTATATGTCAATCTAGTCAGAGCAAAACATATGGGATTAATTTTCTTGCAGATAATTTTTATATGCTCATCTAGAATCAACAGTTAAACCCAAAAACTAAGAATTGTCCACCTGAGCGATAGTGGTCTGAGGCCTTGACTAATGTAGTTTTACGTTTGCACTTATTTTATACTTTATAATAGGTGTATTGTTATGTTCAAGTCATAAGTATTAATAATGTATACATTATTATAAAATATTATTTAAAATGTAAAATGTACACGTACACATATATATTACTATAGAATAATAATAATATTGTAGTCTTTATTCGTCTAGTATACCTATAAAATTGAATATCTACAAAAAAAGAGATCAAATTAAATTAATTAAAAGCGAACTACACGGTGAGGTTAATACTACATCTGTTTTTACACCTAAGCCCTGGAAAACACTAAAATCAATAAATGTTGGTATCGAATTGTAATGTTATGCACATCACAACGGTATCTAATTTTGTTGTCCAAATATGAAGTGGTTTTGCGAGTCATTATTTTATGATATAAACACATACCCTTCAGCTTGCGTCTATTGTTCACGTTTAGTTATCGGCACTCGGGCAACTATAGGTAACATGATCATATACTGTCGTATGTCAAGGATATATCGAACACAAGAATTTTGGACTCTTTGAAATCGGCACTCGGTCTCTAAATTTATATCAGTGTAATATAATGCTGAGCAGTAAGTGAAATGAGATATTATGACAGATTCACAAAGCGTTGTTTTGACCGTGGTACCCAATACATTAGTAGATGCGTTCTCGCGAAGAGAATCAAGAAAGTAGAAGAGGAACGAGAGGATAGTCTGGGAGTGATAAAGTTCAGATCCGAAGAAGAAGATCCGGTCAATCCATCCATCCGTTGCACAGCTTTCTTATAAATCGCGCTCCATGGATATCGCGTCGGTGCTTCAAAGACTGGAGACCATGAGTCTCCATCAGCAACGACTAGTCAACACTTCGCGGAGGATAAGTCCCGCTAATCCTGAACGAGAGATATTTCAGAAATCGCCTCTGAACGTATTTAGTGGAAAGCTGCAGGTAAATATATTGCGGAGACCTCACTTGTAAAGTATACTCCATCTTACTGACCACAAAACTAAAATATAACGTCTTCAAAACTAGTGGGTTGCTAAAGAACTAGACGATCGCATAATAAAACCCAAAGATCTTGAGGCTGATGCAAAAACATGATTAATATGATTGGAAAAACTTAATCTGCTATTAAAGAGGACCCCAAGATCTCGGAAAACGTCTACCCTTTCCATCAGAACACCATCTATGAAGTAAGTAAAATTATGATGGCCTACTTTACGTGTAAATGATATAAAACAGCATTTACTTATATTTAAATGCAATTTGTACCTGGAACACCAGTTAGACAAAGTATATAAGTCTTGCTGAAGACAGGAAGCATCATCCACAGGTTTCATAGGATTGTAGATTTTGAGGTCATCGGCATACGCCAGTACAGGACACGACAAGGACCCAAGCAAATCGTTTAGAAATAAATTAAAAAGTTGTGTTCCTAGATTGGATCCTTGCGGGACACAGGAAAAGGGACAGAACTCACGAAATCCGAAACCATTGTAAAAAAACATAATGGCATCTGCCCGTCAAATACAAGTGCAAAAGTTTAAGCAACGACGCACTAAATCCGAACGCAAAAAGCTTTTGAAGCAGTACACCATGATCTATCACATCAAAAGCACGGCTGAAATCCGTACAAACTACGTACATCAATTTGACCTTGATTGTCTAATTCATGAGAGATAGCTTGAGTTAGAGAAATCAGATTAGTAGTCGTTGAACAACCGCGCATGAAACCGTGTTGATGTGGAGAAATCAATGATTTAGTATTGAATATATCATAGAATAAATTACGCTTTCAAATTCAAGTAAATCCCAAATTTAACAATGCGACACCACTAACCACGCTCAAAAGCAGCGCTCAAGTTACGAGGCAGACCCATAACACTCCTGTAAGTCCTGTAGGTGATCTTATTATTAGATAAGCTGGCTGTTTACATTGAACAATTCTATAAAACAAAATGCTGAATGATGGCAGCTAAAATCGCCTTAGACACTTGCCTCTGATACTTGAAGCATTTGGTGTAAGTTTCTGTAGTTTTATCAGGAAGGAGAAGGAACGCAAGAGGCGCAAATGGAACCTCATGCACGACGTGAAATGGTAAATAACTGGTAGAAATACTTAAAACAACTTTTGAAAATGCCAACTACGTAGAAAATCCTTTTCTCACAAGTGCGGGTAGTAAATTGATTAAAATGTGACATTGGACGCAATTTAGGAACGACTTGTGAAAATCGTCGGACGCATTTTACGTACTTCTCAGTATTAATTAAGAAAGTTGGGAGAGAACTTACATCGAGCCATTCGGGGACATATATCTAGAGCAAAGTAGAATTTTAAAAAAATGGCATATTTGAGTTGCACAAATGTAAATTCTTTTTAAACTCTTTTTAAATTCGTACAAACATTATTTTAAAAATATTCTCTTTTACAAATTTATTTTGAGTTAGTTGTTTTCTTAACAAAGAAGTTTGATTAAATGATTATTATATGTATTTGCTACCAAGTTATTTTATTATTTGCTTTGTTACAATGGACATTTATATAATGTCAGACATAACACGTGCATAGGATCTACATATTATTAAGACAATATTCTTGGTGCGCTCGTTTACAAATTATATAATTTGAACTTGTGGGGAAAAGATTAAGTGTTTCAAAAAAATAAAAACATGTCTTATTGTGTACCTAATTGTTATAATTAGGTACACTACTATTTATTTTGGCGAATACTCTTACTGTAACACAATAAAAGTTAAAAATTCCAGTTTCTAATTAATTCAACGAGCAATATGTCAAATCATTTGACTGTTCATTATCTTTAGTTTCTCAATTGCTTCGAATTTTATAAAGAATACTTCTTGCAGGGACATATAAGCGCTTGAAAAACACGGTTTAATTCCATTAAAGAAATCCTGAGTCCTCCCTGTTATTTAGATTAGATTCTAGTTCAAACAACCTACGCGTATCATATGCATAGTTACCAAACCACTCATCGGTTAAGTGATTAATTTGCATGACGATGAGTATGCTAGATATTGTAGATATTCAAACTGATGCATGTCGCTTGAGAAATAATTTTCAAGACACCGATTTACTCAAACCACTTAAGAAACAGATCTGTAATGCAAATGTAATCAAGTAAAACTTTTCTAGTATGCATACTCATTGTTAGTTTCAGTTCTATTCATCGCAACGTAACATTGAAAATAGATTTTTTTATTAAAACTGATTGGTCTATTTTTTCATATTAACTATTTCAGAAAATAAAATAGAAACACGATTCTTTGTTTAGTTTTTAATTAAATGAAAGCGTACCGACGCTCAAAGGACTATTTACCTGTTTTATAATACTAAAAACTACATGTTTGATGCACCTAAGACTTCTAAAAATAACTACAGAAAAATTATAGGAAAACCGTTAACAATAACTTTATGTTTAATAATGTTTATGTCAAAAGAGTTCCATGTACATAGATGTGCAAACGTTCACGTTTCTGTCAGGCTCTACTGACATGTAGAACAAACGTGAGTTACAACACCAAAAATGTTCCAACAAACAATTAGTATGTAAATCTTTCATTGAATTACATGATGGAACTGTTTATAAATTCACTTATAATCATCCATGTAACTAGCAATCGTGTATCTTAATGTATAAGCGACTATTGTAGAATACTATTAGTCGACAGAGCCCGCAATAAACCGTAAAATAACTACTATTACTTTTATGTGATTACATTCTATTAAAATACACGTAATTGGAAGAACAATAAAATTAATCTAAAATAGAAGTAGTATGAATGAATAAATATTTAAAATAACATTAGTTATAAAATTATTCGAACAAGAGTTATTATGCAATTGTTATACGGACAGCAAAACTATTATTTTAAATAACCCCGCAAATTTTGAAAAAAAATCGATAACTAGTAAAGGAGGTATTTAATATAAAAAGTTATTTTAGGTTTGTTCGTAAAGAAACTTTGTGATAGTTTTTTTTACAGTTTCCGACTGTTCTAATGAGCATGCGCCAGTCAAAGTTTAATATCAAAGAAGTTTGAGATTTCGACAGTACCTACAAACGCTTTGCTGACTAATTTTGACTGGGTTTATTTTTACATATTTGTAATTTTATTATTTTATGTATATTAAAATATTTTTAATTTTCCAAGTACCAGCAACGGCATTAAAACGCAAAGGAATCTGTAGAAAATTAATATACATTATGGACCTATGATAATACAAAATTATTAATATTTAAATCAATTATTTTATCGTTTCTGTTTTTAAAGATCATCTTTTATAGAATATTTTTGTTTGTATATTTCCAGTACAAATTTAACTTTTATGGAGGCTACGTATTTCCACTATGTACAACAACAAATAAAGCAAGCCTGTTTGATAACACCTAGGCACAACTGGCACTACCATCCACAATGAACTTAAAGAATTCTATTTGAAATACATAAATTCGCATGTGCGACATTCTAGTCAGAGTTAAAACACCTAATTTTTGTGATAGTTTGAAAATTGTTTACAACTGCAAATTTGTGATTCTACTCTACGAAGATCGATTATAAACAGTTTCTCATAGTTACCAACAACAAACCTTATATAATCTTAACCAGGGACAGTAGTAAATTAACTTTTACTCTTCATTTATATTCAAAATACGTATTATTAATTTTCTTTATTATCTTTGGTATACTTGTTTACTTACTTGCATATTTTTTGTTGCCGATACATGCCTCATGAAGCCAACTAAAACACTTGGTGAATTGTACTCAATCAACTTTTGATTTAGTTATATAATAATACTCTCGACATTTGATGCAAAAGTCTTCATTTTCATCAGAATGTAGTCTTTTTGTGTTCTTAACAACCCCCTTTTCTCGTTAGAATTCTTAGACTTTTGTTTGTCACAGCCTTTTGCTGACATTAGCTGTATACTTTTCAGAAAATACTCTGCGTTTTACACTATTTTCTGAACACGTTAGTTCTAGAGCTGATTATTTTCTTTTGAGGACGTCTGTATAGGGACAACTGGAAGTGGTTGAAGTTCTTCCAAATAATTTGAAGAAGTTTCCTTCTGTGTGTAACTAGAGTTATCTCCTGATTCTAAGCTTCTTGTATTAAATTTTACTGCTGTTTTGTAAGAAGAAATATAGTATAATTGAAATTATATAAATCTGTTTGTGAAGGTAGAGCAAGTTAATTGAATTATTCAAACCGTTCAATGTTCTGTGATATCGTACAAAAAACGTATCGGTGTACTTACAAATTGAACATGGAACTCTAATATGTAAAAGAGAAAGCATTACTGCACAATTTATTTTATTATGGAACACCTTATAGTCGAATCTCAGATATACTTTTCTTCTTCTAGAGGACAGCGACTCCACTACCTTATAAATTTAATCGCGCTTGATAACCGTGGTTGTCTTTGTTTATATTTAACTTATATAGGCGATAGTTGGCATATTCCTTGGTATTATTTCAAACCTGTTAATGTATGTCATGGAGTACGGACTCCACGCCAAGGAACAACCACAGCTCATATCAAAGAATAATAAAGCCTAATTGTGGCAATAATTTTTGTGAAGTCGCGTGTTATACTTTTAAAAAAAAAACCAGACCTTATTCGTTCTACAAATAACTTCCTTTATATGTAGATGAAAAGCCACTATCGAAAGCTTTATGAAGAAAGTACTGACATACGCTGCAATCTTCCATGAAGCTGTTAAAAGTTTACATTTGGAGACATTAATACTTATACCATTATCAATTGACTATTTGCAAAAAGTGTTCAAATCCGTTTGAAGGTCGCTGCAGTCAAAGTTACTATCGATTCGATGTAAGATTTTCAGATCATCAGCAAACAGAAAATTGCAATTTTTAATACAATATTTTACACTAGAACTCACAATTACATCATTCGATTTGAAGCAGCCTATTATACTACATTTTGAATACAATTCGTGAAATTAGAATCTTACCCAAATTCCTTTTTCATATTTTAATATGAGTTACCTGATACATTTCTTCTGTGTTTTTAAGGAATATTCACTGTCAAAAAGCTAATTTATTTGTAACTGTATAAGGATACAGAATATATTGTATTGTATAAATAGATTCATTACTTTAGCCTAATATACTGGCTGTCCCAGAAATAAAAAGACGGAGTAGCAGGTATGTAAAATCCGAACAGAAACAGTCCCAAATTTTCTATGTTGCTTTTTAGATAAAAAAATTACATTACGGACCTGGCATAGAATGTATGTTTATAAATACATACGAAAGAATGCTCATTTGTAAATAGAAACGAACACGCATTCATAGAAAAATACGCTTTTATTTGTATAAAACGGGAAAAAAACGTTAAATCGTACTCATTCATATAAAACATATTTTTTGCCCGACGCGTCTAGATAACGCAGCTATGTAGTCGGTTGTTGACCCAAATGGGCGACCTACTTTATTGCAGACAATAAAAGATTGTTTTTATTTCTAAAATAGGAAGGTTGTTGCTCTTTAATGTGTTTGTAGTCGGAAACTGCTGATTATTATTATTTTAGAATATTCAATATATCGTAGTTTTTCTAGCCTTTATTACAGTAAATATCAAGAATGTGATTATTTTTTTCTAGCAGATGTAAAATTAAAGTAATTAATGGTTTGATATTTATTATGAAGTATCTATTCCTCCTCCTTTTTTTAACACAAGTAATAAGTCGTCCAGGGTCGGCCTAAGGCCAATTGAATTCTTTATTTTTTTTTCGGCCGTCTGCGCACGAATAAAGACTTGCAGCCTTATTCATAAGCATCACCCTAATAGGGTGTTAGTACGCTACTAGTAAGTATCTACTAACATCCTACTAAGACGCTATTAATTTACCTTATTCATAAACGCTTATTTAGTGGCTAGTAAGTAGTAGGATCTTAATAGAAAAATGCATATGGCAACAGGGTAATATGAAGAATGATCGTACGCACTGATGTACAAATTTAAATTTGCGGTAATCACGATAGAAAGCAAATATTAAAAGGTTAGAATTTACAATTTCAGATTAACTAAAATCTGCAAAATAAGAAGGTACGATTACATATAACTTGTATGTATAGCAGAAAAAGTTTTCATGGATTATGAACAAATACATGTTAGAGCAGAATAGCAAGAAGTTGAGGAAGGTCAAGTTAATGGGGCTCTAAATTCAAAATTGTTCTAGAAATGGCTTAATCCACTGGAAACATATAATTCAATAATAATAGAATTTCTATACAAAATATATGTAGAATGAAATAAAATAAGTTACAAACATGATAATCGATAGGTGGAAAGACGTTGTAGGTACTACACATTAAATTATATATATAGTTTATTCTTATATTTTGCATTAATAATAATCTATGCGATGCTAAGGCAAGGATTTGTGATACACTTGCAAGGTAAAAAGACTGTACCGATGACTTAGAGAATTTGGAACAAATGTTCATTAAACAGGAGATTTGATATAATTCTTCATTAAAATTAAATGCTAAGAAAAATGTAAACAATATTAGGTGATATTAGTATGATTACAGAATGGAGATATAGAAGGTATTTTGATTAGTGATAATGGATATGCATGTTCAAGATGTCTGTTAACTCCATCACGAACACTAACGACAAGTCCTGTGTTAAAATATAATACTCCATATATCAATGAGAAATGTCTTTTAAACAGCATTTGAAATTATGAAGAATAAATTTGGATGCTTTTTCCATTAAACTGGACACAACAAGGGCATCGATAGTAGCAATATCCATTATGAATATTATAAAAGGAAAAATTGCAAACAGAGGAATCTTCACATTAAAAAAATATCTCCTCACTTTCATTAACTTTGTATGGAATTAGATTGATAATGTGGATAATGATTTAAAATGATTTTTAATGATAATGTTGGCAATATTTTTAAGCATTAGATTAGCATATAATGAGACATTTTAATTAAAAGCACCTATTATCATAAGTATGTTTTATTTAAAATAAAGTCGAAATATAAAAATATCTTTATACACTCATTCCTTCCTTTTTCTCTTTTAGCAATTTCATTTTCATAGCATGATATTGAATTTCATTTTGTATGTTCATATCGCGGATCTTTTTCAACTGTAAATGTTTCCATTTCAATGTATTTAATTAAAAAGTTATAATCCTGGATCTAAAAGAAGTCTGACAAATATGTGTTTATTTTTATTCGTACCAATTTGTTTTTTAGGTTAGCTTTAACGGTGAGCTTAACTTTAAACATACCCCTACACGCTAGTAACAATTTAGTTGGCTACTACGCTTCGTACGCTGTTAAATACGATTATGAATACGACTTTTTTTAGTAGCGTGTTAGTTGGATCTTAGTAGCCGCACTAACTTTTATTATGAATAGGGCTGTTGATATTTTGAGGGTACGTTTTTACACAATCTAGCTTCCGATTTCTGCTACTCCGTTTTTTTATTTCTGGGACATCCTGTACTTAATGCATTCAAACTTGTATTGGGTACTCTCTTTAATTTTTTTGTTCGGTTATCTTGTTATATGAACTAACAAATTATGACTTATTGTGTCAATATCTGCTGTTTAGGATTTCGCGTCTTGTTAATATTCAATAAATTAGATAAAATAAAATAAATAAAACACTGTGCATCATTATTTACACATATAGATACCATGTTTTGTATTTAATAATTTTATTTAAAATACGCATATACCAAAATAATAATATAATAATTCTTTTTATAGAATAAAAAGTAGCAAAAATTAAAAACAATTTGAAAATAGTACCAATAACTTTTTCACAATGTAATTTATAAGTATTTTAGACTTTCCCATGGTGCAATATTTTTAATATTATTCACAACAATAAGATATAAAGAGAAAAAATATTGCAAAACTCGTGTGAGAATTGTTTATTTTGAGTAAGTACATACATATATTTTTTTTATCTAAACTGCATTATAGCAAACAATTTAACGAGTTTGCAGATTTTTTTCTTGGATTTTCTTTTTTTTTCGATATCGTACATTAACCTTGCAGTTTATTAACCTTAATCTTTCAGTATACACCGACCTATCTGCGGCGATATTTTTTTTTTCAAAGCCAGCATTTATCGGAAATTTGAGGTTAAGGATCTGATTCACTGGTACTTTCTTTCCTGTTTTTTTTTGCCACGCAATGTCACATCATTTTAACCGATATTGACGTGGGTGTTATACACATCTTTTTCGTATTTCCGTTTTTTCAACGAATCAGCACACGCATTATATTATTGTTCTGTATACGTGAATAATTACATATCTGTAACAATAACTTATCGTCATCGTTTACATTTTTTACCTAGTATTTATTTTAGATTATTGTTCGTGTTATTAAACTAAGCAAATAATGGATTTTTTTTTCTTTAAGAATATTTTTTTCCTTGAGCAAATAATAAAACTTATACAAATATCAGTAAAACCATATGTATTCTCAGTATGTACCGTATATCGGAGCTACTTTGAACTAGTTTGTTTAACAAAATAATAATAAGGGAGGGACTTTAATTATAACAATAATTAGTTCTGAATGCTTTTATTTTTTCATTTTAATTCTTGACATAGCTATGTCAAGTGATTATATATGCAGACATTACGAACATGAACGTAGCATTTTTTTAATGTCTTTCTTTTTATTAGCAACAATTGAAGTGATAGTTTGTTTAGTAGAATATTTGATGTAAACTGTTTTAAAGTCAATGTAAAATTTATTAGTTGGATTACTTAGAACAGTTATCTTTTGTTAGTCATTTAAAATGAGAAATAATTAAAGCAAATGTGTTTTTATAATTATACATATTTGAAATCAAATTTTATGTCACATTATAAATATAAAAATATAAACTACACTTCGAATAAAACAGGATTGAATTTTGCAAGGTAATCATGAAAATAAGAATATTAAAGATCAAGCGTTAACAAATTATTGCAATGAAAGCTGGCAATGGTTATAAGAGATAGAGATTGAAAGGATATTTTAAAAAAAAGTCTAAAAAAATAAAAAGAAATTAGTGACAAAACATTTGAAACGATGAGATTCTGTATGTATCCCACAAAAGAAAAAGACCTTTTAAAAGTAGATGTAAAATTTAGAACCAAAAAAATCTAGAAAAAAAAGCGTGAGCACCAAGGACATTTGTCCGAAGACTTTTACATATACTAGTCATTCATTATAACCAACTAATATGATACTACTTAATTAAATGTATAACAAAAATAACATTTTACAAATATGACCTCAATGTGAAGAAATAATCAGTATTTCGAACATATTTAATCAAATTAAGTTGAAACAGAATTATTATACCTTCCAAATAACAAAAAGAGATGTCTACATTTTTTCTTATCAAAGGCAGTACACGCATCCTTCCTACTTTTAAACATTGTTACTATTTGATATCCATCTACAACTAATGCATTTTATTTGTTGAACATGTAATAATTAATGGCGACTGTGTATCCTTTGCAAGTGCCGTTTGTTATTCGATGCAAATAATATCTGATAATATCTGTCTAAAAATGATTTACGCCGCCGTCATTTGCATTTTAGCGATTTTTACGTTTTACAATTTCCATTCCTGCTTAACTTTAAATTAATTGTCAAGTTTAACATTAGAATCTCATAAGGGCAGCAGTGATTTTGAAAATTATAATCAAAAATCAACTTTAATCTAACATTACAATTTATTAGTGCTGTTTCAACAGATTGAGCATGATATACGTATTTGGATACGGCACAGGTGGTAGAGAAATGAAAGATGTTTCGAAGTTGCCAATTTAATAACATGAAAGTTTCTAAAAATCGCAATACTAACTCAATTGCAAACACCCATTAGTTTAACAGTTAACATTTCTTATTGACCAAATTCTAATCGAGTTGAATTAAGGCGATGTATGTGTTAAGGTTTTTGAAAAGACCATCTTTAGATTATGGTTAATTTATTCGAAGAAACCAATCAAGATTTAAAAAATAGACTAATTTAATAAAAAAAAGAGCAATAGATATTAGTAATTATTGGAATAGCAAAAGATTTTGTGGTGATAATTTTCAATTAACTCAAAATTAACTCTCGAGTAAAACTTACAAACTCTGTTTCTAAAATTTTAATTTTTCGTTCATATATCAATAATAATAATAATAGTAATAATAATAATAATAATAATAATAACTTTATTCAATTCAGTTTACATATGTAATGTTTGAATACGTCAGAAGAGTAGAAAAAGTATAACATTATTAAAAGCAATAAAGTCATGGCACAAACTCGAACTTATACATGAAAACATCTTGTAATCTGTAAAAAGCACAGTTAATTAGAATTGTGTTAAGTCTCTTCTTAAAAATATTCCTTGGTAACTTTTTTAAATCATATGGTAGGTGCGGTGGTAGAAGCAAAACATGTGCTGTTCCCCTGGTTTCGTAACAGTGATGAAGGTATTGCTTTTTAAATAATTCGTAATTTTCCTTAACAAACAGGGCACATTCCATCACATACAGACATGTCAAGGCGAGTATCTTTTTTTCTTTAGAAACTCCCCTGCAAGAATCAGTTCTTGACATTTTAAAAATGTTTCTAATACATGACTTCTGGAGAATGAAAATTCTGGACACATGCGCAGATGCCCCCCCCCCCCCCCATACACAATACCATAGCGTAGTCTGGACTCAACATACGCATAATGCGCAGAGAGACTTACCTGCTCATTTACTGAAGTTGTTATCACACTCAAAGCATAACGAAAGGACGATATCTTACCCGCCAAGTGCTCAGTATGTCTCCTCCAGTCCAACCGCGAATCCACCTGCAGTCCCAGAAACTTCACATCATCCCCAGTTCTTATTTCTTGTTCTCTGTACTCCATAACCAAAGGATCCTCCTTGAAATACGTGAAATGTAATATATTTGTTTTTTCCATATTCAACTGTAGGTGATTTTGTTGAAATCAATTTTCAAATAAAGATAATGTTTCCGTTGTTTCTCTATTGATATCATTATTTTCACTTCTTATTACAACTGAGGTGTCATCAGCAAAAAGTGCAGTTGTATACGTCGTCACCGATGGCAAATCATTCACATAAATCAAAAATAGAAGAGGACCCAACACCGATCCTTGTGGTACTCCCCTCTCCACAGACATCCATGCAGACTTCATGCCAGTGCCACGATCAATCACTGCCTATCGCACAAGTAAGATCGAATTAATTCCATAGCCGCTCCTCTAATACCTATTAGTTCTAATTTTTGGTACATTACGTCGTAATTCACAGAATCAAAAGCCTTTTGTAAATGAAAAATTACTCCAACTGTGCATTGGTTGTTATTGATTCCATCGATTATATCCACTAGCACCTGATAAATTGCTCTTCAAGTAGATCTACCAAATATACACCCATTTTGCTGCGATGATAAGGCATTGTATTTGTCTAAGAAAACTGTAAGACGCTTGAAGATAACTCTCTCTACAATTTTGGCAAAGTGCGACAAAATAGACAGCGGTCTGTATTTTTTGATATCAACCCTATATTTCCCCTCTTGTGAATTCGAATGATGATTATTTTTTGATAGAATGGCAATCGACCTGTTGTTGCTGAAAACGTTTTCTTCGTCTGGTTTGTACCATTCTGATTCTATCAGCTTCACCAGAAAAGTGCCATTTACGAAGCTGGTGTTTATAAGGCTTGCTATTGGGGCTGCAAATACCGGAAGCACTTTCATCAACATCTCCACTGACATCCCATACAAATTAGCTGTATTTTTTTATACATAATTGCACACTTCTTCTTCCGTTACTGGTTTACATTGTATTTTCGATCATATCTCGTGCTTTTCGTTTTTATGGTTTTATCTTCTATCTCTGCAAAAACACATCGAGCTAATTTCATTATTTATAAGTGTACCAGGTTTTCACTTTGCTGTATGTGTTGCGCTGTCGCTTTTCATTGCACTATTATATTTATATTCTGCCTTAAACTTCTTATCTTCATGTTCATATTCAATGCATATTCTTCTACAGGAAGGTTCTTACCAGCAAAACCATATTCTTTAACTTTCTATACAGTAAAGCATATACAAAAGACCAGTACTAGAAAGTAATGTAGATGTTTCTGTTCTAAGAATGGCTGTAAATAAACTAGAAGAATAAACACTTGTTTTGTGCCGTATGTCTTTATAAAACGCATAATTCAACATTGCAAAAATAATAATAAATGGTTAATGTTTCTTGATAGAAGTAGAATGTGCTCTTATTGAAATAAAAACTTGTAATTTTAGTGGTACTTCCTGAAAACTCGCAAAAATTGATTGAAATATTCTACGAATTCTTAATTGTGTCGATAGTGACTCTCAACTGACCAACTATTTAAGAAATTCCAAGGATTATCTTGCTCATTACATTAGATACATATTTTTCTTTCCCATTCCCCAACTATACACATAAATATTCTCATTGTATAATTACTAGCGTAAATATAATGAGAAGCAATTTTATAAGATTTAAGTAAGCTTTATTAAAAGATCTTAAAGCTTTCAAATAAAAAAATATAAAAGTAACCCAAGGACAAGGACGGAAATTTAAGTAAACTAAAGTCCTTTGTATTTGTAAAGTGTGTAATTGAGTGCAACACTGGCGTTAACCGCTGATGATGACAATTTGTTTGTCGAAATACATATCTGGAATATTGGTAGACATTGCGGTAAGGGTATTTCCTATTTTACTTTCATTTTATTTTCTCTCTGCAAGTTATATCCACATTATTATGACTGGCAATTTCTAAAAAGATGCTTTAATATACTGATATGCACATAAATATTTTAAATTGGAAGTAAGATAAGAAATGACTATAAATTGGAAATGAATATTTTGTAATTTGAAACAATTTTGCTTGGGCTAATTATGTGAATGATAACTTGCAAAACGTAAGGTATGTACATACGAATTGATAAAATGTGAATCATACCGTATTTAAATAATCAGGTCATGCACTTGTAACATTGCGACAATTAACAACGGATGCATGCCAACGATATTAACGTTTGGTTATAGTTATTCTCAGGAAAAAATTTGGAGTGCTTTTTGTAAAATTATGAACTTCAGAAAAATTATTGTTTATGAGCATGTGTAATCTATTATTTTCTTATATGTAGTGTAAGGAAGCATTGTGATGAAAAAAAAAATTGACCTTGAGACGTTTACAAATGTCTAATGAATGTAAACTCCTCAGATAACGAAAAAGTGTTTTTTGACATATCTCTCTGTGTGTTTGGAACCACGGTAGTGCCCAAACCGTTACCGCTATCAATACAAAACCTTGTATAATCTACATCTCAAGGTCTGATTTTCAATGAAATAAACCGGAAATAGTAGTTTAATTTGATGACAAAATAAATTATTACCAGTATCTCGCCATCTACTAAGTTTGGACAAATTACTAAAGAAGATAGAAGTATTCAAAAAGGAATTTGTGAATAACTTTATTCCAAAGATGTATCAAAATTTCTACCGGAAGTAGGACTTTTATTGAAGCTTTTTGCGAATATCTCATAATCATTACTTTTAGCGCAGGCTTACTTAATGTGCAATAACTTTTGTAAAAGAATATTTTTATATATCGGACCGGAAGTAACATATACTTTCATCAAAAAAACATTCTTTTACAAAAATGTCGTAAATTATGCAGCATATAAGTAGTCAGAGCTTAATCTGGAACAATTTTTCTATAAAACGTTTCAAAATTCAGACAAAAAGTCACACTTTTACTTATAGAACATCACTTTTCTCGCAACATATTTTGGGGTATAAAAAGTTTAAAACAACTGAAAATAAGTGTTTTTGAATTTGGTTGCACTAATTTTTAATAAAACATTTCACCTCTGTTTATCGATTTATATCGTTAATTATTCTAAATAAATAATTAGCCTCATTTCTATTCTTTTATCTTAGAGGAGGGAAAGACTTGCATGAGGTCCATCAGGAGTACTTAAAATAAATAACTTTTTTATAAAAGAAATTTTAAATTCGGGCCGGAAGTAACACTTTTACTCTTATCGAGTATCAATTTTTTGCATATATCTCGCAAAATATGCTTTCGGTAGAGATTTATTAAGAGAACAGAAGTACTTAGAATATAATTTTGAATAATTCTTGTATAAAAAAATTTCAAAATTCGGACCTGAAGTAACACACAGGTTTATTTTTTAAAGATTAACGTTAATTTACAACTATTGTATAATTTAACACGCACATATACCGGGTGTCTGTTTAAGCTCGGCCACCGGCCATATCTCTGCAACCGCATATCGTACAACCTAGCGGAAAAAATTTTGATAGTAAAACGGACCACGAGAATTTCAACAAAAATATTTTTAAGTTTTCAAAATGACCGCAAGGGGGCGCAATTCTTAAGGTAAATTAAAAATTTGAAAATTTTTCATTAAATTCCAGGTTAAGATAGATTAAGTTTTTTACTAGCAATATCATAAAACGTTTTTAAACAATTTTCATTTGAAACTTTTTGATCTAACTTCCATACGAAGGGGAGGGTGGAAGGGGGTATGTCTGCGTACAAAAGTAGGTATAACTTCGGTGTGTCTTAACGGATTTTAATTTTTCTAGGCTCATTAGATAGAGAATTTCACAGAGAATTAAAGGGTATGTAGTAAGAAATTAATTGTTTCTCGAAAGAAATAGTAGGGGGCGCTGTTCTTAGTTTATGTATATTACTTGTTTTTTCTTTAAAATTTTAAATGGAACGATATATTTTTAATATCATAATATTGAAGCGCATAAAAAACTGAAGAGAATAATGAATACCGGAAGTTGCTACCTTTTTTTTTTTACGAAGATACAGACATAAGAGGATAATCCAAAAAAATAATAAATTTAAATATAAAAAATATTTATTTATTGTGAGTAATAACTTTATTTTTATTTCAAGAGAGCGACTAGAGAGTGTATAGCTTGTTTTCAATTGAATTTCCATCATCCTCTTCTATAAATATATTTATTTCTATCTTTTTACCGATTTTTTAATTCATTGCATATATTACGTTGAATTCCCCTTTTGTTTTCAAATTCTATGGCTATTATTTGTTAAATCTCATTTCTTGTCTTTTCCAACATCGAAATAAGATAATAATAGTAATACTGAACAGCTTTTATTTAAATTTCCATCATACAATATCGTATGCACCGTGATAATGAATTATATTGTTATATTTCGAAGGTGGGCCATGAAAATCGAAATGACGAAATATTAGTGTCACTTATAGTTAAACTTTTTGTACATATTTAACAAATTAAACCTTTTTAGACACTTGCCCATAGTTATTAAGTTTGTATAATGTCATATTCTAATGTTGACGCTTATGACGTGATCAGAATATATTTTGAATGTTTTGAAAATGCAGTTTTTGCTTCACGGCAATATTCACAATATTGTCCGGAAAGAAGACATAATTCCCGTAGAGTTTTTATTCGCCTTGCGAGATGTCTACGTGAAACAGGACAAGTTCGCTATATTCGTGCTCGACAAAGATTTCGTAGAAGTCGAAATGAAGAGAGTGTTGTCAATGTCTTAGCTTATGTTGAAACTAATCCACATTCAAACATCAGAGAAATGTCGAGAGATCTTGGTTTAACATCCATATCATATGAAACTACATCAAGCCATATCAGATCAAGATTGCGACATCAGGTTAAATTATTGTCAATAGTTAAAGCAAATGATGCAAGAAAATAGGAACTTCTTGTATGAAACCTTATGGACTGATGAAGCAACCTTTGCAAATAACGAGAAGTTAAATATACATAATTTTCACTATTGGTCAAGGAACAACCCCAACTGGATTCAGGAGGTTGACAATCAACATCGGTGGAGAGTAAACGTGTGGTGTGGTATCTTAGAAAACAAAATCATTGGGCCTTTTATATTTAACGAACACGTAAATGGCAGAAATTACTTACATTTCCTTGAAAAAAATCTTCCTCCACTATTAGAAAATGTGTCATTGGAATGTAGAGCAAATATGTGGTTTCAACATGATGGTTGTCCCACAATGTACAAGCACATTTAAATCAACAGTTCCCCAATCGATGGATCGGAAGAGGAAGCTTATTCCCGTGGCCTCCAAGATCTCCGGATCTTACCTTTCTTGATTTTGATTTATGAGGCAGAATAAAAGATGTGGTTTATAATAAAATGCCGACTACACGTGAAAATATGATTCAGAGAATTACAGATGCGATTAATACAATCTCTGCCTTTGAAATTGAAGTAGCTGTGCTCTCTTCTAATCGCCGAATGTGCATTGAAAATAATGGTGGATACTTTGAATATTTATTGAATTGAAGTTTTTTTGTTTTAGTTTTTATAATTTCTTTTTAAATATATGTGTTTTGTTGGTTTCTTCTATATTACTGAGTCAACATATTTTCTTATTTATGTTTAGGTATTTTTTAGGTTTGTTTTACATATTTTCATATTCGTTATCAATATATTATTTTATATTGTCTTTTTTCTGGTCATTGTAAACTTAATTCATTAGTTATGGGAATTATTTTTCCCGTTGTCCTATAATTAGATGCACATCTCTTAGGTAATAAAGCTATATTATTGTTATTATTATTATAATTTTATTTCGATGTCGAAAAAGACAAATGTAACAAATAATAGCCAGAGAATTTGAAAACATTAAAAGGGGAATTTAACGTAATATATGCAAAGAATTAAAAAATCGGTAAAAAGATTGAAATGAATACATTTACGGAAGAGTATGATGGAAATTCAATTGAAAACAAGCTATACACTCTCTAGTCACTCTGTTAAAATAAAATTAAAATTATTACTCACAATAAATAAATATTTTTTATATTTAAAATTGTTATTTTTCTGGATTATCCTCTTATGTCTGTATCTACGTCAAGAAAAAAGGTAGCAATTTCCAGTTTTCATTATTCTCTTCAGTTTTTTATGCGCTTCAATATTATGATATTAAAAATATATAGTTCCATTTAAAATTTTAAAGAAAAAACAAGTAATATACATAAACTAAGAACAGCGCACCCTATTATTTTCTTTGACAACCAAGTAATTTCTTACTGCATACCCTTTAATTCTCTGTGAAATTCTCTATCTAATGAGTCTAGAAAAATTAAAATCCGTTAAGGCACACCGAAGTTATACCTACTTTTGTACGCAGACATACCCCCTCCACCGTCCCCTTCATATGGGACTTAGATCAAAGAGTTTCAAATGAAAATTGTATAAAAACGTTTGAAGATATTGCTAGTAAAAAATTTAGCCTATCTTAACCTTGAATTTAATGAAAAATTTTCAAATTTTGAATTTACCTTGAGAATTGCGCCCCCTTGCGGTCATTTTGGAAAGTTAAAAATATTTTTGTTGAAATTTTCCTAGTTCATTTTACTACCAAAATTTTTTCCTCTAAGTTGTACGATAAACGGTTGCTGAGATATGGCCGGTGGCCGAGCTTAAACAGACACCCGGTATATAAAAGTTGTGCGTTAACCAGACCTCATTTTTTATTCTTTTATTTTATAAGAGGTAAGGACTTGAATGAGTCCATCAGGAAAGCTTAAAATACTACTTTAGGTTTCAAGATTGGTTAGCAGCAAATAAGCTCATGAATAACGAAAAACTGTATGCATGAAGTTTAGATATTCTAACTGTATGCCAATCTCATGAGTTATGGTTGTCTGTTTGCACTAAGTTCTAAGGAGTCTGGATGGATGAACACTTAAAATGGAGTGCCAACATTGAGAGAATAGGTATGCCTAATAATAGCATATATAATAATGGAATTAACTGAAATATATTTATTAAATAATAATATGCGAATCCTCGTATTTTATTAAGGAATTCAAAAAACATGCTGGCGGCATTTTCATCTTTACACTTTCAATGAATATTAAAGACGATTTGATAAAACAATATGCAGAAATTACTTGGCTTTACGAAACGCCGTACCAAGAGCTTTTTAGTCAAAAAATTGAAAACCCTTTAGTAACCTTCTAAACCATCTTTAGTTCGCAGTCATTGGCTGTGAAAAGAAAAACATTTTGCATGAAAAAAACTAAATAAATAATATAAGTAATAAATTTGTTATTTCAACATTAGTCAACAATGATTTTAGTTTGGTATACTTATTTATTTAATTCAGTGAGATTGTAGCGTTTGACATTTTTTGCACTCTCCAGTCGCTACTTCTTTAATCTCTAGGGATTAAAAGGTTAAGTTTTGAAATGAGTTCACAAAGCCTGGACAACCCGATGTTAGGACAGCACATATTTTGATATAGGATGTTATGAAAGACAAAAGAGTGAAAGTAAGTGAGTTTTCTGTAAATATTGGCAATTCAACAGAACGACTGCACAACATTCTGCTGGTAAAACAACATATAAAAAGGAAAGTCTTCAATGATTGTTGCCAGAGAATATTTAAAGGTACTTAATCTTATTCTTCAACTTTTAACGTCTTCATATTCGTGAGCGAAACGTAGAGTCTAACTCGAAGAATCAAAACAGTGGTCTACTCACCAAATACCAGATAGTGCGAACTTACATGTTAAATGACTCACTAATGATAAAAAAAGGAAAAAATGTGTAAATTATAAATGAAATTGGAATTAAAGTAATTGTAGAACAGATGCAGATACGTGTTATAAAAACTTGTTAGTTGTCTTTAGTGTAGCATAGCTATGAATATATTTGTGGATCGAATAATATGTCTACTATAAAGTGCTACTCTTATGAAATCTCATATAGTAGTGAGTATGTAGATGCCATATTTCCAGTTAAGCAATTAATAAAAACATTCTTCACGTTTCGTAGACAAATATATCAAAGAAACGTATTAAATTAATCAAAACTGTCAATGTTGACCTGAAAGCTGCATTAAAGACTAATAACAATATAACAAACAGAAAAGCAGGGTGCCATTTGTAGCTTTTAGCTATGAATAATTTAATGGATTTACTAATTACCTGGCTGAAAATATGCGCTGTATAAAATAGATTGGTGAACACTGTGAAAATATGTAGGTTTTTAGAGATTGAGATTCCTCAAGGAATGGAATTTATACTATACATATTATTGAATCAACACACAATTTTTTAGCTATGCTGTATTGAAGATAACTAACAAGTTTGCAGCTGCTCTACGCATAGTAGTTTTTAATTTCGTTTTTCATTTATACATTTTTGCATTCATGCCTGTGTGTTCTGTAATAGGACCGTTTGAAAAGAGACCAGATGCAGACACTGTCACGCTTAGCTCACAAAACTGTGTTCCTTGGCCAAGAAAACCGACTATCCTACAAATCTAAAGCCACTATAGTAAAATTACAGGAAATGGATTTTACGAATTGATTTAATCTACTACTCTATTCTCCTAATTCAGTATGTTTCGCATTCTTTTGCAAACTTAAAAATATGATTCAATAGGCTGTATCTTTCGTCGAAAAAGTAATTGCATATTGTGCAGATTTTGCGAGGAATTTTTCGATGGCATGACAAAGTTAGAAAATAGAAGAAATAAAACTATTCTTTTCGTCACACTTGTCGAATAAACCTCGTACATTTCTCCAAAAATAATTAGAAAATGTTGCAATAGTAACAATTTCTTTTATTCTATTGCAGTTTTGGACTGTGTGTTTTGAGATATATTTTATGTCAGCAGCTGTTTAATTAATTAACTTACATTTTCATTTCGAAATCTAACATTCTTTCTTAGGCATAATTCGAACATACACAAAAATTAATTTTCGATTTTATAATAACACTAATCTAAACACATAACTTCCAGGCATGTATATAACTTCATTTTTTATAAATACGGTTGCTTATTATATCAGAAAACCAATTATATACTTAAATATGTAGCACGCTTATGTATCTTGCGTGTATATATATATATATTTATACATCTATGTGTATCATGTATATCAATACATATACCACCGACTAGAGAAATGTGTTCTTGAGATACTTTTATATTTCCCATGCGGAAACTTGAACTTATTTATGTATATATGTGTCTTAACAATACAACTAAATAACCAGAGCGCGTAATATGATTGTCTAACCAATTACGTGCACCAACATGTTCACCATTACCACATTTCGCATTGTCTGAAGTTTAAAAGCATCTAATGTTATAAAGAAGATTAAAAGAGGACTTTTAAATAAATATAAAGTAATTTAACATATTATTATGTATACAGGGTGGTTGGTTTTTCATTGTCCAGCCTATATCAGCTTTATTATCAAAAATTCAAAAAAATGTTAGAGGAAAATGTTTTTTATCTCGAAATGGTCTATCATATTGCATCATTAGTAATCTTTCATAGCCTACTGATTTTTAGCAGCGATAATCAGCTTTAATTTCTTAAATGGAACACCCTGTATATTTTCTATAAAAATGAATCCTCATTAAATTCTGTTTATTATGATACGTCACAAGTTGGCATATGTGTAGCAATTGTCTACGGAAACGAAATAATAAGAAAAAGTATGGATAACTAAAATTTGCTACTTCTATTATAAATAAAAAAAATTAAATACTAAATAGTAAGTAATGTGTCTTATAATAATTGTTGAAATTGTCCACCATTACATTCTAAACATTTGTCGGCTCGCGTAATTATGTTCCTCCTGGCGTTTTGCAGCATTGCAGGTGTAATTAGCAAGCAAGCCGTGGTAATTTTATTCTTCAGTTCCTGAAGATTTTGAGAAAGAGTATTATAAACTTGGTTTTTCAAAAAACCCCATACAAAAAAATCAAGAATTGATAAATCAGGCGATCTGGCAGGCCACAAAATTGGTCCTCGGTTGCCGATCCAGTTTTGACCAAATTCATTTTGTAGATAATTTGTTACTGCAGCTCCATTATGAGGTGGGGCGCCGTCATGTTGGAACCATAAGTTTCGTCTTAAAGCTAATGGGAGATTGTCTATGTAGTCTTAAAATTCATTTTGTAAAAATAATAAATATCGGTTCTGAGTCAATGTTCCATCGTAAAAATATGGCCCCAAAATTTCATTGCCGACTATCCCTACCCATACATTAATTGAAACTCGCACCTGCGCACGAGCTTCAACAATTAAGCGAGGGTTTACATCGTCCCAGTAATGTGTATTCTTTTTATTAAAAATTCCATTTCTGTGAAAATTAGATTCGCCTGTCCAAATGATATTATTTAAATAATGTCTTCCCACATTCACGAGCCATTCACAAAATATTATTCTGTTGTTGGGATCATTAGCATGTAGTGTTTGGACTAAATTTAATTTAAAAGGCTTTAGTTTGTGCAATTTTAAAACATTCATAATTTCGTGTCTTGGAGTATTCAAATCAAACGCTGCTTGTCTTGTAGAACTTCTTGGATTTGCTCTAAAGTAAGCTAAAGTAACAACTTCATTACCGTGGTTGTTTCCTCGTCCATTTTGAATATTATTTATACGCCTTGAAAAGGTGCCAGTTAACCGCAGAGAATTTTCTAAATTTTGAAAAGTATTTACGTGAGGTTGTCTTCTGTCAGGATATAAATTTTGATACAAGATAGCAGCCTGACGTTTATTGTTGTTTGATCTGTGAAGCCCATGTTCATTTTTCTTATACAAAGCACTAACGTTTTCTTAGTTAAATAAGAACCGCAATACCTTTGTCACTTCTAACTGACTTATGTCAAATATTTACAGGTATAAACAACAGAATATCACAGTCGACTACTATAATTTCAAAATAACAAAACACTTATACTTTGTTATATCACTATATTAATCCAAATGTGTGACCGCGGTTTCGACCAACATGGCCATTAACGAAGACACACAAAATGTATGCTAAAAATTTGTTGTTAGGCGGTAATTATAAAGTAGGGGGGATACAAGGAATAACATATAATACATTGTAATAACTATTAGTTAATTATAGAGAAAACCAGAAAATAGAAATTTGACTACAGTAAAATGGTAAAATGAAATAACCTAAGTACAACAGGTAAACAGAGGTGTTATATCAAATCAGTCTGGTCGTTAAGCAATATAATATCTGAATTGCGGGAGGATTTGAATATTTCTATGGCGTCTAGGAGGTTTAATTTCTTAGCCTTCTCGGCGAAATGTAAGATTTTTACGAAACGAACTATAATTTCGTTTTTCCCATTATTAGGCATAATTTAAAGGCAGCTCCCTACTTGTTATACATCGTTATAAAGAGAAATGTATTTAGAATCATATCCCGTAAACATATACAGGGTGTTCCATTTAAGAAATTAAAGTTGATTATCGCTGCTAAAAATTAGTAGGCTATGAAAGATTTCTAATGATGCAATATGATAGACTATTTCGAGATAAAAAACATTTTCCTTTAACATTTTTTTGAATTTTTGATAATGAAGCTGATATAGGCTGGACAATGAAAAACCAACCATCCTGTATATATAGTGAATTAAACTCTAAATTAATAAAACTAAATTTACTCTTTAAGTGTTACAAGTTCTCTTTATTTATAAACAACATGAAATTAAAGAATGCAATTAACAATAAAAAATATGCATGACACATGGGAATACGCACGATCAACGAAGTATATACATACATTTGTTTTAATTCGTTTGAAAATGATATGGTATTTTCCCTTGTTTTTCAAATATTCCTGGAAATATTCGAATGTTACACTTAAGTTGACAGACTGTATATGCAGCGCAAATTTTTCCTATTTTTTACCTTGTCCGTATGTATGCCAATGGAAAGTATAAGTATTTAAAGTTTTGAACCTAATTGCCTAAATAATTCACTACGAATTAGTAGTTATGTAAATAGTTGTGCGTTGCAACATTTGACCATATTAGTATTCAAAGAAAAATCACAGACCTACTTCCTATTCATTATTAAGATTGACGTTCAATTAACGACTGACGTGAATTAAAAGCGATTAAACATTCAATTACTTTTAATTTTAATTTTTGTTACAAGAAAAGCGAATCACTCAGTAGAAATATATACTTTCCAACATTTATTTTTACTGTGTTGAGAAAATAATCAATTATAAATTCTTCGATTGTAACAATTTATCGTTATGAGTTAGTGAATTCAAATGACATGGATACGTAGAAAAACAAATTATTGCAGATAAGGAATTTTGAAAAGCGTCATATCAGTCCAGCCAACGAAGGTTTCCACCTTTGATAGTTTTGAAATTTCCCATACATTTATTGTTGTTTATTGAAGAATAAACCAAAAGTCATAATGAATTGAGGGCGAGCTCTAGCAGCAATAGAAAAATCTTTGTATAATGACAACGTTGCTAGAATTGGTGAAGACGTTGATCTGGTCGTCAGCCTCATGGCTGAACCCACCCGAACGACATATACGATTATTAAGCAAGCCATAACTAAGTAAAAGGGAAAATCTATTTGAGTCATCATTTACAAAAAATGAGACACTACTTTAGCGTTATATCTAAAGGAAAACTAACTTGTTTCAAGTTATCTAGGTAGCATTCCACATCGCAAGGTATTGCTGATATCTTCAACAGTCCTTCTTCCCATAAGTATCTTTCTGACATTCTACAATTCTCACTCCCCCGAGACCTCATTTAACCAGCACAGTTAAAATGCGTTTACAAATCAATTTTCAATGATTTATCACAGTGACGACCCACCTACTGAGGCTGTTCTTAATCTCATTTATGGCAGATGCACGTCTGGATATGGAAAGGTATCAGATGTTAACTCCGAAGAGCCGGGATAAAGTGTACGACCATCTGTCATAACTACCACAAAATATGTTTGAACAGCACCACTATCATCGCCAACGATTTGGATTTCATACCACTTGGAAAAACATAAGAATCTGCACCATTTGATGATCAAACGAATTAAGTCGCTGGATCCTCAACTAGGAATCACTTGTTTCTTTGATGCTTCTCCCATACTATATTGAATAATGATAAATTTACTAGGTTTTATTCAGGTAGTCTATGCCACAGATCGATGAAATGACCAATAAGTTTAAACCGGAGGATCTATACAGGTACAAGACGAAAAGTCAATTGATATAATCATTTGCACATTGTTCTTTCTCTAATTTGGTTATTGTAATTTCTTTTTATTTTTTGTATAATCTATTGTTCTGTTGTTATATATAATTTCTGTGAAAGTATAATTAATAATGCGCCACATAACTTGATAAACTTAAAAGAATAGAATGAACAATTATATTGGAAAGAATATTTTATTTACGTTATTATAAAATGTATAAAATATTGTAACGAAACGACAAAAGAAAGGCAAATATTCGGCGCGACTGGTAAAGATCGTAAAGCAATAAATCATCCATTTGCGTTGTACTGCAAAGAGACAGAATGTCTATCGAATGTTCTACAAACATCGAGAGGAAGATGGAGTTTACGCGAATGCTTCCAGATGTTTCGTATGTGTATATAAGGCGGCTGGGTCACCGATGGATGAGTAATTCCGGAATAAGAAGTTCCTTAAGTAGTCGACCCGCGGAACAGACCAAAGTAGAAATAAATATAAGAAATAAATAAATAGTTCCTTGAGTGGTAGCCGAAGAAAAGACATAAATATTAGAGTGTTATATAAATAGAAGTGATAAATACGGTGCAGTTTTTATTATAGTGCAATAAAGATATAAATATTACAGACATATAAATAGTACTGGTAAATAAATACCTGTGTTAATTTAAATCGTAGTAGTTTAAGTGTGATACATTAGTTTTACATTTTTATATTATAATTAATTTTAAGTGTATGAATATACAGACTGTTTTAAATAAATAAATTGCACGAGTTGTTTATTGCGAACCCAAAAACGTTACAATATGTAATAATTATTTTTTTTAAGTATTTTAAAACGTAAATACAGATGTAATAAAACCGTAAAGTTAAAAATAAAAATTTAAAAACAAAAATTTTGAAGTCCCCTAATACCAAAAAAGTGGATTTTAAAAAATGTCTGTCTGTCTGTCTGTCTGTCTGTCTGTCTGTCTGTCTGTCTGTCTGTGACCACGATAGCGGTCAAACCGCTGTAGATATCAATTCCAAATTTTGTATTTACGTGTATAATCTCCCTCTTGAGATCTGATTAGTTTTTCTGTAAAATTGGTAGACCAGAAGTAGTAGTTTACTTCGGAGAAAAAATTGAATTTTGCCAATATTTTGTCAACTACTAAGTTTAAACAAATTTATAAAGAATTCATATGTACTTAGAATTAAAATTGAGAACAATTTTATTTACAAAGTTTTTTGAAATTCCTACCGGAAGTAGGTCTTTTACTCTATCGAAAATCAGTTTTTTGCAAATATCTCGTAAGTCGTATTTTCTGGGCAAGTACATTACATGTTTAAAAGTATTTAAAACTTGATTTTCAATATATTTGTATAAAAAAATTTCAAAATTCGGACCGAATGTAACACTTTTATTCTTATCGAATAGCGATTTTTTGCAGGTTTGTTGTAAATTATGCATGCTATATATATTTATCAGGAGCACAAAAGTGTTTAGACCTACATTTGGTATATTTTTTGTATAAGTAAATTTCAAAAATTGGACCGGAAGTTACACTTTTACTCTTAGCGAGTAGCACTATTTTTTAAATATCTCGCAACGTACGCATTCTATAGAGATTCATTAAGAGAATAGAAGTACGTATAATATGGCTGAATTCTGAAATTTGGACTTGAAGTAACACACTAACTCATAGGTTTATTTTTTAGAAGTTAAAAGTACTTAAAACTTAATTGAGAACAACTTTATAAGAAAGGCGTGTGGTGGCCATAGCTCATTTTTTTATTTAATATTTATAAATAGTAAATAGTTACTTTGACTTCAATAAATTGCGAATAAATTTAGATTTTAAGAAAAGAAGTATAGTATTATAATTATGACTATTATTAATAAATGAAATCTATTTAATTTTGTTATATAAAGAAACAAATGAAACTACATGTATTATTAATATTTATATTGGGGTACATAGTTTTAATAATATACTATGAAAGTAAAATTTCGGATCGTATTTGTGCTTGACATCGAAATCCAAAAAACTGTCTTATGTAAGAGTAAATAAATGTTGGACAAATGAAAGTTCGGGCAATATGTTCCAAATTGTAAATGCTGATAATATTAATCAAATAAGAGTATTATTTATAATTATTATGCAGAATTGCGCAATATTATCCACTGTGCAATAACCTTGACCAACAATTCCACTTTCACCTATCGAAGAAGAAAATACTCAGAAATCAAAAGTGAAAATACCGAACGATCAAATCAGCACGTAATCTCATTTTATAACTCGTCCTTATTGAATGCTATAAACATACTTATTAAATAAAATTGTAAAAGGAATAAGTATTAATTACTCTAGATACTTAAAGCAATTTTTGATAAAATATCATTTCAAGTGTAGGGAAATATTTCAATGTTTTTTATATGAATAACCATGTTTTAACAGAGAGTAATTGTAAATTCTAAAAAGTTACGCCTTATATTTTAAAAATAGTAAAAATATTTCAATATAACTCAATCAATACATTCCCCTGTGTATAAAATTAAGGAAACTGGGAAAAAATAAAAACACAGTTGTTACTCTCAATATACGGTTAGAAAAGTGTTTGTTAGCAAATAAAATTTGCTTATATTTTTTCTGTATATTCCGACAACGATAAACCTATCCCATTTATACTCGTAAAGAGCTAGAAAAGTCAATACAATTTTAATAAAATTATAATCGAGTTTATAATAACATTCAATTAATCAAAACGTTGCTTTGCTATAAGCATAATGTGAAAATTAGGAAGGCAGAGCGACAACTCATAACAATTAATTAAAATAACAGATGAGATCCACGAAATTAATGACTTAACATATCTTGTTACTTAGTGCACTATTCACGTCTATATTAGTATAGCTCGTTTAAATTTTCATTCCAAGAATATGCAATTATTTTTATAGTTATACTTTAAGGCATATATAGAAAATTTAAATATTCACTAACCTACTATTACAATACATACGAGGCTAATACGTCTTATCAACTCTTCCTAAAATGTATTTGTTCAAAGTTTAATTATTTTTGCCATTTTAATTATTTATTGAGTCATGTCAATTATTGGGTAAAGACACATTTATTAAAATTTCAATGGAGAATTGAAACAGTAAATGTATTTACTTTATTGTTAGTATTACGTTTGCTCTATCAGATCCTTCACTGATTAGGTATAGGTATTATTACAATAAAAAATTGAATAAATATTTCCATAGATATCTCTTCAACTTTAGTGAAGAAGCGTACTTAATTAAAAGGTACACTTGGGACACAATTATTGAGACAGTTTTCTTTTCTGCAGATTGAGAAATTATTCTTACTTTCAATAAAAGGACTGTATATATATTACCTCTTTAACACTAAATTCTCTTCAAAGGCTTCGATAGAGAGAAATATCGTCCTTATCATATGGAAGCACAGGTAATCTCTTCTAATTAGAAACTACTTGTCTTTTCTGTAATAAATATGTATTCAATGTATTTTTAATTCACCTATTTTGAATGAAGAGCCAGTGCTTTTTGCCATATTACATTCCAGTCAATTGGGAAGCACATTTTGCTGGTCGAGTCACTTTAATGGTGATGATTACAAAAATACTATTTATTTGATGTATGTTTCAAAAAGAGACTCTGCCCAAAAGTTCCTAACTATCTTTTAATATCCGCCATACTTTTTATTATCATATCCACCTATCTACATTGATTGTTAAAGTCAACATTCTATAGTACTTCTTTTAACTTTTATACAACATTAACATGGCATCAAAGTTAAAAAAATATTGAAACATTCCTAGAAATACATATGCACCATACGTAATATATCATTTACATTTAGTATTAATGATATCCTTTGTGAAAACTCCATTTGTAATGATTACCCATTTTTTATAATTATAATGC
The DNA here is from genome assembly GCA_963170755.1 of Amphimallon solstitiale. Classification (NCBI taxonomy): domain Eukaryota; kingdom Metazoa; phylum Arthropoda; class Insecta; order Coleoptera; family Scarabaeidae; genus Amphimallon; species Amphimallon solstitiale. The sequence goes on along the minus strand of OY720676.1, from coordinate 140,700,624 downwards.
ATAATGAGTAAATTTCATGACATTTCCATCTCCTACCAATCTACAAAATCCAAATGACCGAGATACAAAGTTTAACCTACAAAGGTCAAGAACGCCAACCGTCTCCATAAAAATATACTCTGAGAGCGACCATAAACACCTGTCCTTAAAATAACACTTTTAAGATAAGACTTTTACCTGTTTTGGATTGCATTTTGTTAAACGTTATCGTTATACGTTTGTTGTTAAATGTACAGTACGTTTAGCATAAACCGCATTTAGTTTAAGGTTGCTGGTTCAAACTTCCAAGAACACATGTGATTTTAAAAAAAGGGAACTCACAACAACCTGAAAATTTTATCAGAAAATATAAAGTATGAAGACTATATTCCTGGAATATTTGTGTGAATTTTAAAGTTATACCAATTATTTTAGTCATGCAAAATTTAGGTAGATCAATGTCGATGTCCTATAGACAATAGTATTTTACCTTTGTTTTTCAAAACAACATTCTAATATATACATAATAGATAGGCGTGCGACTGATACCGTGTTCGGTTAACCTTTCTGCGTTGTAAAATTCTCAAAACCAAAGGCGCAAGGCGGAGGGCAGCGGGCAGGGGGGCTAATCGAATCAAATCGACGGCGTCATGATTTTTTCCTCAACAGGCGCGGCCTTGCGGGGCCGCGCCTGTTGAGGGAGGAAAACCTTTGGTTTTCAGAATTTTACAACGCAGAAATGTTAACCGAACACGGTATCAGCCGTTACATTAAGCAGAAGTGGCCACTATGACAAAATTTTATGTCAAGCACAGAAAATGAACGGCATTAGCCTTAGTGGAAAGAGAAAAGTTTATAATACCACTTCTGCACGTAAAACTAGACCTCACGAAAAACTTTGTTGAATTACTGGGTCAATAAAGTGACGGTTTTAAATACCTTCGAGAAACATAGAAGAGGGCAAATTAAAAGGAGGTATCTGTTAGACCTCAGATAAGAGAAATAGTAAATGACAGAAAATTTGAAACAAAATTAATAGGACAGGAAAAATCTGGACACTCAGTCCATGGTACAAGTTTTTGCCAAGTTGCTGAAAAATAAGAAAAATTGCAAAACTTTAGTAAGATACAAGTATTTCACGGTTCTGGATGCAATATGCGTTTAAAGTGCACATTGTTACTTGGACTTTTGTCCGGAAAATATTGGCGATGTTAGCGAAGTTCCTGGCAAAACGTTTTGGGAATGGAAAACATTACAAAGGAAATAAAATGCTGTAATGTTAGCAGATTACTGTTAAATGTTAGAAGGGACGTTGTCAATGTTGTTTATAAACGACAATGCAATATTTCGTCACACTTCTAATTGAGAATTGAGAATTTGAGATACACAATCCAAACGAAATTCAAGCTATCTTGACCATCTACCATCTATTAAAATAAATGTTTCTATGTTATCTATAATAATTACTAGAGGTTATTTCATGTAAAACTAAAACTTGAATTTTCTTGACCAGTTAACCAGGAAAGAAATATGAATATACACGAAGTTAGTCACTATCATCACATCAAATCACATTTAACAATGTATGTGAGTAGGTATATAATGCGGATTCTGGCACAATTTCCCATGTTATTTCTTATGGAGGTTCATTTTACAAAATTGACAATTTATACAGGTGTAATCACTTTCGTGCCACGAGGCAAGTCATTCAATCCTTACAGGCCTTCATATATATATGTATGTATATATGTATATACGCGAGCGAGCGAGCGTAGGTGTGTGCGGCGGTGTGCGTGTGTGTATGTAAGAGCTTCGGAGGTGTAGAGAAAGATAGGGAAGGAGTTGTTTAATATACCTGTATACAAAGATGAGATGTGAACACCGCACGACTTTTATACATATGTACATTCAAATTATTCGATTAATAATACAGCTAGCATAGAAACAATGATTAACTTTTATTAAATACTAATACTGTAATTATATTTAATTATACTAATTATATAGCATGATCATGCTATCATAATGCTAATAAATACATGTAAAATTCCTGAATAAATTACCCGACTTGCTATCGCGCTTCTCAATGTACTTCAAACAGGTCTAAACATGTTTCCAGCGGAAACCGCAACGGCTGTCTGCTTCTGTGATAGACGCATGCATGAAATGTATATCTTACTTATAAAATAAAATAAAACAAACAATATATTTTTTTAAGAAAAACAATTTATTTATTATTATTTATAAATTAACAATATTATTTTAAATTAACAATATCTCCAAGCTTCATACCATCAAGATGGTCGATAAAAATATAAACTTTACATCTAAGATCGGCATACCATTTCAAATTATAAAATAAATATACAGTATGCTACTGGACGAGATAGCAACCAAGTATGAATATACAGGACGTTTCAAAGGTAGGGATTTTTAGAAAAACAATGTATTAATTAACAATATGACCAAGTTTCATACCATCAAGATGGTCGATAAAAATATAAACCTTACATCTAAGATCGGCATACTATTTCAAATTATAAAATAAATATACAGTATGCTACTGGACGTGATAGCAACCAAGTATGAATATACAGGACGTTTTCAAAGGTAGGGATTTTTAGAAAAGCAAGATGACGAATCCAAGATGGCCGCCAAAAATCTAATAAACTAATGCCACGTCAAGCATCCAATATATCAAAACCATGCACTCGAACTCCTATGAAACATCATCTCAAAACCATCGCTAGAATCAGCTCACAACCGGGTCATGAAGCGATTCTGAAACCCCTATATTAAAACCACACATTCAAACCACTATCAAATCCCTCTTTTCTCAAAAACTATCCAACCATCCATCCGTCCATCCATCCATCCATCTGGATAACATAGCAACCAAATATTAATATACAGGACGCTTCAAAGTAGGGATTTTTTAGAAAAGCAAGATGGAGAATCCAAGATGGCCGCCAAAAATCTAATAAACTAAGGTGACGTCAGGCGAAATAGCCGACTATCAATATGATCGATCAAAATATAAACTCAACTTATAGAAAATACCCAACTCCGTATCACGCATCACAACAACAACCACCCAACATAGTTTCAAACGCCACAACACCGGATCAACTTAGGAAGATACATCTAGGTCAAACCCAACATACTTTCAATCACCACCACCGAGGATTTATATTTGACATCAGCATACCATCTCAAATCATAAAATAAATATACAGTATGATACTGGATAACATAGCAACCAATTATGAATATACAGGACGTTTCAAAGTAGGGATTTTTAGAAAAGCAAGATGGCCACCAAAAATCTAATAAACTTCGGTGGCATCAGGCATCAATCTATTAAAACCACTATCAAATCATTCTCTTTTAAAGCCGTCATTCCAAAACAATACATTCAAATCATACATTCAGTGATAGATGCATAAATGAAATGTATTTATGCAGCCTAGCAGTTCAAAGCTTGTTATCGAGCTTACCAGTATATTTCTAACAGATCTAAACACGTTTCTAATGGAAACCACAACGTTTGATCACTATCAACACCTCTATGATAGTCACATTATTTAATATATCTATACCATATAATAAAAAGGAACAACATATTTTAAGAAAAACAATTTTTAAAAAATAATAACCACATTTTGTAGGTGAATTATAGCTAATATATATATAGCATATCAATCATAGGGAAAAACATTAAACGAATTACATCGATAAACAATTATGACATATAAATCCATAGGTAAAGTTATATAGGTAATAAACATCATTCTCTCCATAGAAGACCTAGATATTTAATACCACATACATAAATACATAGACACTCTAATCCTCATATGAATAAATTGATAGACTTATAATAATTATTTTCATCCATAAGTATACATACATACTTTTATATATATCACTACAAGAAATAAGTCAACACCTCTATGATAGCCACATTATTTAATATATCTATACCATAAAATAAAAAGGAACAACATATTTTAAGAAAAACAATTATTAAAAAATAATAACCACATTTGTATGCGAATTATAGCTAATATAGCATATCAATCATAGGGAAAAACATTAAACGAATTACAATGATAAGCAATTATGACATATAAATCCATAGGTAAAGTTATATAGGTAATAAACATCATTCCCTCCATAGAAAACCTAGATATTTAATACCACATACATAAATACATAGACACTCTAATCCTCATATGAATAAATTGATAGACTTATAATAATTATTTTCATCCATAAGTATACATACATACTTTTATAGTATATGGTTTGAAGTAGTATACTTTTATATATATCACTACAAGAAATAAGTCAACACCTCTATGATAGTAGCCTTATTTAATATATCTATATCATAAAATAAAAAGGAACAACATATTTTAAGAAAAAACAATTTATTAAAAAATAATAACACATTTTGTAGGCGAATTATAGCATATCAATCATAGGGAAAAACATTAAACGAAATACAACGATAAACAATTATGACATATAAATCCATAGGTAAAGTTATATAGGTAATAAACATCATTCTCTCCATAGAAGACCTAGATATTTAATACCACATACATAAATACATAGACACTCTAATCCTCATATGAATAAATTGATAGACTTATAATAATTATTTTCATCCATAAGTATACATACGTACTTTTATATATATCACTACAAGAAATAACTCGACACCGCTGTGATAGTCACCTTATTTAATATATCTATATTATAAAATAAAAAGGAACAACATATTTTCAAGAAAACAATTTATTAAAAATAAAACAACTACACACATCAAACAAACCTCAACCATACTTTCAATTTCACAAATATCAAATTTAAACAAAACAATCAAATGCAAAGGCAAGGAATGTTCTCGAGATGATCCATATAGTGCAATATAACAATGCAGTAAAACGATAGAGCTGAGATACATGCTCTATCAATTTTTTATTACCCACTTTTTCAGCAATCAAAACTTTTTGACAAAACACTACACATATGAAAAATAGACATAGCATTAAATATTTCCATTTTAGAGATACCCCAGCCTAATCCCAATTTTAAATATCATAAATTCTTAAATTGATTTAGTTAACTTTCTTATAATATTTAAAAAGGTTGAAAAGGAAACATACTAAGTCCCACAACAGATAAAATATGTGCTATCTTTTTACACTTCACGTTTAGTACTATCATTAGAAGAAATATGCATGAGGTACAGCTTTTAATATGAATTTAGGGGTTTTTTTTTTTCACAAAACATAGTTTATCCCTAATAAAACTAATGTTGAAACACAATGTGCACATAGTATTAAAAAAGAGAATAAAAACATTAAACAAGGTACGCTTCACACGAAACATTTTTATAAATTACATTTTAAAAACATGGAATTCTATTTTATTTGAATGACATTGTATTTACAAATAGTTTTTATATCATTACAAGAAATATGCTTTTCATTAAATATTAACACTGAACAACAGCAGTATACACAAAAAAAAAACTAATATAAAGACAGTATTAACGTTCTAACCAAAAGATTTGCAAAATAATAAATATATACTTGTTCATCGCTTAAAAACAATCGAAAAATTGATGTTTGCCAAGCTATTTATCAATATTTAAGAGTTAAAAATTTATCATCATTTTTACATTTACAGATACCCCATGTTTAATATCAATTTGAATTAACATAAATTCATAAAATGAGTCCATCTTTTCACACATCATGCGTTTTTGTACAACAGCGAATGTATTACATTTTAAAGCACTTTATAATTTGAGAAAAATAGCAAATCATATCACGAAACACTATTATAAATTCTATTTTATTTGGATGACATTGTATTTACAAATAGTTTTTATATCATTACAAGAAATATACTTTTCATTAAATATTAACCACTGAACAACAGTAGTATAATAAATACTCGCTTTCAATTATTTAATATTGAAATTACATAAAATTCAATGCAATACACTTAAAACATTTGAAAAATCATGTTTGGTAAGGCCAATATATATCAATATTAAGACAAAATTATTATTAATTTTACATCTACAGATACCCCATGTTTAATATCAATTTGAATTAACATAATTTCATAAAATGAGTCTATCTTTAAATTTAGGGGTTTTTACACAAAACATAGTTTACGCCTAATAAAACTAATTTTTGAAACACAATGTACACATAGTATTAAAAAAAAAAAAAAAAAAAAAAAAAAAAAAAAGATGATAAAAACATTAAACAAGGTACGCTTCACACGAATCATTTTTATAAATTACATTTTAAAACATGGAATTCTATTTTATTTGGATGACATTGTATTTTGGTAAGCCAAATATATATCAATATTTAAGACAAAAATTATTATTAATTTTCCATCTACAGATACCCCATGTTTAATATCAATTTGAATGAACATAATTTCATAAAATGAGTCTATCTTTAAATTTTTGTCAGTTTTATCTTTATTATTTTTAATATGATTCTGTAGTTTGTTGTTTGTACGAAATGAAATTAATGTCTTTGTTGTTTTTCGTAAATATGTTTTTATTTTCATGGAAGGTGTACCTATATAAGTCACAGAGGCAAATTTTGATGAGTAAGTTTGAGGAACTATAGGATAATTCTTGGATATGATTTTTGCTTTTTGTTTTTATGAAGGAGATTATTTATTAATTCTTTTGAATAACTATTATTCTGAGCTATGGTGTAAATTCTATCTAATTCTTTATCAAAATTAATCTTATGCATAAGAACATGGATTATTTTATATAACATTGAGTGGAAAGCAGCAAGTTTATGACTAATCGGGTGGAAAGAGTTAGAATGTATCGTAATATCTGTGTGAGTAGGTTTATGGTAAATAGCGAATTCGTGTGTAGAGGTCTAGAAAATTAATGGTTTTATTTACTTCTAATTCTATGGTGAATTTAATATTAGGATGCAAAATGTTAATATGATTATGAAGTGAATTTAATTGTCTATCCGTTCCTTTAAAACACACCAAAATATCATCTACATATCTCACCCAGTATATACAATTTTTAAATAACGAATGTTTACTAATAATGTCTTCAAGGTTGTCCATAAATATTTCGGATAATAAGGGACTTAGTGGGTTTCCGTTTAACACTTCTTTTGGGGGAATAATCGTAAACAAACATCAAATGAAATGAGTTTTAAATTATCTGGTAATTTAAATTTACTAATTTTATTTATCGAAAATTTCGGTTTGAATTTAGTGTATTCTAAAATGATTTTTATAAGTTGTTTGCATAGATTCACATCTGGTGCTTTTACATACGAAACAACTGGACGAATAGGTATATTCTTTTTATGTAATTTTAGTAAACCATATAATTCTGGAGGTTGTGGGTTCATAACAGGTAGTTGGAACTTTTGTGCATTATTGAATAAACATTCGGCATTGTTTATAGCACTTTTAATTTGTTTTTGAAACCACTCTGTAGGGTTAGATTTTAGTTTTATGAACGCATTAGTACAATAGTAAAATAGAGGAGTTCCCATTGGAAGACGACCGTTTTCAACACTGAAAGCAGTTTTTTTATATCGAATCAGGGTGCATTTCTATTTGATAATAGCCCGAAGCTAGATCAAGAGTAGTAAAATAATTACACCGTCTTAGTTTATCTAAAATATCACTAATGTTTGGTATAGGGTATCGATCATCTATTGTTTTTTCGTTTAATTTTCGATAATCAACCACCATGCGCCATTTCTTTACTCCGCTGGCGTCGAGCTTTTTCGGAACTATCCATACAGGACTGGACCATGGTGAATATGATGGTCTAATGATTCCGTCTTCTAATAATTTCGATATTTGTTTATTAATTTCTTGCTTATGAACACACGGATAGCGGTATGACTTAGTATATATGTATTGAGATTTCATCGGTTGTCTTTATTTCGTGTTTAATTTGATTTGAAAATGTTAATTTTTTTTTCATTATCATGAAATAAATCTGAAAATACTGTGACAAGTTTACTTAAACAATCTTTTTCTTCCGAATTTAAATGATCTGTTCTAAATTTATTTATATTAATTTTGAATGGCTGTGTATTATTATTACAAGTGGCATATTTTCCTGAAATTGCTCTATATGAAAACATTCAAATTTGTTTCGTCAAATTTGTCCGCATATTCATTTAATAAATTTCGGTCTATGAGTATCGTTTGCGAAATTGATCTCTTATTAATTATTTCAACTGTTGCTTGATTATATTGTACATAGAGTAGCCCTGGAGGTATATAAATACTTTGATCGTCTGTGTCTATTTGGGGTATTATGATATCACAATCAGGTAAGTATTACTGAACACAAAGGGGAAATTTCAATATCTTGTGTTTCGAACTCTTTTCTGTAATAGAGCGGTACTTGAATATTGTCATTATATATAACACGGTTTTATATAACGACATTATTAGACTCATATAAACCTTCTTCGTTCGTTATAATGCTGATTACAACTAATAATATCTCCCATTCAGTTGAGTAAACCAGTACAAATAAATATACAATAATACAAATACAAATTTCATTAGGTAGGGCAATTAGTATGTTCTGATGAATTAAGCTGGCCTAGAATTTTTTTAATAATATAGCTAATATATCTCTATTCACAATTTAAATGGTTGGTTTTATAGTATTAGAAGGTCGTAACAAATAATTTGCTAATTATACATTAAAAAACATCAAAAAAAAAACAACTAAAAAGAATTATGATTGCATATTATTTTAATTTTGCATCAGAAACACTGAGTGGAGAAATAATTCTAGTATTATTTAAAGAGAATTGATTTATATAAAAGTAGCCTTTTCTTCAAATAAAACTTGAACTAAACCAGCAGTATTGTACAAACATATAAATCTGTCTTGACAGGGAGTATAATAGCTAATTCCATAGAATATATAAAAAAACTAATGTAAGATAGAGATCTTGTTTTTCTTACTCGATATGTCTAGAACAATACAAGTTAAGAATATATATATATATAATAAAACACAATTGTTTAGTTTCAAAAATTATAATGTTCACACAAACGTAGTTTAAAAAACCATTTCTCCTGTTTACCATTACTGACTAATTTTAAATTAATAGTCGAGGAAGGAGATACATGTTGAAACTCCATTATATATATATATATATATATATATATATATATAATAATTTCTTATTAAAAACCGTTAGATCTGTCTGCAAAACTGTCGAGTTGACATTTTCTATATCGTAGCCCGAATTATCGAATTTATAAAAGCTGACCCTTATCGGATTGTTTTCAAACAATTTTTCGCTAACGAGCATTTTCAAGCCACTAACACCTATAAGTTAGTCCACAAGGCCACGATACTTCTTGCATATATCAGCATGGATATCTAGAAATCTCGAAATCTGTATGCTACATACTTCAAGATAGAGATATTTCAGGGATATAGGTGTATTAAGGGGGCGTTTGAATCATAGAATACAATATAAATTTACAATTATGCAAATGTAGGTTATAAAATCATTAATTGTTTATTTTATTGTATGTAATAAGTCATAATATCCTCCTACGTATGGTATAGGGGTTCTTTTGATAAAATTGAAATAATTTTTTATAAAAAGAATTTATGTAAATTAAACCCCTATACCATACGTAGGAGGATATTATGACTTATTACATACAATAAAATAAACAATTAATGATTTTATAACCGACATTTGCATAATTGTAAATTTATATTGTATTCTATGATTCAAACGCCCCCTTAATACACCTATATCCCTGAAATATCTCTATCTTGAAGTATGTAGCATACAGATTTCGAGATTTCTAGATATCCATGCTGATATATGCAAGAAGTATCGTGGCCTTGTGGACTAACTTATAGGTGTTAGTGGCTTGAAAATGCTCGTTAGCGAAAAATTGTTTGAAAACAATCCGATAAGGGTCAGCTTTATAAATTCGATAATTCGGGCTACGATATAGAAAATGTCAACTCGACAGTTTTGCAGACAGATCTAACGGTTTTTAATATGAAATTATTATATATATATATATATATATATATATATATATAATGGAGTTTCAACATGTATCTCCTTCCTCGACTATTAATTTAAAATTAGTCAGTAATGGTAAACAGGAGAAATGGTTTTTTAAACTACGTTTGTGTGAACATTATAATTTTTGAAACTAAACAATTGTGTTTTATTATATATATATATATTCTTAACTTGTATTGTTCTAGACATATCGAGTAAGAAAAACAAGATCTCTATCTTACATTAGTTTTTTTATATATTCTATGGAATTAGCTATTATACTCCCTGTCAAGACAGATTTATATGTTTGTACAATACTGCTGGTTTAGTTCAAGTTTTATTTGAAGAAAAGGCTACTTTTATATAAATCAATTCTCTTTAAATAATACTAGAATTATTTCTCCACTCAGTGTTTCTGATGCAAAATTAAAATAATATGCAATCATAATTCTTTTTAGTTGTTTTTTTTTTTGATGTTTTTTAATGTATAATTAGCAAATTATTTGTTACGACCTTCTAATACTATAAAACCAACCATTTAAATTGTGAATAGAGATATATTAGCTATATTATTAAAAAAATTCTAGGCCAGCTTAATTCATCAGAACATACTAATTGCCCTACCTAATGAAATTTGTATTTGTATTATTGTATATTTATTTGTACTGGTTTACTCAACTGAATGGGAGATATTATTAGTTGTAATCAGCATTATAACGAACGAAGAAGGTTTATATGAGTCTAATAATGTCGTTATATAAAACCGTGTTATATATAATGACAATATTCAAGTACCGCTCTATTACAGAAAAGAGTTCGAAACACAAGATATTGAAATTTCCCCTTTGTGTTCAGTAATACTTACCTGATTGTGATATCATAATACCCCAAATAGACACAGACGATCAAAGTATTTATATACCTCCAGGGCTACTCTATGTACAATATAATCAAGCAACAGTTGAAATAATTAATAAGAGATCAATTTCGCAAACGATACTCATAGACCGAAATTTATTAAATGAATATGCGGACAAATTTGACGAAACAAATTTGAATGTTTTCATATAGAGCAATTTCAGGAAAATATGCCACTTGTAATAATAATACACAGCCATTCAAAATTAATATAAATAAATTTAGAACAGATCATTTAAATTCGGAAGAAAAAGATTGTTTAAGTAAACTTGTCACAGTATTTTCAGATTTATTTCATGATAATGAAAAAAAAATTAACATTTTCAAATCAAATTAAACACGAAATAAAGACAACCGATGAAATCTCAATACATATATACTAAGTCATACCGCTATCCGTGTGTTCATAAGCAAGAAATTAATAAACAAATATCGAAATTATTAGAAGACGGAATCATTAGACCATCATATTCACCATGGTCCAGTCCTGTATGGATAGTTCCGAAAAAGCTCGACGCCAGCGGAGTAAAGAAATGGCGCATGGTGGTTGATTATCGAAAATTAAACGAAAAAACAATAGATGATCGATACCCTATACCAAACATTAGTGATATTTTAGATAAACTAAGACGGTGTAATTATTTTACTACTCTTGATCTAGCTTCGGGCTATTATCAAATAGAAATGCACCCTGATTCGATATAAAAAAACTGCTTTCAGTGTTGAAAACGGTCGTCTTCCAATGGGAACTCCTCTATTTTACTATTGTACTAATGCGTTCATAAAACTAAAATCTAACCCTACAGAGTGGTTTCAAAAACAAATTAAAAGTGCTATAAACAATGCCGAATGTTTATTCAATAATGCACAAAAGTTCCAACTACCTGTTATGAACCCACAACCTCCAGAATTATATGGTTTACTAAAATTACATAAAAAGAATATACCTATTCGTCCAGTTGTTTCGTATGTAAAAGCACCAGATGTGAATCTATGCAAACAACTTATAAAAATCATTTTAGAATACACTAAATTCAAACCGAAATTTTCGATAAATAAAATTAGTAAATTTAAATTACCAGATAATTTAAAACTCATTTCATTTGATGTTTGTTTACGATTATTCCCCCAAAAGAAGTGTTAAACGGAAACCCACTAAGTCCCTTATTATCCGAAATATTTATGGACAACCTTGAAGACATTATTAGTAAACATTCGTTATTTAAAAATTGTATATACTGGGTGAGATATGTAGATGATATTTTGGTGTGTTTTAAAGGAACGGATAGACAATTAAATTCACTTCATAATCATATTAACATTTTGCATCCTAATATTAAATTCACCATAGAATTAGAAGTAAATAAAACCATTAATTTTCTAGACCTCTACACACGAATTCGCTATTTACCATAAACCTACTCACACAGATATTACGATACATTCTAACTCTTTCCACCCGATTAGTCATAAACTTGCTGCTTTCCACTCAATGTTATATAAAATAATCCATGTTCTTATGCATAAGATTAATTTTGATAAAGAATTAGATAGAATTTACACCATAGCTCAGAATAATAGTTATTCAAAAGAATTAATAAATAATCTCCTTCATAAAAACAAAAAGCAAAAATCATATCCAAGAATTATCCTATAGTTCCTCAAACTTACTCATCAAAATTTGCCTCTGTGACTTATATAGGTACACCTTCCATGAAAATAAAAACATATTTACGAAAAACAACAAAGACATTAATTTCATTTCGTACAAACAACAAACTACAGAATCATATTAAAAATAATAAAGATAAAACTGACAAAAATTTAAAGATAGACTCATTTTATGAAATTATGTTCATTCAAATTGATATTAAACATGGGGTATCTGTAGATGGAAAATTAATAATAATTTTTGTCTTAAATATTGATATATATTTGGCTTACCAAAATACGTCATCCAAATAAAATAGAATTCCATGTTTTAAAATGTAATTTATAAAAATGATTCGTGTGAAGCGTACCTTGTTTAATGTTTTTATCATCTTTTTTTTTTTTTTTTTTTTTTTTTTTTTTAATACTATGTGTACATTGTGTTTCAAAAATTAGTTTTATTAGGCGTAAACTATGTTTTGTGTAAAAACCCCTAAATTTAAAGATAGACTCATTTTATGAAATTATGTTAATTCAAATTGATATTAAACATGGGGTATCTGTAGATGTAAAATTAATAATAATTTTGTCTTAATATTGATATATATTGGGCTTACCAAACATGATTTTTCAAATGTTTTAAGTGTATTGCATTGAATTTTATGTAATTTCAATATTAAATAATTGAAAGCGAGTATTTATTATACTACTGTTGTTCAGTGGTTAATATTTAATGAAAAGTATATTTCTTGTAATGATATAAAAACTATTTGTAAATACAATGTCATCCAAATAAAATAGAATTTATAATAGTGTTTCGTGATATGATTTGCTATTTTTCTCAAATTATAAAGTGCTTTAAAATGTAATACATTCGCTGTTGTACAAAAACGCATGATGTGTGAAAAGATGGACTCATTTTATGAATTTATGTTAATTCAAATTGATATTAAACATGGGGTATCTGTAAATGTAAAAATGATGATAAATTTTTAACTCTTAAATATTGATAAATAGCTTGGCAAACATCAATTTTTCGATTGTTTTTAAGCGATGAACAAGTATATATTTATTATTTTGCAAATCTTTTGGTTAGAACGTTAATACTGTCTTTATATTAGTTTTTTTTTTGTGTATACTGCTGTTGTTCAGTGTTAATATTTAATGAAAAGCATATTTCTTGTAATGATATAAAAACTATTTGTAAATACAATGTCATTCAAATAAAATAGAATTCCATGTTTTTAAAATGTAATTTATAAAAATGTTTCGTGTGAAGCGTACCTTGTTTAATGTTTTTATTCTCTTTTTTAATACTATGTGCACATTGTGTTTCAACATTAGTTTTATTAGGGATAAACTATGTTTTGTGAAAAAAAAAAAACCCTAAATTCATATTAAAAGCTGTACCTCATGCATATTTCTTCTAATGATAGTACTAAACGTGAAGTGTAAAAAGATAGCACATATTTTATCTGTTGTGGGACTTAGTATGTTTCCTTTTCAACCTTTTTAAATATTATAAGAAAGTTAACTAAATCAATTTAAGAATTTATGATATTTAAAATTGGGATTAGGCTGGGGTATCTCTAAAATGGAAATATTTAATGCTATGTCTATTTTTCATATGTGTAGTGTTTTGTCAAAAAGTTTTGATTGCTGAAAAAGTGGGTAATAAAAAATTGATAGAGCATGTATCTCAGCTCTATCGTTTTACTGCATTGTTATATTGCACTATATGGATCATCTCGAGAACATTCCTTGCCTTTGCATTTGATTGTTTTGTTTAAATTTGATATTTGTGAAATTGAAAGTATGGTTGAGGTTTGTTTGATGTGTGTAGTTGTTTTATTTTTAATAAATTGTTTTCTTGAAAATATGTTGTTCCTTTTTATTTTATAATATAGATATATTAAATAAGGTGACTATCACAGCGGTGTCGAGTTATTTCTTGTAGTGATATATATAAAAGTACGTATGTATACTTATGGATGAAAATAATTATTATAAGTCTATCAATTTATTCATATGAGGATTAGAGTGTCTATGTATTTATGTATGTGGTATTAAATATCTAGGTCTTCTATGGAGAGAATGATGTTTATTACCTATATAACTTTACCTATGGATTTATATGTCATAATTGTTTATCGTTGTATTTCGTTTAATGTTTTTCCCTATGATTGATATGCTATAATTCGCCTACAAAATGTGTTATTATTTTTTAATAAATTGTTTTTTCTTAAAATATGTTGTTCCTTTTTATTTTATGATATAGATATATTAAATAAGGCTACTATCATAGAGGTGTTGACTTATTTCTTGTAGTGATATATATAAAAGTATACTACTTCAAACCATATACTATAAAAGTATGTATGTATACTTATGGATGAAAATAATTATTATAAGTCTATCAATTTATTCATATGAGGATTAGAGTGTCTATGTATTTATGTATGTGGTATTAAATATCTAGGTTTTCTATGGAGGGAATGATGTTTATTACCTATATAACTTTACCTATGGATTTATATGTCATAATTGCTTATCATTGTAATTCGTTTAATGTTTTTCCCTATGATTGATATGCTATATTAGCTATAATTCGCATACAAATGTGGTTATTATTTTTTAAAAATTGTTTTTCTTAAAATATGTTGTTCCTTTTTATTATATGGTATAGATATATTAAATAATGTGACTATCATAGAGGTGTTGATAGTGATCAAACGTTGTGGTTTCCATTAGAAACGTGTTTAGATCTGTTAGAAATATACTGGTAAGCTCGATAACAAGCTTTGAACTGCTAGGCTGCATAAATACATTTCATTTATGCATCTATCACTGAATGTATGATTTGAATGTATTGTTTTGGAATGACGGCTTTAAAAGAGAATGATTTGATAGTGGTTTTAATAGATTGATGCCTGATGCCACCGAAGTTTATTAGATTTTTGGTGGCCATCTTGCTTTTCTAAAAATCCCTACTTTGAAACGTCCTGTATATTCATAATTGGTTGCTATGTTATCCAGTATCATACTGTATATTTATTTTATGATTTGAGATGGTATGCTGATGTCAAATATAAATCCTCGGTGGTGGTGATTGAAAGTATGTTGGGTTTGACCTAGATGTATCTTCCTAAGTTGATCCGGTGTTGTGGCGTTTGAAACTATGTTGGGTGGTTGTTGTTGTGATGCGTGATACGGAGTTGGGTATTTTCTATAAGTTGAGTTTATATTTTGATCGATCATATTGATAGTCGGCTATTTCGCCTGACGTCACCTTAGTTTATTAGATTTTTGGCGGCCATCTTGGATTCTCCATCTTGCTTTTCTAAAAAATCCCTACTTTGAAGCGTCCTGTATATTAATATTTGGTTGCTATGTTATCCAGATGGATGGATGGATGGACGGATGGATGGTTGGATAGTTTTTGAGAAAAGAGGGATTTGATAGTGGTTTGAATGTGTGGTTTTAATATAGGGGTTTCAGAATCGCTTCATGACCCGGTTGTGAGCTGATTCTAGCGATGGTTTTGAGATGATGTTTCATAGGAGTTCGAGTGCATGGTTTTGATATATTGGATGCTTGACGTGGCATTAGTTTATTAGATTTTTGGCGGCCATCTTGGATTCGTCATCTTGCTTTTCTAAAAATCCCTACCTTTGAAAACGTCCTGTATATTCATACTTGGTTGCTATCTCGTCCAGTAGCATACTGTATATTTATTTTATAATTTGAAATGGTATGCCGATCTTAGATGTAAGGTTTATATTTTTATCGACCATCTTGATGGTATGAAACTTGGTCATATTGTTAATTAATACATTGTTTTTCTAAAAATCCCTACCTTTGAAACGTCCTGTATATTCATACTTGGTTGCTATCTCGTCCAGTAGCATACTGTATATTTATTTTATAATTTGAAATGGTATGCCGATCTTAGATGTAAAGTTTATATTTTTATCGACCATCTTGATGGTATGAAGCTTGGAGATATTGTTAATTTAAAATAATATTGTTAATTTATAAATAATAATAAATAAATTGTTTTTCTTAAAAAAATATATTGTTTGTTTTATTTTATTTTATAAGTAAGATATACATTTCATGCATGCGTCTATCACAGAAGCAGACAGCCGTTGCGGTTTCCGCTGGAAACATGTTTAGACCTGTTTGAAGTACATTGAGAAGCGCGATAGCAAGTCGGGTAATTTATTCAGGAATTTTACATGTATTTATTAGCATTATGATAGCATGATCATGCTATATAATTAGTATAATTAAATATAATTACAGTATTAGTATTTAATAAAAGTTAATCATTGTTTCTATGCTAGCTGTATTATTAATCGAATAATTTGAATGTACATATGTATAAAAGTCGTGCGGTGTTCACATCTCATCTTTGTATACAGGTATATTAAACAACTCCTTCCCTATCTTTCTCTACACCTCCGAAGCTCTTACATACACACACGCACACCGCCGCACACACCTACGCTCGCTCGCTCGCGTATATACATATATACATACATATATATATGAAGGCCTGTAAGGATTGAATGACTTGCCTCGTGGCACGAAAGTGATTACACCTGTATAAATTGTCAATTTTGTAAAATGAACCTCCATAAGAAATAACATGGGAAATTGTGCCAGAATCCGCATTATATACCTACTTATGTGCAATAACTTCTATTATTGAACTCTATATACAGATACGTATACGCATGTTTAGAAGGCATGTTCCTCTTATTCAAGTGAATATAACCAACAACTGCAATGGTTTCAAATATTTATAATTCAATAATGTCCTCACATTAGATTTTGCGAAAATAAATTGGAACGCGGTAGATGGGAAGTTTTCCGAGTTAGTGGTAAAAATAATGAAAGAAATATGTTTTCATATTGCATATTCAAAAGTAAATTGTATATAAATCATTATTAATGAATGGCATATAGATGGGTTTTTACAAACAAATCATTAATTAATTACACACGTTTCGTAATCAGAAACCAAAGAATAATTAAACTTTATGTAATTAACATCATCGCTAATTTTTCAATTGAAGAAATTAAATTATATTAATAGCAATTATATAATAATACTTTCATTAAGAATGCATTGCGAAATTCGAAGCTTATACAAACTGACCTGTATTAGGTATATCTATAACGTTATCTATCTATCATAACTATAAAGACAGTCACAACCCTGTGTCACAGTTGCGACACACGAATCAATTCATCGTTAAAATATATGTATGTATATGAATAAATGTATTGGGTAACTATGGCATTAGTCAACGAATTGTTTTTTAAATACGTTCGCTCCCATGCCAGCAAAAAACCGACATTTACTGTTACAACTTTGATGAGGTTCAGTATTCTAAAAACACAACTCTAAATTATATTTTTACCACTTGAACAAGTCGCTTTGCGGTAAATTTTACTGTCTAGCACATTAAATAACAGGAAAAAATAAATAAAACATAATATTTTGCTTCCTCATTTTTTCTTTTCTTAATTACATATAGTTCTCGTTGAAAAGATATTCATTAAAATTAATTATTTGTTCGAACAATACCTATGTTAGATGCTTTTAATACATTAATATTTTTTAAATAACGTAACTTAAAGGATAATTTGTTTAGACCGTACGAAAACCGGACTGACACTTTGCCAAAAATTTGTTTCTACCATTGAGAAAGAATAGGTAGGGAGACGACGTCACGTGATCAAACCGGGTACAGGTCCGCCATATTGATACTACACTTAAGTTAAACAGGTAGTGTTGGTAAAAAGAACCAAATCGTATTTAAACGTCAAAATATAAGCCTTTAAAGTATCAAACATGTGCAATAGAATTCTACAAAGAATAAAAAGCGCACATACTAACATTTTATTTACTAATTAATAATATAAATTGTTATACAGAGTTGGATGATAAGTTTTCTGATGCTATTATTGACATTTACTTCCCATGTTGAATAATACGACTGTTATAAAAGTTTCTTTTTGATAAATATGTAGAGAGTTTGTTGGCGAAAGATTTTGTAAATTGTCTTCTGCTATTTTGCGAATCTCTGGGGACGTACAATTATATATTTCGACCTTTATGTTGATAATTTGAAATAATTTAAATATTCGAATATTTAAAATGTTCTACTTAAAAACCAGAGTAACCAACTTCAAAAAAACAAAATTTCAAAAATATTCGAACAAAACATGTCTCTTATTTTAAGCTTTTTTGGACATTTAATAACCGAAATAGAAAACATAGTATAAAATACACATTTCATTAGACATTTTGCGCATTTGTTCTTAAGAAAACTCTCCTAGCGGCTCGTTTTCTAAATTTGAACCCCTGCACAAAAATCGTGTCTTATGAAACTTGTATTTTAATATACTATTGAGTAGTCCGGACCAGGTGAGGCAGACATATTGGTCCTACGCTTACCCCCCCCCCCCCCAATGCCCCGTTTTGAGCGTACAGCAAAGATGCTTTACAGCGTCTCCATAGTATTTTTCCTCAATGGATTCTACTGAGATACTGCTTCAGTTGTCAATCCGTGACTAACATGTCGTGACATGAAATATTACTTTTTATTTCTTCCAAAACATGAAATAAATTAAACACATTTTAAATGGCAAGCGAAATGTAATGTATGCTAAACGTAACACGACAAATATTAAAAATAAACTTAGCGTATAATCTTAACATTTGATTAACAAATGATAGCGTTACGTTAAATGCTGCGTTTAACAACAAGCGGATAAAAATAACGTGTAATGAAGAAACGATAACCTTAAGCGCAATGGAGTATAACTCGTTTATGGAGAGACACTCCACGTTCTTCCCTATTTGTTACCTTTCTATAACTCGCTGGGACACTCTACCCAGTGTGTCATTTCTTTCCACATTCGTCCGTCCTGGATTTAGTTTCACCAGTTCCTTACTCCCATTCTTATAATGTCAAGAAGTACAAATAGAACACTAAGAACGAAACGGCAATTATAAATTACGATATATAAAGAGTATCCACAAAATGCAATTATAACCAAAATCACCCAAAAACACGTGAACCACATCCTAAAAATCAATGATCCGGAATGCAATTACTTAACGACAAGTGACGATCAGACGCTGTCAATCAGTCGCAAGAACATGAGTACACGCCTAACGCATATCCATCAAAAGCCACAAGTTAAACTTAGGAAGCAAACAAAGTATTGAATAAGAACGCTCGCTAATTAAAAATTAGTTCTCGAACACTTACCTATATTAGGAATTTCAATTATATGCCAGAAAGCTATTAACATAAATTAACAAACACCGGCCTTCAATTTTAAAGGACATGACAGATTCTACTCTAAAAATAATAAATCAACTATAAAAATATAACAGAAGGCCACGATTTGCCGTTGGGTTGCTCGCCTTAAACGCGACGACATGAGTCTTGATGACGAAAAACGTCCTGAACCATCAAAACGTGTTATCATTCGAAAAATGGTTGAAGAAGGTCATGATGTTGGGTTCAGTGACCAAAGAGCGAAACTGAAGAAGATTGTCAAGAATTTATTCATGTTTACCAAGCCTGCACACCAAATTTTGCATTTGAAATTTGACATGCTTAGCGCTCTGCCACGTGAGTGCCACGTTTACTGATTGCAAATCAAAACGTACGAGAACAGTAGTGTCAGCAGTGATGCATAACAGCAGTGCTCTGCCAGAAAAGGCCAATAAGTTTTCTTTGATTGGAAAGATAATGGCAAGAATGTTTTCGAATTCGAAGGGAATAGATGAAGGAAAGTTCTATTCCATCATGACCAATCGCTTTGTCCGAGAAAAACTGGCAGATTTTTGATTCCAACCACACTATTCTCCCGGAGGTATTTCTCGCCGGAAGGAAATTCAAGTATTTGGTTTATCCTCGCATGTCCCTCTGAAGCTTTATGTTATATATTGATTCTTATTTGACTCGTCTGACGAACAGTTCGAATTTTCTATCTATCTGAATTATATGAAGGGAGGTAATATGTATTATGTTGCTTGATTATTGGTGACAAATTCTGTATAGAGAATTGATATTGGATGGAGTATATAAAAAATACCTACCATAATTTTAGGTAAAAGTTATTGTAAAAATTGAGTTATATTATTGAGTTATGTATGCAGATGTATATAATAAATTCTTAAATACTATTTCATAACTCTTATAATAATTTTGCTTTAGCACTGATATTATTTATTTAAATTAAAAATTAAAAATTTATCTAATTTAAATAAATATCAGTGCTAAAGCAAAAAATTATTATAAGAATTTTCAGCACTGAGAAAAACTAATTTTAAAATTATTTAACGAATACCATTTCATAACATTTATTATAAAAGGATTTATTATAAATAGTTTTTATTCCTGCCTCTAGACGTCAATTTACATACGTTGATGCATTATGTTAATAACAAAGTAGTCTATTATAATTATACTTTAATTAATGAATTTATAAGTAATAAGTTAATTGTTAGTAATTCTGTGTAAGTTTACATAAATATATATATGCATAATAAACATATGTGGATAGATTTATTGCACGTACATTAATTGTTTACACACACATAGGCTTTTTAACGACCTACTATCCTGCAGTATTAAATATTGCCCGTAATTAAATGTACAATCAATTTGTTCAAGTGTAACATTCAAAAAAAAATTATATAATACTCTATATATTGTTTGCATACGTGTATATATAAGCTGTTCACTTCAAAACTTCCCACGTTAAATTTCTGGAAATCGGGAAACCTATGAGATATTCCCTGAATTACGTAAGAAGTATTATCGTGGGGGGGCATTTCTTGATGCAAAAATTGACTCGCCCACTTTAACCCCCTGCCCCCGGAAGCTACCCCTGAAAATCTTAATTGGAAAGGGATATCGTGTAATACGTCATTTTAATTAATAATTTTGGCGTTTACTTTTTTTTTTAAATTGATTGATTCCTTTTGAAGATTTTTAAAAAAATTGGCTTGAGTTGTTTTGTATTTCTAGCTAGTCAATCTATTTTAGGAGCGTCGGAACAAAAACCAATATTAAAAACCTTTGTAAATTTCTCAAATACATGGAAAATAAATAATCTTAAGGCTCTTTAGCTTTTTAGTTATGTTTAATGCAGAATAATTTTCTTTCTTTTTGTAGTTAGTTATTAAACAAAAGTGCATCTTTTAAGAACGTTTTTATACCAATTTTGCGTTCATTGATTAAATTTCTGTTACAGCACAATATCATAATTTTCTAAACGAAAAACAGGCAATAACATAAAAAGCGGAGATATCACTTTTTGGTCTGGTGCTTTTTGTTTGGAAATACATTGTATGTTGCTTTAGTATAAATTGTTATTTAGTGTTATCAACCCAAATTTATTTAAATACAAGAACAATAATGGTTTACAATTTGCAATAAAGGGTTGAAATTGCATTCATTTATAAAGCCGAAAATCAGTGTGCTCTATGACCTGCCGCAACATTTAACGAAAGGCGTCACATCTCATAGATATGTCCTAAATCTTACTGACAGATCTGGATGTGTTGCAAATCTTCTTCTTCTTCTTCTTCTCTCTCTATTCTAGGCAAATTGCATGTTCAAACTTCGCAGCGTGCCTTCAGTTCAATCAATTACAAGATTGTCACTCCATTTCTTTCGCGGTCTCCGCATACTTCTTCTCTCCATTGGTGATTTGTCTCGTGCTGTCCTTACTATTCCTCCTTCGTCCATTCAACCTATATGTTCGTCCCACTCGTGCTTCCTGCTCAGAGCCCACTCATTTACACTCTCCACCCCGCATGTTCGCCCTATGTCTTCGCTACGCTCTCTGTCTAGTAACGTTTTCCCAGTAATTTTCCTTAGAATCTTCATCTTGCTTGTTTCTAGGAGCCTTTTTGTTTTTGTTGTGTCCGATCGGGTCTCTGCTGTATAGGTCATTATGGGTCTGATGACAGTTTTGTATATTCTTGATTTGACCTCGACATCTATATATTTGTTTTTCCATATAGTGTCGTTGTCACCGTATCCGGATAGTTCTATACCGAGGTATTTGAATTTCATTTCCTGTTGTATTATTTTGTCGTCAACGACAAGTTTGCATCTTATAGGAATCCTTGATGTTGCTTTTTGTTTTAGAGGCAGAAATTATCATATTAAGAGACTTTGCTGTACAGTTGAAGCGATATAGTAGTCTCTGGAGGTCGTCTTCTTTTTCTGCCACAAGCACAGCATCATCGGCGTAGCACAGAATTGTAATGTTGCGGTCACCCATTTTGTATCCACTCAAACTCCGCACTTGTTTTATTATTTCATCCATAATTATGATAAAAATAAGTGGGCTTAGTGAGTCGCCCTGTCGTATTCCCTTTTTTACAGGGACTGGTTCAGTGAGTTCCCCGTCGATCTGGGCCTCGATTTTGTCGGCGCTATATAAGTTCTCTATGACTTTGATTAGGTTATGGGGTACTTGTCTGTCATATAGTAAGTGTACGACATTTTCTAACTCAACCCCATCAAATGCTTTCTGCAGATCTATGAAGCACATGTAGGCTGGTTTGTTGTATTCGATCGACTTCTCTACGATCTGTCTTATGACAAAGACTGCATCAGTGCATGATCGTCCCGTTCTGAATCCTTGTTGTTCGTCTGACAGGGATATAATATCGTTTATTTTGTTTGTTATTATTTTTGTTGTTAGTTTTAATGCCGTGCTGAGTAAGTTTATGCCTCTGTAGTTATCTGGCACTTTTTTATCCCTCTTTTTAAACATAAAGATATTGGTGCTTGTTCTCCATTCGTCGGGTATCCTGTGGTAGGTGAAGATATTTTTAATCAGTTTGCTTAGTTGTTGGATGAGCTCTTGTCCACCGTATTTGAGCAGTTCGTTTGGAATGTTGTCTGGTCCAGGACTCTTTCTGTTATTCAATTGTCGGAGCGCCGATTCTATGTCTTTGCTTTCTATTTGTATGTTTTCATTAGTGGTTATATCTGGTGTATTATTCTGCGCGATTGTGTCTTCCTCCTTGCTGTAATTGTGAGATATTGAACCCAAATTTCCTTTGTTATATGTTTAGGCTCAATTAATTCGTTGGTCTCTTTTCTTTGATTTCTAATGAGCCGCCAGATTTGCTGTTGCAAATGTAAAAAATAATCAGCCCAGAGTTTTAAATGAAAGCGCTCAATTAGAAGTGTTGTGTCATTTCGGTATAAATCCTAATACCTCATTACGTAAGATTTCTGCGACAACTGGAATTTCCTGAGGTCGGTTCATAAAATTACAAAACTTCATAAATTTCATCCTTATAAATTGAAAATATGTAACGAAAACCCTCATCTGTCTGTAGAAGGACACACCCAGTGTCCTGAAAAAATTAATGTATGGGCAGACATCTTGGAAGACCAAGTAACTGATCCGTTGTTTTTCAATGGAAATCTAAAGGGCAGAGCATATTTTGATATGTTGGAAAACACTATCAATCCGCTAATTATTTATGCTCTCGAAAATCAACTGGATAGAAATGGAATTTACACCTCCACCTCAAAATATATAAGAACTTCGTCAGAGGATTAATGCACTCTGCCGTGGAATTCAAAGAGATGTTTTTAAAAATGTACGCCGCAGCTTTGATCAACGGCTATACCGTTGTTTAGCAATCAACGGACAACATTTTCAACATTACTGGATTAAATTTTTCTGCCAAAAAATATTTGAATTCTTATATAATTTTGAAAACAAAAATAAAACATTTTAAGCAGTTAAAGTGTGTTTGAATAATAGATATTTAAGCCTAAAACAAAAAACAAAAAATGAAACAAATCAAAAGATTTTTTGAAAACTTCAAAACGAATCGATGAATTTAAAAAAAGTTAAAGCCAAAACGTACTGTTTCAAAAGACCTTTAAAATGACGTATTACTCGATACCCCTTTTCATTTAAGATTTTTAATGGGTTAGCTCCCGGGGCAGGGGGTTAAAGTGGGTGAGTCAATTTTTGCATTAAGAAATGGCCCTACGATAATACTTGCTACATGTTATGTAGATTTCCAGAAATTTGGGGTGGAAAGTTTTGAAATGAACCCTGTATACGAATGTGTATAAACTGTAATACAGAATGAAAATTAAAATTTGTAAAGTATTATCTGGACGAATACTTGAATAATTAATCAAAGATGTGTACTTATTTTGAATATTTAACAAACAGCAAACAGACGTAATGATAAACTGTTTCGGCGTGCCTTGCATTCGATTCCAAAAGACACCTATGTGCGTTAGCGAGACAGTATTTAATCGTGCCTTGGACAAGTAACCGTGACTGTTTCAACGCCGCTGTTTTGTAAACCGTTTCGCCAGAGGGGCAAATCGCCACAGACATTTTTACAACAGAGCGATCAAACTAAACGGAAGAGATATATTTGCTAATTTAAGAAGTTTGATTATTTTAAAAGTTTAGATATCATGTACACAGACTATTATTTCAAGAAGAGTGTAAAACAGAACGTATTTTTATCTCGTTATTAAGTGTTTTCACCCGTCTAACATGCGTGTTAACCCTTTCATGGGCAAATTTTTCTGTTAGCATTTTAACAGTTTTTTCTTTGGATATATAATACATTGCCATCAGTAAATGCATTTCAGTTGTTGTCTAATAGTTTTGTTTACCATAGGTCATAAACACACATGTGGGAAGTCTTATTCCCACGGATACTTCATAAGATACTCATGTAACAATATAACTTTTGTTATTACTCAAGAAATAAAAACAACTATGTAAATAATCACTTTTATTGAAAAAAATATACATGAAAATGTTACTTAGAATGAAATATTCTGAAACAAGGATCGACACATAATGGGACATCGCATGTAGTGCACATGTACTTCGTCCTTTTCTCGACAACCTTTCTGCTACAGCATCTGCATCTTCTGTATGTTCCACCCAGTTCTGGAAGATGTTTTCCCACTCCAACTAATCGCACATCTTCAGGAACACTATGTCGCTTTGCTAAGAAACTTATTGGTCGCCCTCGACGTTTCTTTGAACTAAAATTGCCGATAAGTTGCTTTGCCAGAGACAGTCGAAATGACAACTGATCCTGTGGATTTCTCTTGTTCTGCTTATACAAAAGGTATCCATTTACAATGGCTAGGTCTATTAGATAGTACAGTATTCTATGCCACCATTTTAGAGAACGTCTCCCGATAGCATATCGTTCTCGATATTGGTCGAAACGATCTACTCCTCCCATTACTGTATTATATTCTCCTACAACAACTGGACAAGGAACATTTTCTTTGCGTCCTGTTTTATTCTTTCTCTGAACAGTTGTTGTTTCACGAGGATTGTGTACTGTTGATAAGAATGATACCGGTTTGTTGTCCATCCAGCGAACGGCTGCAAGTGGTCCACTAGTTTGGAATTGAAATTCCCCCCTTCGAAGCTTTTCGTTCTTCTTGATAAACAATGGCAAGTTTTTTCTATTGGTGCGCACTGTTCCACAAGAATAAATGCCTTTATTTTTTAGATTTAATGATAATGCTGGGCTACTAAAAAAATTGTCGTATGCTAAAACACATGACTTGTTTTTCACATCTTCGGTTAGTTTCATTACTACCCTCTCACCAAGCGTGCTATTGTCGGTATTTACAACTGTACTTTTACCTGTATACACTTCAAATTTTAAAATATACCCTACAGTAGAATCAGCTTAGCACCACACCTTGTATCCACGCTTCACTGGCTTCATTGGCATGTACTGCTTGAATGATGAACGCCCTTTGAATGGAATCATCGATTCATCAACTGACAAATACGATGAAGGACTCAGCAATTCTGAGCATCTTTGATTCAGTCTATCAATTATTGGGCGCAATTTATGTAACTTATCATGCTGAGGATCATTACGATCCGTATTATTTTCATTATTATTGACATGCATATTTTCTACAATTTTTTTGTAAGGCTTTGTAGTCATAACCTGAGAAATGGATTGTACACCTAAAGCAGGATCAGAACTCCAAAAGTTCCTCAAATGAGGCAACTGATGTATTCCCATTAGTATATGCATACCTATAAATGCTCTTATTTCACCACTAGTTACATCAGTCCAATTTTCAGCCTGCTTTTGTGCTGCATATCTATTGGTTTCTAAAACAATAGTGTCAATAATTTCACTATCAAATACTGCATCAAAATAATGAATTTCTTTGTTGGCTTCACCCAAAAGTTCACTGTTGATTACAGCATTCTGCCTAAAATTATCTGCAATCGCTTCAAAGTAATTGGTTTCATCGCCCCAGTCGAACGTGTCCGATACATTTTGATCGGCATCGGTTATAACTGCAGGTGGTGGAGGCATTTCTATCTCATTTTGATATCCATCACCTATACCCTCAACTACGCCTGTAGTTGTGCTTTCAAGGCCTGCCAGTTCTTCTTCAGCACCCTCGTCAGCTTCGACTTCGGATTCTATATCATCATCGGGTAAAGAAAAGAAATACTCTAAAGCTTGCTCAGCATGTTTAGGGTTGGTCAGGTCCCACTTTTGAGCCATCTGACAAATAAAAATGACAAATAAATTTCATAATACTAGTAATAAAAGACTAGTTACTATAAATATATGTGCTATATATATGTGCTATATAAAATATATTACAATTCTTTGCCAATTATATATATATATACGTTATAGATAATGAGCCGTGGGATATATTCTTCCCACATATATAATTGGACTTACCGTAATAATATAAACAAAATCTTCCCTTCTATCCACATATATATAAAAAAGAATGTTCAATCAACATG
This sequence comes from Amphimallon solstitiale, assembly GCA_963170755.1. NCBI lineage: Eukaryota > Metazoa > Arthropoda > Insecta > Coleoptera > Scarabaeidae > Amphimallon > Amphimallon solstitiale. Next base: position 140,673,121 of record OY720676.1, on the reverse strand, counting down.
AAAAACAATTTTAAAAACTTATCAAGCGCGAATAATAGAAACTATAAACCAAAAACTTGAATTTGTCCACAAACTGTCAGTTCACAAACACAAGAAAACCAGCTGACTTAATTGTAAGTAAAACAGGTTCCTAATGCAAGTAGTAAAATTGCAAATCACTTTATATTGTATCTTCTGAATGTTTTACTAGATGGCAGCACATATTTCCAGTGGGAATGTCTTTTCCCAACAACATTTCTTTAGCAATTTAGCTACTGGGAAACCGTCTTCCCACCGCCCACGAAAGGGTTAAGATATACATAGAGCAATGTTAGTGCCGCGAAGTATAGTGTAATGTAGAAGTAATTATATCATTTATAATTATATAAAAAATAACCAAAAACACTTAATAAGAAAATATTGTACTTATTTTCAGTTTCCCGGAAAATTTAATATAAACTCTATGCAAGAACTAGGTCGTTCTTGCTGGTGTCTTCTAGAGACCACTCTCTGGTCTCTAGAAGACGCCAGCAACATTTTTGTGTTAATATACGGTCTGGTATTGTTGAAAAGAATCTAATAGTTTACTTGATGACTGCTCGTATGAAAGCTAATATTTATCTGAATTTTATGCAAAATGTTTTGCCTCATTTATTGGAAAGTATTCCTTTAAATATTAGGAAAAAACATGTGATTTCAGCACGATGGACCACTTCCACATTTTAGTTTAAACTTGCGCTTTATCTGGACCAGCAGTTTTCCCGCAAATGGATTGGAAGAGGGCTGGCGCGCGGGTTCTCCTGATCTCAACACCCTAGATTTTCTCCTGTAGGATTATCTGAAATCTTTAGTTTACGAAACACTTATTCGTAATGAATAAAATCTCCTAGCAAGAATAATGGCGAGTTGTATACATGTAGAAGCTATTCCCGGATTATTCTAATGGCCAACATTTTCAATAATTTTTGTAAACCATTATTTATTTGTCAATAAAACAAAAGTTAACTTAAACAAAAACTGATTTATTAATGTCCTCCTACACTTCTTTTTGTAAAATAATACCAAACCAGTTTTTCCTATTTTATGCGAATATGTCTCATTTGCGGACATATGTTTATTAAACAAAAAATGTTTGTTTTGATATCCCCGGCCGCCTCTTAAAGTTTGTCGGTATAATTTTGGGACAGCCTGTATATTAAAACAATTTACATTTAGGCAGTTAAATTCTAGCAAAACGAAATAGTTTGTGAACATTTTTTTCGAATTATTTAGATATATTAAAAATAACAGCAAGAATAAAAGCAGCAAACAAAGTTAGTTGAGTTAAATTATATTCTATTACTAATGGCGAGGTATACCATTTTTTATACACCATCAAATTCGAAAATGTATTGAAAGTTGTTCCTTTTATTACAATTTTATACAGAAACCCATGGATCTCATGTTTTCATGTTGCTACTTGCTAATACTTTTAATCAAACGAATAGCTTACAATTTTAACTCCTATATAGAGAAATCGTCGATGAATTCTTCAGGTTATCTTAGAACATAAATAATTTACATCATTTACATAATAGTTTCAATGTTCGAAATGAAATAAAAAACTATTTATTAATAACCAAACACAAAAAAACACTCTCAATCAGAGCAAAAATTATTTATTTAATATCAATTTGCGCTTAATTTAAAAATTATTTATTTAAAGTCAATTTGCGCTTAATTTAACATATGATGAAACAACAAATAATTTAAGAAAATCTCTTCAAGAACATGAAACCGAATATTAATTGTCCAGACGAATTGTAAAAAAGGAAAAGTGACGACTGTACAGACACAACTAATACTCGAGTCACGACTGACATACTTTAGGCTCTTATACGTCTACCACCCAACAACGACAATAAACTTTTTTACAAATTTAATTGCTGTCATTGTTCGTTATAAAAAGGTTCGTGATATACTGGAAACGTATAGTTTACTGATATTCATGTAATTACGAACTCTTTATTGCCATAATGAACTTAATTGGTGATTTAACTACTACTCTATGTCCAGGAAATCGTGTTATTCGACTACGCATAAATTAATAAAAGAGACATTATATGACATAAATAGATAAATACATATAGAGGTGCTTGTATATAATGATATTATTTATGCAATTATTAATAATAAATCTTTAATATTATTAATAATTGTACATACATTACTCCTATCGAATTCTGGACATTAATTTGACTGGTGACATTAATCTCATTATTTTTTTTAAATTGTGATTTGATTTCTGTACGTTCTAAACAGCATGGTACGTACTTCTTGTATTATATATTTAGGAATGGGTAACAAAAATTCCAGACACTTGAGCAATGTCATGTTCTTTGTTTCACCCTGCTCTCTCTTTCTCTCTCCCCCATTGTCTAAAGATTTCTAAGCAATACTATTACTTTAATACACTATTGGAAGGATCAATCTATATCTGTTCCTAGATATAAGCACTAGCAAAATTAGTTTAGATGTCGTCAAGTCTTCCAGGAACATCAAGAATATTGTTGATATATTGAGGAATGCTTACAAGTATGGTTCAGGTGGATCGGCCAGATATAAAACCATACTAACCTACAAAACATAGAGATTTGATATTCGCGACAAGATCTCGATATACAACAGTTTCATAATCTTAGCAAAGTTAAATAAAATTGCTATCTCTGATCAGACTTGCGATGTTGTAGGACGACGTATTGCTGCACGAAATATGCTACTAACACCTTTCCTAATTAAGAGTCGCTGAAAAGGAGGGTTTTAGATTTAATTTACCATAAAATGTTGGACAGACAACACGCCATCAAGATGCCAAACGTTTGTGGACGTTTCTAAAAATCTACATTAGACGTATTAGCGACAACGTTGCACATACTTTGTTCTCGCAACTTTATTAATTAATGTGACCATGGTTTTGAATATATATCTCATTTTCACTCTGTGACAGTTTTGAGTGTATTGTTATAATTATCATACGTTTCTGTAGTAGAAAATATTACAATTCGAAAGAGACATTTATTGCTTCCAACATTAATTTTTTTAAAAGTCAATTTTTGTTGTAAGTATTAATTAATGAAACTTGAGAAAATTGAATAGTCGTTATAATTTATGAGTAAAATTTAGAGGAATATAAATATTTTCTTTTTTGTTGAATGTCAAGATTAGACATTTACAAAAAAAAATCGAAATTGTTATTGGAGAGGAGTTTGACATAGTGAGGCTGTTTCGATTTTGATAGAGGGAAGGATGGAATAATTGGCTTCAATTAAATGTCGAGCCAAAATAAAAACAAAATTGCCTCGAGCAGTATAAAACATCTTGGCAACAAGAGGACGGTCTTTAGTCCAGATCAAGAAGACGAGTTGGTACAACACATTCTTGATCTGGAAACAAGAATGCATGGCATCACAACCATAGATCTTCGTGGTTTGGCATTCCAATTGGCCGAAAAAAACAATATACCACATCCATTTTCACTACTAAAAATGGTCGCCGGAAAAGACTGGCTATCTGGTTTTCAAACAAGACATCCAGATATTAGTCTGCGAAGTCCAAAGTCTACTTCTGCCGCTCGCGCAAGAGCTTTCAATAAACCAGAAGTTTTTTTTTGGTCTTCTGAAAGACTTAGGAGAACGACATGATTATCCTTCCCAAAGAATATTCAATGTCGATAAGACATCAATTTCCACAGTTTCTGGAAAAAATTCCAAAACATTTGCGAAGAAAGGAAGAAAGCAAGTGGCACGCATTACGTCAGCTGAACGTGGAATATCTACAACAGCGGTCATTTGTATTTCAGCAGCTGGAAATTTCAAACCACCCATGCTTATTTTCAGCAGAAAACGTATGAAAGCTGGGGGCCCCACCAGGAACAACTTTCGCATGTAACGAAAGTGCGTGGATGAAGCTTGACTTATTTAAACAGTAGTTCGATCATTTTGTGAGTTTTGTTAAGCCCTCTAAAAATGCCCGGTATTACTTGTTTTGGATGTATACTTAACACGTACCAAAAATTTGGATGTAATTTTAAAAGCAAGGGACAACTTTGTTTCTTTGTTGTGTCTGCCACCTCACACAATACATAAACTCCAGCCGTTAGACGTTGGAGTTATTTTCCCCTTAAATACCTCTAGAAAAATGGATGAACAATCAACCTGGAAGGACTATCACCACCTATCAAATAAGCAGCGTCTTTTGCGAAGCATACTTGAAAGCTTTTATACCGATAAACGCTGTCCATGGGTTTCGAAAAACTGGTATTGTTCCATTCAATCCAGAAACGTTTACGGATGTCGATTTCATAGCGGCAGACGTTACAGAAGAACCAAATGAACAACGAAATGCTCCGGTTGTAGATAACTTAGATGTGTTACAAGAAATACGTCTAGAAAATCCTGTTGCAGGTCCAAGTTCGCGTCCAGATAACGTCGTAGAATAAAAACGTCAAGAAAGTCCTACTCCAGGTTCAAGTTCGCGCCCAGATACCTTCATTTTGGAATCCGAATCACAACAGCACAATAGTAATTCTTCATTTACTATTACTACTACCTCCGTTTGTCATCCTCTTTCAAAAATTGACAAGAAAAGAAGTAGGAATAAACGCAAATCAACTGGTACTGTAATTCTGACGAGTACTCCATACAAGGATAACCTCGAAAAAGAAAAGAGGGAAAAATATGAAGCCGAAAAAAGGAAGAAGGAAAAGAAACAAGCAAGACTGGGTAAAACTAAAGCAGTTAAGACTTCAAAAAGAACAAAGAAAAGTAAAGAAAAAGAAAAGCTTCGGGAGAGCAGTGGGAGTAGTAGTGACGATTCAGATGACACTGAATGCAAATTGTGCGGTGGAAGTCTTAAAAGGTCTGTCAGTGGAGAAGGTTGGATCCAAAGCACTACGTGTCGCAGATGTGCAGCAGTTAGCAACAATGATGAGGATCATACATGTACCAGATGTGTATTCCGTATTCAAGTAGCCCTTGCTTAACTACAAAAATTTTACTTTAATCATTATTTTATGCCAGAGTTTTTGAGATCCTAAAGAATATTTTGTTGGTTTTTCTTTTGACAAAATATATTATTTTTGTATTTGCAGTAAAAACATCTTTATTAAAAATCCTTATCTAATGTGTTGCTATACTTATAGAAAGTGTGTCAATCAAAAATGCTATTACTGGGGGTGGGATCGTTTTACCCGCCTCATGGGATCATTTTACCTCTACCCTTGAGGCAAAATTATCCTTTTGGGTAGTGTACATTGTATTCATTTCTATTAATGTTTTTTTTACTTCCCCTATGACGTGTTTTGTCTTAGAGGGATCATTATACCCCACTCTACCCTACTTCAAGGAACGTTTAAAGAAGTCAACTTCTTTTGCATTATTCTCAGTTTTATAGTTTATATTGTAGCATTATAAAAAAAAATCAAAATCAGGGGAGATTCATAGAAGAAAAGCAAATTTATATGATGTAAAAGAACTTCGTTTGAAAACAAATAGAAACGTATATATTATAACGGTATTTTAAAATATATTGAACTGCACAGCTAATATTGCTGTAATTGGAGCCAAGAAATATTCTACCTACAGGTATGACTCAACACATAATACATTCAACATTAGTCGCCGATTTGGTATATAATAATGCGGAAAATCATTTAAAGCGAAGGGAAATTTGGCTTAACACAGGAAGAATAAGGTCCCAGTAGTAGAAAGAAATATATGTTCCGCCTGTGATTTATGAGGTTTTCTCTTGCCTAAGACTACAAGAAAATGGGGCCCACCCAGTTGAGTACCAACTAGACCTCGGAAAGAAGGCAAAGGCTCCCAGGATAACTTCTGGCCAGTACCGCCTATTTGGAGGTCAGAATTAAAAAAGGAGTAATCAGCAATCAAGGTGTGACGCAGACCACTGGCCATAGTAAACATCAGATCCGGCACTGAAGAGAAAAGTTAAGAGTTATGATACGAGGGCTACTATTTATATTTCGGGAATAGCAAATAATAACAAACATTTTTCAATGACAATGGCTTTATTGTTTTTCGAAATATTCCCCTTGATGATCAATACACTTTTGCATTCGTTCAAACCATTTGTCATAGCAGTTTTTCCATTCCTCTTGAGACACCTTTAAAACATGGGTTTGAACGCTTTAACTGCTTCTTCGGCGCTCGTAAGTCGTTGACCACGCAGTTTATCTTTGATATTTGGGAACAAGAAGAAATCATTGGGTGCCAAGTCAGGACTGTACGGAGGATGAGTCATCAAATCAATGTTTTGACTGCTCAAAAATTCACTTGTTTGACGAGATGTGTGAGAGCTCGCATTGTCATGATGTAGAATGATTCGTCTTCGGGGGTTAGTTTTACGAATTTCTCCGAAGACTTCCGGCAACCAAATGGTCGTGTACCACTCGGAATTGACAGTTCTACGTTGCTCAAGCGGGACAGTGGCCACATGACCCATTCGGCCGAAGAAACAGGCGACCATCTGTTTCGCTGTGCTTCTTCCACGAACAACTTTTGTTGGATTTAGCTCGTCTTGGAATAACCACACGGTCGATTGCTGTTTTGTTTCCGGCTCATAATCATATATCCATGATTCGTCACCTGTCACGATTTTATATACGTCTTTTGAAGTACCACGGTTGAACTTTTTCATCATTTCCTTACACCACTTGACGCGTGCCTTCATTTTGAGCGATTGATAAATTTTGGGGTATCCAACGAGAACAATTTTTTTTACAACTAAGTGTTCATGCAAAATCGAATGTATTGAAGTGGAACTAATGTGCAAGGATGCCTCTATCTCACAATATGTCATATGACGATCTTGCATTATCAGTTCACGCAATGCATCGATGTTTTGTGGCACAACAACCGATGTTGGACGACCTTCACGGAATTCGTCGGCGACGGAACTACGACCACGATTGAATTCACTATAACAGCGATATACTGTGGTTTTTGATGGCGCTTTATCGCCATACAAAGAACTGAGTTCATCGAGACAATCCACTTCGAAAGTTGTGAAAAATAATCCAACGAAAACCTTCTCTTGAAATTTCCATTATTTTGTCAAATTGATTTTCTGAACTCACTGTAAACAAAACAAATAGCACTTGTACATCAAAACGTTGTGAGTACTTTTATGCTAAAAAATGTCAAACTTTATTATGGTGTTGTCAGATTTTAGCTATTGACATTAGTGTTGCCAATTCAGAAATATAAATAGTTCCCCTCGTATATGATTAAATATTATTAGCTTGTTTGTTTATTTGTTTGTTATGATGAAATTACTGTTAAACTTGCGCTTTACTCGACAAAAATAAATAAAAGCACACGATAAACAATAATAAAAATGGGGATAACACTTATAAGTTAAACGCGTGTATACTTATGCAGTTGCTATAGAAACAAAATAAATATTCTTGTATTGGATTGGGCACTAAAATCAATCCTTCATTGAATCGCGCTTGTTTATTTTGATTATACGTATCAAGTAGCGTATACTTATGTTTAGAAAACTTTACACTAATTATTCCCATATTGATATCCAAAAACTCCGCCCATAATAAAAATTACGCGTGGCATTATAAACATAAAGAATTAGCGCTAGACTGTTAACGATATCACTGAAATAAAACGACCTCTTAATCGGCACGACCTATCTGATTTGATCTGTGTATTTTTCAAGTCACTCGCAACGTATTAACATTAATTGGTAATGACTGGGCGCGTATTAATCAAAACAAATGCGATAAAATTGAATAAAATTCGCTATTATTTAATCCATCATTAAATTATCTAATATAGACTTGGCGTTAATAATAAAATTACTCGAGGTAACATATTAGAAAAAAACGAGGTGTGGCCACCACACGACTTTCTTATACGTATGAGCGTTTCAAACTATACAATTTTAAGAAACTTTTTATACAAAACATATTCAAAATCCTATTCTAAGTACTTTCATTCTCTTAATAAATCCCTATAGAATGCATGCTTTGCAAGATATTCGAAAAAAAGTGCTACTCGCTAAGAATAAAAGTGCTACTTCCGGTCCGAATTTTGAAATTTCATGTACACAAAAAATATTGCAAATTTAACTCTTAATACTTTTGTACTCTTAATAAATATATATAGAATGCATAATTTACGACATATTTGCAAAAAATCGCTATTCGGTAAGAGTAAAAGTGATACTTTCGGTCCGAATTTTGAATTTTTTTTTATACAAAAGATATTGGAAATTAAGTTCTAAATACTTTTATATTCGTAGCGTACCTGTCTAAAAAGCATGACTTGTAAAATATTGGCAAAAAACTGCTTTTCGATAAGAGTAAAAGACCTACTTCCGGTAGTAATTTCGAAAAACTTTTTTAATAAAATGGTTCTCAATTTTAATTTTAAGTACATATGAATTCTATTTAAATTTGTTTAAACTGACGAAATATTTGCAAAATTCGATTTTTTCACTAAAGTAAAGTACTACTAAATTTGGAATTGATATCTACAGCGGTTTGACCGCTATCGTGGTCATCGTGGTCAGACAGACAGACACGGAGAGAGAGAGAGAGAGAGAGAGAGAGACTTCCTTATACTACGTATAAGAAAGTAAAAATAGTTAAAACCTAAACAGTAATAAAAACACATTAATAAGCCAGCTAGAAATTGATATCCACCCGAATATTTCAGAACAAAGATATTAAACTAATTAATTAATATAGAAGGATAGGTAGGTGCCAAATGCTAAAATACTACAACATGAAAACCATGTGCAAATTCGTTATTGTAAATAAATGTATTAACATTGCGTTTCTGTACCTATATTTTATTCAACACTTGCCTATTCTGTTTACTGAACAAGTATTATTGACAAATTTGTTGTGTTTTGAAAATAATTTAAAGCATGTGTAAAAAAAACATAAAACGATTGTTTTGTCACTTTGACAGCGAAAAAAGTTGCTTTAACTTTTAAATCGGCGAAAAAAATGGTTTGCCTTTGGTTGACGTGACATCAATTTGTTTTCTTGTTATATCATAAAATCAAAATGAAATGTCAAAGTCGACGCAACAGTGAGCTCTAAACTATGTTTTTAATAACAATATTTCTGAATAATATATTTACTATGCAATAAATGTTTCAGTAATTGTTTACACATTTAGTAAATTGTCTTACCGAATTGCATTCGAGCTTTCCGGATAATTTTTCCATTTTCAAACTCATATTTAGTTACTAAATGGTAACTGGAGTCCGAAGGACAATTTCTTTAGTACAGTTTTTGTTAAAAACTCAAAATGTATCCGGAAAAAGAAAACTCTCGTGTAATTATTAGCGATAATTACGAGGGACACTATTTATGTATTTAGAATTGGCAACACTGGTATTGCCAGGTGAAATTTGAAATTGTCATCGTCAAGTTTGACATTTTTGACGTTATAGGTAGTTTTGACGTGCGAGCAATATTTGTGTTTTTTGCAGTGTTTAAAATTTCATCTCAGCCAAAATATGGAATTAACTCGCCAAAAATTTTCGACCTATGATTTATTATGACTTTCGACGTCGTCTAACTCAAGAACAATGCATCAATCAACTGAATTCAACGTTTGGTGATGAAGCGCCATCCACACCCACTGTATATCGCTGGTACATTGAATTCAAACGTGGACGTAGTTCGCTCACGGACGAAGTTAAAGATGGTCGTCCAAAATCGGTCGTTGTGCCGGAAAATATCGATGCTGTGCGAAAACTAATTGAAGAAGATCATCATGTGACATATCAAGAAATCGAGAGATATTTAAGCATTAGTATGACTAGCATACATAAGATTTTGCACGAACATTTGTGTGTTCGGAAGCTGTGTGCGCGTTGGATTCCACATTTGTTGAAAGATGCTCAAAAAAATGGCCGTGTCGATTGGTGCCGTAAAATGATTTCAAAATACAACTGTGGTGCATCCAAAGCGGTATACAACATCGTCACAGGTGACGAGTCGTGGATTTATTCTTATGAGCCAGAAAGAAAAGGTCAGTCGGCAGTTGGCTTTCCATCACATTGAAAGACCCAAACTGCCGACTGGGTGTTTCAATGTGAAGCAAAGCCAACAAGAGTTGTTCGTTCTCGCAGAGTTAGGAAGCAAATGGTGGCGTTTTTCTTCCCGAAAACAGGTCCTGTGGCAACTGTGGCTCTCGAAAATCAAAAGACCGTTAATTCAGCGTGGTATACGACAATTTGTTTGCCTGAAGTTTTCGGTAAATTGAGAGAAACCAACCCAAAACGACGAATTATTTTGCATCATGACAATGCGAGCTCACACACATCACGTGCAACAAACGAGTATTTGGACACACAAAATATCGAATTGATGGGTCATCCGCCTTACAGCCCCGACTTGACATCCAATGACTTCTTCTTGTTTCCAGTAATGAAAGATAAACTGCGTGGACAACGATTTTCATCGCCCGAAGAAGCGGTTGAGGCCTTCAAAACGCATGTTTTAGAGCTACCATCTTCTGACTGGACAAAGTGCTTTGAAGGGTGGTTCAATCGCATGCAAAAGTGTATAGATCTTAAAGGCGAGGTGCATTGAATCTACTTCTCCCATTTATATCGACGTAAGTATGCATTGGATTTTGTTAAATTTCAATAACATACGCATATATTTTTAGTTATCATTTATTTAGATCTACAATGTTTTTGTTACTATGATATGGAAGAACGTCGAGAATGGCATCGTAAAACAATGGCAAGTTGGATTAGGGTCATACTTATTGTATGTCCTCCATTGTCAGTGATTCCGAAATTTATTGCATAGTCTGTAAAATATCGTTACAGAATGCCCAAAAAGACCACGTACAACGTCACTTAGCATCGCTAAAACATACACAGAAATTGGACCCGTTGAAAACTGACAATTTTAACGAAGAACTCTGTGAAACTTTAATGGCGGCTAATATCCCATTAAAGAAACTCGACAATCCCACTTTCAAAATATTTTTTCAAAAATATACTGGTCGAAATGTTCCTGAGGAATCCACATTACGCAAATATTATGTTTCTGACTGCTTCACGAAAACAGTAGAATGCATAAGAAGACATCTTTCAAATCAGTATCTATGGATAAGTGCCGACGAAGCTGTCGATATATTAGGACGCTGTGTGGTAAATATTGTAGCTGGTGTACTACATCCAACTATTCCATATAACGCATATGTAATAGCATCTAAAGTTATAAATACAGTTGATGCGGAAACAGTTGCTAAAACCATTGACGAAAATTTGCACAAAATGCTTCATTCGGACGACAGGTACAGGGCAAAAATACTTTTATTTGTTAGTGACAGTGCCGCATATAGGTATGTTAAAAACGGACAGATTAATAAAGGAAACATCCTTATCTGCTGCATATTACTTGTGAAGCACATGCTCTTCACAGAATCTGTGAATAACTCAGAGACAGGTATAAGGAAATTGATAGACTTGTATCCGCTTTTAAAAAAGTTTTCAGAAAAGCACCATCGAGAGTGGCTCTTTACAGGGAAAAACTTCCAACTTTGTCACTGCCTCTCTCGCCAGTAATAACTAGATGGGGGGGGGGGGGCATGGTTGGAAGCTACTAGTTTTTATGCAGAGAATTTCGATAGTTTACAAAATTTTGTTACATGTTTAAATGACGATGCTCGAAGTATTTCTGAGTGCATGGAACTAACACAAATCCCAAATTTAAAAATTCAGTTGTTATTCCTTCAGGAACACTTTGGAAATTTGCCTAAACTAATCACATATTTTGAAAATCAAAATCTTAAATTAAAAGATGGATTAGACGTGGCTATTAATAATTTCAAAAGTATTCCAAGTGACTTCGGATGTGGCCTTCGGCAAAAATTAGACGCAGTTTTTAATAGAAATCCAGATTTAATAACATTGCGGCAATTGTATATATAATCAGTTTCGATGTAGAAAGGACGTTTTCTATCTACAAGGATGTACTTCATTCAAAGAGAACAAATCTGACAGAAGAGAAAATGAACAAATAATAAGGTATTTTGTATTATTAAATCCTCTTTAAAAATACAACATTTTGGAATACGTAACCGTTTTTTAAATCAAAAATAGCGCAACCAACAATCACTTTGCTGAATTCTCCGTACAATTACCTTTTCAATGATGTATCGTATTTAGTACTTTCCCTATTTAAATTGTAATGGTTAGAGTGATGGAGGGGATGGTAATGACGTATCACTATTGAAGATATGATGGAAAGGAAGTCGATTTTTTATCCAAGGGGACACTGGATCTAAAGACGACCTTTTTTGTGTTTTTTCAAAAAAGTTTTCTCCTTCGAGATATTCAGTCCGTTTCATTTTCGGTGGGGCACCCTGTATAACTAATACTGTGTTATTCCAAATTGTATTTGTAAGGCCTGTCCTGCAATGTAAACCTGACTGCCGATCCCTATTATAATCTGTAACGGGTGATGACTAATTAGCTTTTTTTCATGAAGCGCATGTATATGACATATTTTTATTCTAGAAATCAAATTACATCAATTTTATGTAAGGTACCCTATACCTAAATTCTGTAGTAATTAGTTACTTGTTTTCGATTGAGTTTTGAGAAAGATTGTTAAGAACAAGTACAGCATCACAAATCAGGTGTCAAAATTAACGTACTTTTATTATTTTCAGTCGATTTTTATTTCTCTCTTGAGATATTTTGAAACAATGTAGAACGAATTTTCATAATAGAGGACTGAAAAAAATTATTTCTGACTATTTTTATTTCTTTTTTGATATACTTCCATATCAAAATAAAGGCAAAGTCTCACTTTTAGATTTTTTTTTTTTTGTAATATCTTTTGATCTATAAAAGATACGGTTTTGGTGTTTCAAAACAATGTTTAGAACGAATCTAGCTCAATCTGGAACAACCGCGAAATTTTTTTGTAAACAGCGAAGGTTGGGAAAAATCTTTTTTTCCCAACCTTATTATTTCGAACGATTTTGTATTATTTTAAAGATTTTTTGGGTCAATTTTTACAGAATAACTTAAAGCAATTGGCAGAATTTTGATTTTCAAAAAAAGTAGCTAGCGAGAACTGATTTTTCCCTATTATCTCGGCCAGTTATGATTTTTTCTTTAAAACAGTTTTGATAAATTTAGAATGCACCTTGAACAATCTGCAATAGACGTCAGAGTGGGCATTTTCATAATTTCAGGTTTTGTTTTTTCCATTTTCTCGACCGATTTTTATTATCTTTAAAATATTTTTGAACAACTTAGAACAAAACTAGAACAACTTGGAACAAACGTCAGTATTTCAATATTTTAGAAATTAGGGGCGGGAAAGCAACTGGTCTTTTTTTCCGATTATCAAGACCAATTTTGAATTTTTTTGCGAGAATCTTTGCAATAATATTTAGAACAACTAGAACAAGAGGAAACCCCCTTCAGAATTTCAATTTTCAAAAAAGGCCCCCTTTTTGGAAAATTGGTGAAATGTCGTTTTTGTGAATTATTTGGACTAGTTTTGATTTTTTTAATACATTGGAACTATTTATAACAAATCTAGAACAAGCGTCCGATTTTTGAGAAAAATAAATGTGGATAATAAAATTATATGTTCTATTTAATCAGTAATCTTAATTACAAGTTCCTGGCTAGCAGGAACTTGTGATTAACATTACATATCTCTTTTATCAACTGACAAATGATACTATAAGGTTGTGAACAAGTATTTTACATACCAAAACTATTTAATAGTAACTTATTACTTTCTAGTCAGTCCTACAGACAGAAAAATGTTCAAATAAATTGAGCACCAAAAAACCATTGCATTTTTATGTTAACACATATATTACTCGGTACTACTATTACACTCGTACTCGTACAATTTCAATTTTGCTATTTTATGAACTGGGATCAAAGTCAATGGAGTTAAAATAGTATTTACACGAGTACAATGAGTGTATCTACACACGTCAATTATGTGATGATTTGAAAACAAGACGTTCGGAATTAAATTAACAAGCTTGTCGAATCGTATAATTTCACATAACCAATCTAGAATAATGATTTACATAAACGAATGTATGCGCCAATGTATCTAAACATAAATAATTTCGCTTTCATCTCCAAGCTTAAACTAAATGATGTCGTTTAAAGTGCAGTAATTTGAATTACTGTAACCTTCAAAAAAGTAAACTGATTGCAATGCTCGCGTTCATTTGGGATGATTTATTACATTGTTGCCATTCGTAGTAAACAATCTTTAAGATCCTGTTCCACTTCGTTTGTGTTTCATCTCAGATAAGTGAACTTCTTTGATAATTTATTATCAACTATTATGCGTAAATCGTGTCCTAATACGCAATTATTGTATGCTAACATATGGGCGTAATTGTTTTTAGTATTAAATTTGAATTAAAGAAAGCTTCTTTTTAAAAAATACTTAAAATGATAATGGGCTTACAATTAGTGTCACATTGGTCAGTCATTTTGTATACTGGTATAATTCTACTAATTTTCAAGACCGTAGTTTCGTACGAAGGAACTTGGCAGACCATCATAACCAGTTGTTTGAATGTGTTGGAGTTTCTTGATAGAAAATGAAACATCTTCTGACGTGATAGGACAGATTGAAATTAAATGCATACTACTTCCAGTAAGCGAATCAAATATGGTGCTGAGATAGAAAGCTTTGAAAAATATAAACAATAAAACAATCTGAATATTGAACAAGAAACAAGTAAATATAGTTAATTTACAATATCTACATAATGGTTAATTAAGTTGGATTGTTCCACGTTGATAAAATTTGAAACCAAGGCCCGTCAATCAGAGCGCAAACCGGGCCTGACAAGCTTGAATCAGCTCATGCAATACTCTAGTCTAAAGTATGCCACGTTGTATAGGTTATAAACTATAAGAACTACCGATAGCAATACAAATGAGCAATTTTATTATAGAAAGAATTGCTCAATTTCATCTGTTGTGACGACCGTTTTTAGTTGTAGTGTTCATAAATTGGTGTCGAAACAACGATTGTATGAACTATCGGTTTTTTTTTTTGACAAATTTCTTTACCTATCGAAAACTAAGGCATCGCCGTATCGCGTTTTTAAACTTATTTTGTAATTTTAGAATCTCAAATTTGGGTTAGTGATGCAAAAGGCATTCATTTGTAATGTCAAGGTCAGTTTTTGTACAAATTTATTTTCTTAAAAAATTTATGTGTTTTAGAAATAACCACAAAAATGCATGAATTTGATTAATGTCTACTAACTAAGGCTGGTACACAAAAGAAAAAACACGACCTCTTACCGCCAGCTGCACATTTGATGTACGATATAAAGAAAAAATCAAATTTATGTAATTATTTTTGAAGATAAAAAACATTAAACAGTAAACATTGTTACACACATTTCACACGAGGTTTCTCGCGTCGTCTATCCCCACTTTACGGTATCTCTACCGGTCCTAGCGAAGACGAAAATCTATCGGAATCGGTCGGCTATTGCAGACTTAAATGCGAGTGACAGTTTAATTACAAACTGTCACTGGCATTTAAATGTCATATATAACTATAATATTCGAGTGTATAATAATATAACAGTTATGGGCAAGCGAAAATTGGCTTATTATAAAACATCAACAACATCAACAGTTCCGCAAGTACTCATTCTTTATACATTATGTTTTCCATCTATAGTATTCCTTAATCTATGAATAAAACCGAAGCGCTGTGATGGAAACCAAATATCGTGTAGCTCCACCTACTCACACCCCCTTGCGTCTACCCGTCCCGCGTGTAATATAAGTTGCATAAGTTTCATAAGTTGGTAAACGCCCGTCTTAAATTACATTTATTTGGGCTGGCAAAATACAGATAACGAAAAATACAGATAGTGAACCAAATAAGATTTTCAATGTTTATGCCAAAAAATTATTTTGAGGACAATGTTATGGAATAACAATTGAAATCAACAGAAAAAATATGTGTGTAGCTCAAACAAATACAACAGATTACTAAATCAAATGTCAGGATAAAGGTAAAACTTATAGTATATGTTGCAAATTAAAAAAACAAGGGAAATGAAACAAATAAGATGTTTAATGTATGTATACATAGCAACCAAAAATCGTTTGCATTACAATGTTAGAAAGCGTAGGGGAAGGTCCATGAAATTTACCGGTGTCTTGAATTTACTATCACTAAATAAATGATAGATAGAAATATCTGCCGTTCAATTATGTGTAAACCGAATATTTGTGACGTTTTGTTCATGTCGAATATGTTTGGCGATAACACTGTGAATGAAAGTGAATTGGAGAAATCTCATGTAATTTGTCATCAAGCTGGCCGACGTAATTTCTTTCTAATTACACAATTATATTTCTAAACACAAATTAACATGTCTTCTTAATTTGTGTTAGGCATTGAAAGGAGGCCATTTGGAACATTTGCTATAAGTGATTTGTTATATTTTTTTCATCATTAATTTTCAAAAGTTTCAATACGTTATTCACTTCAAATGTAATAGCATTTAGTTATTGTTCTACATTATAAAGTCTATTAGATAAAACTTTGTTTTTTAAGTATCCGAAGAGGAAAAATGTAATTCTGAAAGATCGGGGGAGCGAGTTGGTCAACGTTCCGTAATCTAAAACTTTTACTCCAATAATTTATATTAATTTGTGATGTATCTGGTGAATACCATCTTGTTATAAATAAATGTTGTGCATTTCGATTTCATTTAAAGCACTAATGTAGGGCTGTAAAATTAGTTCTCCATATCTTTGTGCATTAATGGTGCCATTAAAAAGATTCATCCAACAATACGTCTTCGTGGTATGGCAATCTAAACCTTCACCTTTATGGGATGTAAAACTGGTTTATTGGAAAACGTATAGATTTTCGGTAGTAGTCCAGGTTCTACAATTTTGGCTATTGACACTAACATTGCTATATTCTCTAAAACTCTGAGGATTTAATTGGTGCAGTACTGCCATACGCGGTTGTGCAGACAATTTTCGAACAGACTTATCTGGTCTGCCTTCTATCCTATTTCGTTCTGTTATAGTGTCCTTGGTCAAAATGGTTTATGCAGAATCACGTTTCCTTTTTAATACACTGTCTGTTTCCATGAACCGTTGTAGTAATCCATTGCAATATTGCATACATATATCATATGAAACTCACAAGTATTTAAAAAAGCACGACTTTTCAGTGCCACCGCAATTAAGGATTTTGGACAGCCCTAACCAATGAAAGCTGTTTTTTACAATCCCATATACATTATGTCCTGGAAAATGTGGGAAACTTCTTGGATGCAGATAGAACATGAACAAATAAGGTGACAAGTTCCTATAAAAAAATTTCCTACAGGCCCCTCCTACGGAGATATGCGTCCCTGAAGGACGCCGCTGGAAATCGGTTTTTATTGAGTATCTTTTAAAGTAATTAATATAAATGTAAACGCAGTGGTGTCTCGGGGGACACTTTAACGGAATTATTGAAAAACTTCATAAGAGGGTTCAACATGGGCTCCGTGAAATCTTCTACGTTAGACTTTATGCAACATTTATTGAATTTAATTTTTCCACTTGTACATTCTTCTAGAGCTTTTTTCAGGTCATCTTCGGACCATTTTTCATATTGCCTCGTAGCCATCTTTAGCTGAAATGACCATAATCAATAAATACAATTAGTAAACCTCCAAATCGTACCAGTACGATATACAGCACTCAACTCGGTACGATTTATGAAACTCTGTCATATTACGAATAAATTACAATTCTAACGTATAAACTAAACAAATCTTATTCTTTATTCTTAATGTTTTAACCTATATACTACATTTAATCTTATTTGCCTTTAAAAAAAAGTCGAAAGTTGTACTCACATCATAAATATAACCTTAGAAACACATACACAAATTTACATGGATTAGGTACACTTTTTTGACCGGCATGTAATGAGCACTAAACGTCGTCTGATTAATGCCGTTTTGTGAATGCATATTACAAGACGTAAAAAGTATAAATAAACGAAAAGTACGATTTTAGGAACGGTACGATTTTGGCGACCTTACCCTAATACAACGACAACAAACTCAAGTGACAGCAATTTTACGTATTCATAGGTATCTGTTTAAAAGAAAATGCCCGAATCTAGGGAATTTTAAGATACCACCATATTCCATGGATCTCCGTACATATAATTTTAACATTTGAAAATATGATAAATAAAATATATAAGTATTTAAATTTTGACTATGCAGTAATTATAAAAACAGAATTTTAAATGGGACAACTTCAATGCTTCGAGATAACCATTTTTTGTCAGTAAAGTGTTTGACAGTAACTCTACGTGCAAAACTGTTTATGATCGTTGATGATAATAATAATCTGCTTATCAAATTACGTGTACACGTACTGAACAGACATTTATTATTTTTATTAGTTTTCTCTGTAGCCTATTTTATGTTTTTTGTGTATATTCGTAATTATACGTTCTTTTGAAATACAAATTAAATTCTTTATATTTTCTAAAAATATTAGCTACAAAAAGCCAATAAGCATTATTTGGTTTAATTTTTGAAACTAGTAGTTAAAGCAGAATATCTACTTTAAGTTTCCATTAAATGTTTAAAGTAGCACGACAGAACCGCAAATGCGCTTAGTTATTTGTTATGTAACGAATAAAAGTGTGCTATGCGTTGTCTATTAACGATGTAAACATTTTTTATCACACGGCGACCTTAAAAACTATTCTGAATTGCGCAATGACGCTCCTCACAACTTCCACCTTAAAAATTACACTTCGATATATAATCAGAGAGTGAAATCAACACTGAATATTAATGCCTGGTTTTTCTTGCAGGAGGAACAAGTAAAAAGCTGCATGACTTGCAACAACAGAAAAGACACGATGACAATAATAAAATAGACAACAACGAAAACGAAAACATCTATTCACAAAATTCTAGCTTGCCTCTGAATCCCCGCGCTAAGTAGGCCATGACTCAATTTATTCAAACCGACAAAAACACGGCGCAAAATCGCTCCGTGATTGGCCGTTTTGCCGGGGCTAGACGCGAACAAGTGAAAGTGCAAACCTAACCTCGATTTCACTTTCGTTTAGTAGGACGAACGGGTCCCACGACGTACTTGGATTTTGCAATAGTTCCGAACCCACCCCACCAGCTGGCCGTTTCTCCTCTACACGCTGGAACGGACGAATTGGATAGAGACGAACTTCTCCGTTTGTGCCGCTAAAATTGCAGGAAACCGTCGTTCGTCGTTGCTTCTATTCGCCGTAGCCGTCGTTGTTGTAGTCGTTCCGAGCCTAGAAACAACGTGAATTGGGTCGTGTGCTCCTTATTGCTGTTACTATTGCATCATAGAACATAGACGCGGTCTCTATTATATGCGCCGAGATCGACTATCCGTACTAGGATAGAGGAAATTAATTCATGCTTTTGTTGCGCGCACGTCTGCATGCATATCTGCTTGTAATTCTTATTTTTCTTTTGTCGATGATTCAACTGAAAATAAATAAATATAAATGAGTTTGATTGTATACGATTGTGTATGTCAGTCATCCTTTCCATGTATCTTACGACAAGAAGAAAAAAAAATAAAGCCCGACCATGTAAACAATAATTATTGCGTGAGAAGCAAAACTATAAAAGACGAACAGTTTCTGGCAAATTGTATTATTCCGATTATATCCTTTCGGAGAAAATACAACATACTCGTTAAATTGTATCGATATAGAAATATATATTTTTCTTAGACATTCAATTGATTTTCACTGTGGACCACCTTAGCACATTTCCTAGATAGACGACTATCACAGTAGTGATCTTCAGCTACTAAACTGTAAAAGTATTAAAGGGCCTTGGCAAAATTATTTTGTATATTTGCCGTCTGAAGTATTGACTTGATAATATACGAAACCAGAGTTTCAATATACTTTGAAATAACAATCTTTCATATACGTAGCACGTACAAAGCTTCCTAGAAAATGCACTTAGGTGATGCACATAAAGCCCAAAGCTTCGATGTGCCCTTGCTTTCGGTGGGAGAAAATTCTTTTGACGCTTTATTCTTTACACAGAACCAGAAATATAACAAACAAATAGTTTATTAAAAAAACTAAATTTGTATTTCTATATTAACGAAGCTACAGATGCTCCCTCGAAAATGCATAGCTGCAACCTTATATACCGTAGTGGACAATTTTTAATTTCTGTTTATACTTCTATACTAGCTATCTATCTCATGGATTGTAAATGCAGCGATGCCTGCTTTCCAACAGTGGTGGGAGAAGCAACGCAGTCGGGGGATATTCACATTTCATAGGAAACATTTGCCGGGTGTACTTGGCAGCCTCGCTATATGTTTGTCTTTACTTTATTTCGCTGTGCTCTTTCCCTCTTTTACTTTCGAACCAGAAATTAAAATTTGTCGACTACGGTATGTATAGAAACGGGCGAACATGGACTACAGTCGCGATCACTTTTAGCACCTAGACCATAATGAGGACCGTTAATTCGAAGCATTAATTGCAGTTTGAACGTGAAGGGTTGGTTCTTGGAACATGTAATTACATAGAAATTTAAGTATTATCGGTTTTAAGGCGAAATATTTTGTTGGTCTTCCAAATATTATGTTATTACGTTATTCACCCCCGCCCTCCTTATTACCTATAAGTATACATCATACAAAGTTCGAAATTTAGTTTAATTTCGACATAGGAACTTGAATTAGTCAATCAAATATTGAGTGAGAGTGGTACAGCTTTGCTCGTTTATGAAAATTACAAGTCTCGCGAGCTTAAAAGTATTTAAAAGACATGTTGGTGCTATACGAAACGTAAATGTTTTGCAAAATTATTTGTTATCGCGGAAAATTGGCTGACATAAACACAATTTTCTCAATGCAAAGGTATTTAATTGACAGAAAATATGTAAAAAGAAAAGCCGCAGAAAACATCGCCGAAAGACCAGCAAAATTAATACATAAAGAAGTTTCTGCACAAACAAGTGTTATAACCACATTGACAACGAAATATATTATACCGCGAGATCAAAAATTATATTGATAAAGGTTTGCAATGGAATGTAAAACGTCTGTCTTAACTTATATCATTAAGTTTCATACTCACATTTGACCATTGAGAAAGAATAGGTATTTTTCCTCAATGCATTTGACTGATATATGTAAAATTTGTAAATATATAATGATAAGGACAGTATGACGCTTAATGATATAACTTAAGACAGACGTTTTACATTCCATGGAAAACCTTTATCAATATAATTTTTAATCTCACGGTATATATACTGCGTGTCCAAAAAGTCTGGAAACACCCAAATAAAATCGAAATGGATGATTTTTGAGAAAAATGCAAAAACAGGACAATTAGTATTTTCAAAAAACTACTGGCTGATGGTATCTGTTTGGAATTATTGATGACCTTGAAAAAGTTATGTCATCCAAAAAAAAATTAAATGGCAACGTCGCATTTTTAATTTTATTTTTGATAGATCTTTTAATTGTCTAAATGACTGTAAAAAAATTGTTCATTTTACTTAAGAAAATGACCGAGAAAAATTTAATTACTTCTTCGAAAATGGAAAAGTTTGTCTTTAAAAAAAAACATAGTTGGCTTAAAAGTCGATTATTTTTCAAACACATTTTGTTTTATTTGTGACATACTGTCAAATACGAATTGTGCGTAAGTTAAAGAAATCTGTTTAAAAATGGTTTTAACTGAGAGGGGACGTTTCAAATATTGATGATGATTGGTTTTGGGGATAGGGCTCGTTCAGTTAGAGAAGTTTGCGACTTATTTAATACAGAACATCCGGAGCGTGCCCCAATTAGTATTTCTGCAGTAAGTAAGATTCACAAAAAAATTCATGAAGAAGGCCATGTTCGAGATCGCCCCAGAAGTGGTCGTCCAAAGATCGCAGAAGATACGCAACTCGACGTATTATTGTCAGTAGAGGAAACTCCAAATTCTAGTGCACGGCAGCTTGCTCGGGAGTTTAACGTGTCGAAGAGTACAATTGGTAATATTTTCCGGAAAACTAAGTATCATCCCTACAAAATCTGTTTGGTTCATGAGCTGTCTGAAGACGACTTCGACAGGCGTGTACAGTTTTGCAAAAAACTGATTCCTATGTGTGATAATGATCCCTTTTTTATCAGAAATATCTTATTCTCAGATGAAGCTACGTTCACATTACATGGGACTGTTAATAGACAAAACTGCAGGTACTGGGCACGCCAAAATCCACGCTGGATTAGAGAGGTACGAACTCAGTATCCTCAGAAATTAAATGCATGGGCTGGTTTAATTGGTAACAGAATTACAGGGCCTTTTTTCTTCAACGGTAACCTGACGGCAGAAATGTATTTGGATTTTTTACAAAATTATTTAATTCCGTCATTAGCAGAAATATTTCCGAACCATGAAGATCCTAATTTGCCCAGCCAAAGAATTTGGTTTCAACAAGATGGGGCTCCACCCCACTATGCGGGAAATGTTCGGCATTATCTCGAGAATACCTTCCCAAACAGATGGATTGGCAGCAGGGGGGCTATCGAGTGGCCGGCTAGGTCGCCAGATCTAACGCCTATGGATTATTTTTTGTGGGGTTACCTAAAAATAAGGTATACGCAACTAAACCTGAAAATTTGAAAGACTTGCAACAACGGATTGAGATTGAAGTACGAAGGATCACTCCTGAAATGATAGAAAACGTTCAAAATGAATTTTATTATCGTTTAGGGTATTGCCAAGATGCTCAAGGACAACATTTTGAACATTTATTGTAAGAGTTTTTGCTGATTTCTACGATTAAAATTTTCTTTGTTTTCTATAATGATTTTTTTTTTCAAAATTTTTCTTAAGTAGAATGAAAAATTTTTTGACTGTCGTTTAGACAATTAAAAGATCTATCAAAAATAAAATTAAAAATGCGACGTTGCCATTTAAATTTTTTTTTGATGACATCATAACTTTTTCAAGGTTATCAAAAATTCCAAACAGATACCATCAGCCAGTAGTTTTTTGAAAATACTAATTGACCTGTTTTTGCATTTTTCTCAAAAATCATCCGTTTCGATTTTATTTGGGTGTTTCCAGACTTTTTGGACACACAGTAAAAGAAATAATGTGAATCGGGCGAAATTGAAAACAGTGCCGAAGTTACCGCGTTCAATTTTAGAAGTACTTGACTTCCTAAATTCAATTACCATAAATACATCGCATTGCAGAATGGGAATTTTTTGTGGATTAATAACAACTCTTCCAATATTGTTGTGTTTTCATATAGGAACAACATTGAAGTTATGTGTAATAGAGAAACTACTTATGTTGATGGAACATTTGATTATTGCACGAAATTTTTCTGCAGTTGTTCACCATTCATGCGTTTATTCGAAATCATTATATATAATTAGCGTTTGGTTTACTGCTAAATAAATTAAAATCGACATGTCGCCAGTTATTTGAAGAAATAAAGCAAAAGTGCTGTGAAATCCGAAAAATATTGTTATTGACTTTAAAAAAGCCATCCATGTGGGTGTGTTAGAGGTGCTGCCAACTATGAATATTATTTTCCACTTGGCCATTTTACGTTAGATTATAAAAATAAAGAATCAACAGCCGGAAATTGGATAAGACATTTATTTGGTTTAACATTTCTAAACCCTAATGAAGTTGGAGACTGTTTTGTCTTCGATTTTGTAATTGATCAACCAGGCGATCGAAGTGTCCCAAAATTTGTTAATTACTTAACGAAGACTCCAGCTTTCCACCCTGTATTTGGTTTGTAAACACAAACTCTTTTACAAGAACAACAAATGTATGTTAAGCATTTCATTCCAAATTAATTCGTACTGTTGTTCTTCACATCCCAATATTCACGTTTCAGTGAAAGCTTTGGAAAATATGCAATTAGATACTTATACAAGAATAAATTCCGCGAAAATTTATAAAGAACGTGTTATTAACAGAAAAATAAAAAAGAAAGCCGATTTTATTGGCACAAAAATTAGGCAATATGAAAATAACAAAATAAGTAGAACTCATTTTGTAAAATGTGTTTCGCCTTTCTATACATAGACAATATTTAATATACTTTACTTTTTTCTGTTTGTTTTTAGAATGTTTCTTTTATGTTATTTTGTGCATTCGTTATTTTATTATAGTTATCTTACTTTTAATTTCACATTTTTCTTTCATATGTAGAATTTCGTACCTTCAATAAAGAGATATACGTACATATATAAACCTTGTCGTTATTTTAATTTAGGTTTTCTGCGTTTTATATAACATATTTTAAATGAGAAGTCAGTCCTGGCACCTAAATTATAATGAGGATATTAGTAATCCGTCTAACTGCCATGTGTGTGAGGGATTACGATTATGAAGTTTACCCTGACTGCAATTCGTGATAGACGAAATTTGACCACAGAAACAAAGCACCCTAAGTCAAAAAATTTTAGTTTTCAGTACACCAAAAGTGAAAGTTTGAAACCCTACTACATTCTTACTGTCAGGAAAATTAGTTTCAAAAAATTTAATTTAATTAATTAATATTATTTATGTTTAAATGTATTGGTAAAATTTTATGAGTTAAAAGCTGTGAAAAGGTTATTTTTTGTTGCCCTATGTCATTTCTTTGTAAGAAAACGTAGTGTTACAAAAATAATGAAAATACAACAACATTTTAAAAAAAAGTTGTTTCAAAAACCTGTCGTGTTTTCGAAGTTTAGTTCTGTCGTTGATTTTGTTAGTAGTCGCCTGCAAAATATAAAAAATTAAGTCAAACATTGCATCAGTAATTATTTTTGCTACCTTTATAAATACATCGTCTTCGTCGTCGTCATGACTATTTCGATAACTTTTGGGAAAATGTTCTCATTTCACTTCCACAAAATTGACTTAAAAACTAAATATTCTCATATTTATTATCTCATTAGATCATCATAAAGAAATTGTGGTTCTTCTGCTCTTCCAACTTTATCAGCTTTCTTATACGTAGTATAATAACTAAACCAACTTATATTTAAGGGTATAATCTTCTCTGGAAAACTGATTAGATTTTCACTTATAATTTACACGAGAGCTTTCTTTTTTCCGGATAAATTTTCAGCTTTTAACGAAAATTTTTGTTGTTAGGTAACTGTACGAAACAAATTGCCTAATAAAACGACTCGTCCTTCGGACTCGTCGTTTTATCGAAGAGGCAATTTGTTGAGTTCAGTTACCATTTAGCAACTAAATTTGAGTTTAAAAATGGAAAATTTATTCGGAAATAAAAGGAAAGCTCGAATGTAATTCGGTAAGTTAATTTTCTAAATGTGTAAACAATTACTGAAAAATTTATTACATAGTAATCACACTATTTAAAAATACAGTTATTAAAAAGACAGTTCTTATACATTTTGTGAAGATTACTTACAATGAATTTGCAAATTTTGTCATAACAACACTTCACAACGAACACTATGATCATAAAGTAAGCAAATTAAAGTCGGGTCAACCAAAGATAGTACGCCAAGCTTAGGTTTGCGTCGACTTTGACATTTCATTTTCACATTAAGTTCGTTGATTTTATGACATAACGAGAAAACACAAGTTGTTGTTAAGCCAACCGAAGGTAAACAACTTTTTTGCCGATATAAAAGTTAAAGTACACTTTTATCGCTGTCAAAGTGACAAAACAATTCCGACTTATGGGTTTTTTTACACATTATTTTCTTTTTACATGCATTAAATTATCAGTGTAATCAGTTGACCGGAAGAAGTAGTTTACTTCAAAAAGGAAAGCAAGATTCACCAATATTTCGTGGACTACTAAGTTTAACAAGTTTCTCAAGAATACAAATGTACCTACTTAAAAGTAAATTTGACAAAAATTTTGAAAAAGAATTTATTGAAATTCTTACCGGAAGTAGGTTTTTTACTCTTATCGAAAACAGATTTTGGCAATTATCTTGCAAGTCATTCGTTTCAGACGGATATTGTATAGAAGTACGAAAGCATTTATATACTAATTTTGAATAATTTTTGTTTAAAAGTCTTTCTCTTTTCGAATAAAAAAAAATTAAATTCACTTACTGAGAAATTTATTTTATTAAGAAGATAAAAGTATATAAAACTTGATTTGGAACAACATTGATTTAAAAAATTCCTGACAATCATGCGTATAAGAATCTCATTTTTATTTTTTTATTGTGGGGACTAAAATTTTCGACCTCGAGATTTTTGCAGATGTCCAGGTTATGAAGTCCCAAAATTGAGGCGAAACGGCTATACCTACCAGTACGAAACTTTCTATTTACGATATAATCTTCTTCTTGAGATCCGATTAGATTTTTAGTAAAATCAGTAGACTGGAAGTATGAGTTTTCTCCAGTAAAAAAAATTAACACTTCACTAATATCTCTTCTTATATCTACTTTTTTAGACAAATTTGTTTTGAAATTCCTGCCGAAATAGGTCTTTTTGTCTTAGTGAATAATAGTGCTTTGCAAATATCTCGCAAATTATGCATTGTATACAGATTTATCTGAAATACAAAAAAGTCCTAATTGGAGAAGTATTCGTTAATAGAAAATGTCAAAATTCGGACTGGTAACTTGGTAAGTAACACTTTTATTGAATAGCAGTTTTTGCGAGTATTATGCATTTTATATCGCTTTATTATAAGTGCAAGAGTATTTAGACCTAAATTTGAAACAATTTTTGTACAAAAGAAATTTTAAGAATTGGACCGAAAGTAATATTTCTTCTACTTCTATCAAGCAGCAATTTTATGCAAATATCCCGCAAATTTGACACTCTACACAGATTTATTTACAACACAAAAGTATGTAGAGCTGGATTTGGAATAATATTTGTATAAAAAGGAATTTAGTCTACGGACCTGAAGTAACAATTTTACTCTTATCGAATAGCAGTGTTTTGCAAGCTCTGTATAAATTTTTCAAAATTTGGAGCGGAAGTTTAAAACTTAATTTGGAACAACTGTTTGTATACACATTCTTCCAAATAATATTTTTTTCTTCGTACTCTAACCAGTACTAGGTAAACAATCTTCATTTTCATAGGCCATAATTTAAGTGACACACAAAACAACACAATAAAGATATTAAGATAAGGCATAAACACTGCACTATTATAGATCAGGTAAGGAATTAAAAGCCTGTAAAAGAGTAAAACATAGACACTAAGCGACTTTTATGTACGGATTTAAAATATTTTTGCCCTGTACGCCAAAATTTCCCACGCTCATATCACGGGCATATGTGTTGATTTTGCCTGAAACTAAATAGGTTAAGATATAATATCAACCTAAAATAAAGCAGCACCAGTATGAAAATTACCAGTAGGTAGAAGAGATTGAGAAAGCATTTTTGATCAAACGTGAAGCCACGAGAGGTAGTCTATATCTGCGCTTATCTGGTCATTGCGTGCTTATTTGTATATATTTAACTTACTCCAAAGAAAATTATGACTTTGTGATTTAGGGTTTTCTTTCCCTGTTCTCTTCACATTGCATAATGTAGCCTGTTAGTGTTCGGTTGATACTAATAATGCTCTCTATTCTAATAATAAACATTTATGAGCATCAATTATTCTTTTAATTCTGATAATAACTTTTGCGCATTTTTATATTAGAAAAATCTCAAGTATGTTTTAACTAGGAAATTAATTATAATATTGTATACACTGTATAAATTTAGTTGTATTTTAGTTATCTCATTTGGGAGTATTCTACAATTATAACATTTATATTCAGTGCTAGAATAATGCGCAACAATAGTTATTTACCACTTTTGAATTAAGTTCTTTCTTTTAAAGAAAAAGAAACGGTGGGAAGAACTCGGCTTAAGAGTGCGATAGGCTTCTAAGGCAACATAGTATGAGGTCCATAAATAACTAAGCTATATACAGCCAGGTACTTAAACCGATATGGAAAGAACAAGGTGCTGCGAATCACCGTTGCTGCTCCGTAATATATGCGAAATATGGACGTTATTAAAGAAGAAATTGCCACAATATTACTGTTGTGTTAAAAAATTTATGCCAATTCTTAAAGAGTATATTTATTTTGATTTTATATTTATTGGTCAAACTTCGTACCGTTTTGAAAACCATGCAGTGTCAAAATAGTTCCATCAAACATTACTGTAAATTATTATTCTTCTGAACAGTTTTGGGGATACCACTTGAAATGCTTTTATTTTTGGTGATGTTTTCAATGGTTGTAACAGGAGTCAAATAGCTGGCATAGCCTATACCTCTACAAACTTTTTACTTATAAAAACAGTCTGAATCTGCATCGTCCCCAAACAACAGGCATAAGTATTTACAAATTATGATTTCTCTTCTCTAACTCCGTATAATAATAATAGTAGTAGTATTAATCGTAAGTTTATTTATCATAATAATCATTACAATTTTAAAATTACAGTACGCACGCAATATATGTTTACAAAATATATGCATTTAAACAAGCAAACGTTCAATTAAATTTTAAATTTACATTAAAATGTCATAATTTAAAAAAAATTGTACAGAATTGAAAGCATTGTCTGTCAAGTACTTCTTTAAAACTGTTCAAACTCTATTGGCAAAGAAGTACTTTTTGGATTCAGGGGAGGATGTTGATGATTTTAACACTCCAGAAATCTGCAAATCTCTGAGTCGTCTGTAGTCTGTGGTACGGTATTTTTAGGGCATTTTTTCTTGTGTTATTGTAATTGCGTTATTATTTCTCTGCAGATCTGTTTTATTTTTATGCACATGTTTAGCGCAGGTAAGTAGGTATGCACACAGAATGGTATGTTATGTATTTTTGCTTTGATAAATCCTTGCTTACATGTCAGTTCCTATTTTATGTTGCACCAGGACCCTTACTGTTCGTTTTTGAAGGAGAAAATTCTGTTAGCACCGGAAGCCATTCTCTAGACCTGCAAGCGTTAAGCAACCACGCTATGGAAGTTGGCAAAATCAGTCAGTCAATCTTGCAGCATAGTGAGTCGAAACATTCTTAAATCTTCTAACGCTATATTGCGGTAGACAATTTATTTGTCAATTCTTCCATATGTGCATCCTAGTTCAATCTACTACCGCGGTGAACACCCAATACCTCGATGGAATTATCATTTTCCTTCTTGTCTAAACAAAATCTAGGCGGTCTGTCTAATGGCTGTTTGGTTTTAGTTTATTCGATACGTACGAATCCTCTGCCTCCATCATTGCAATATCGGTTTTGCTTGGTTTTCCATCTCTAGTTTTATCTGTGACCACAAAAGATGTTTCATCAACATATATGCAAAAAATTATACACTAGATCATTTATATAAATAACAAATAAGAAATACATTCCAATTTATTTTCAGTATATTTCAGGATACATTTTTGTATTATCATTCTTAGCTTATTAATAATGTGTAAAGAGTGCTTTTTAATCATTGAAATTATGTATTAAATCGTAACTCGCCTTTTTCCATAAAATAATAATTTTAACACGGAAATATGATTATTATTGATTTATTTATTTAGAATCTCAGTAGGTTTATTAATTTTATACTAAAAAGATATGTATTTTCATTTAATATATAGGAAGAGAATTACGAACACATTAAATATCAACGTATGAATTATAAATCTCATTATATCCATCTTGAAGACCATTTATACAAGTTAACGCTTAACTTTAATATTCCTTAATAGCATATCTTGATTTTAATTTCGCTCTCTTTCTTTATTCTTTGCACGCTGGAACTTGACACACAACAGAGTCGATTTTTCTAATTTTCCGTGTTAAATTAATAATTGCAATTTTATACAGAAACGCAAAAAATGCTCATGCCCTTGCATTATCCTTAACATTTACGCGTCCTCTGTAATAGCTAAGCGAACGAATTCCGCTATACTTAAACACTTAACGGTCTGCAGGAGTTCCTATATACACATATAAATAGATGTGTGCAATGCTAATAATATCGGCATCTAGTCAGCTGTATTCCTCTCGGCCCACTATGACCGACTGCATCTCCCAGTAGGAGCGACCTACTTCCGTATTTTTAACACTTTTTCAAACGCAAGATGTGTTTCCGCTCATGACAGTTTGCAGTTGTTTTCTGTATCTGTTTTAGAATATAAAAACTATTATTAGTTCTTTTTCGACACTGTATTTATTTTTTGAAATGGCTAATGGTGAACGCGCCTTGAGTTTCGCTACTATTAAATAATGTTGTTGGTGAAAGATGAAAAAACATAAAATAATATTAAATGTAGTAAATATTTTTTTCATGTTACGCTATAAAAATATACCATAGAAATTGATTTTCATGATGTTTTATTCTTCACTCCACAGATTTCTCCTTCCTTAAATATAATAATTTTATTGTTCTTTTTCTACTCCCATACTTTAATTGTATTATTAGATATGCTGAACCTGTACTTTAATGATGTCCATTACGATACAGATTTTCATTATGATACAAGTTTATACCCAATAGGAATACAGATTTTTCATTACGATACAAGTTTATATCCAATAGGAATGCGACATTCAATATTCAATATGGCGACTGCATATCTGACAGATATAAAAATTAATTTAATGTGACAGTTCTCTGCAATTTACAAGTAAGTAGTTAAAATTTGTGCTTTTTTGAAAATATAAACGGTAAAAAAGAGGGATAATGACAGTGAAATGTAAATTTGAATCCAACAGAAATTATGGAACAAGCCTTAGTAGCCACGAACAATTTATTACCAGCTTAATTCGCAATGAAATGGAATGTTCAAAAAATAATGTTCTTTATGTGGTCGTAGAAAAAATAGTGTATGCAACTCGCATTTAATGGCTATTAAGACACAGTACAATACTCGCCTTCGGCTCGTATTGTAATTTTCATTCTCGTCTCTTAATAGCTATCATTAAATGCTCATTGCATAATATACTAATTGTAATTCAAATTTATCATTGTCATCCACGTGTTTAAACTATTATGTCACATTGACAGGTTTGCTTTGGTGGCTTTTTGTAAGAATAATCCAAATGAAATTAATTTATTTAAGTCTGTGTAACTCTTTATAGGTCTTAATCGATTAGGGTATCTTTTAATTACCAATGTGATGGTTATTACCGCATATAAACGATAGATTTAAAATCGTCGTTATATCGTCGTACATATCTGGATAACAGCATTTTTAGAAGCTAAGAACTATGGGTAATACCAGTAAATATATATAAATGATGAGTAATTTGAAGCAAATTTTGCTTATGGGAGCTTTCATTGCCTACTCGTTTGTATTAAAGAAAGAAAGTTTGTATTAAAGAAAAGAGAAATACTGTAGCACAACGCAATTTTAAAACAGATTGATACCTCTATAAACACCATTAATTCTAAATGCATTAAAAAAGAAATATTGAAAAACCCTTTCTCTCTCCCCCCCTCTCTCTTTCCCTCTCCCTCTTCCCCTCTCCCTCTCTTTCTCCCCCCCCCTCTCACGGTATGTGTTTTCTGACGATTACTGTCGTTGTCTTAGAATAAAAAATATTTCCCTTGTCCCTTAATTCTAGGATTTTGCATAGTTGATTTGGTGCTGTACCTTTTAAATAAAAAAACATGTTCTTTGCCGCTTAATTCTAGGCTTTTTGCATAGTTGATTTGGTGCTGTGCCTTGATCCAGATATGTGGAATAGTAACGAGAAGTACTAATCATTTTTATTATTTAATTTTTTTGTTTGAAAACAATGTGTTAATCCGGATAATTTAATTAATAAATTAATAGCATTCAGACAGTGTAATTGAATACGCTCTTGTTTTTATTTAGTCCTTGCGGGTACTTTTTACTTGATGACAAATAGATGAAAGCTAGTGTGCCATGGCGTCGCTAATCTAGTGTGACTTTTTTTCTGTTAGACAGAAATTTCATTTGAGTCATCAAGAAAATTTGAGCTGTCGGAACGGTAATAAGAAATATTTAAATAGTACATTATGCAATGAGCATTTAATGATGGCTATTAAGACACGAGTATGAAAATTACGGTACGAGTCGAAGGCGAGTGTCGTAATGAATACGTACATTACTTTTTTGAACATTCATTTCATAAATTGAGAGTAAAATTTTCCGTACATTTTTGCCGACTTAACTGGTTAATTGATTGTATATTGGAATGTCGCATTCCTATTGGATGTAAACTTGTATCTTAATGAAAAATCTGTATCTTCATTGACATCATCAGTACAGGTTCAGCATATCTAATAATACAATTAAAGTATGGGCGTAGAAAAAATTAGTTACAGCAATCCAGTGATAAACACTTAAGTGGTGCAAATGGTTTTTATCTTAATCATCTACTATTGGCATAGAATACGTACAATTAATTAATACATGTAACATTAATTAATAATAATTTATATATAATAATATAACTCAATATGCCCCAATCATTATTTGAAGAGTTTTTGACAATGAGATTATATTCTTGCACATATGTTGCGATTTTCAACTCTCCACATTCGCATGCACTGTAAAAAAAATATGGGGAATTTTACTCCGATAATCGGATGCAACTTTTCTACCTCCGATATCCGGGTAAATTTCCTGAGCTGAGTAATTTTACCATTCATGTGTAAAATTCCAAAGTAAGAAGGGAAAATTGCAAGTGGTAAAGTAAACTTACATGGGAAAGTTAGCATGCAAAGGCAATTTTGTTGCGCGGAGGTGATATTTAATGCTTAATTTTACCATCAAGGGGTAAATTTACTTCTCACAATTTAACCTTTTATAGGGGAATTTTAACCACAGAAAGTAAAATCTGTCCTGCTGTAGTAATTTTATCCTCATACTAGTAGTAATAAAGTTGCATCCGATTCTAGTAATAAAACTACCCTGTTTTACTGTTCACTTATACTGCATGCATTCACTGTAAGTAGCGATATGTAATGCACTTACAAGCCGACCTTGCACATTCTTTCATTGTCCTAAATCCAATCATAAGTGAATAGAAGTCTACACTTTCTACTGGAAATTAATTTAAATCAACCGCGCATAAGGTTTTTATAAGAACTCCGAATATATAATTATACTGCATAGAATTAATTGACATTTGTTATTCTACTATTCACTCTATTGATGTCGTGAGCAATTAACGAAAGGTGGCTGGTATGCTCAGCTTTCATACTTGATGTCGGTACTGTGTGGGATATGACAATATTTTTCCGAAATGGTGATACATTTCCTTCAAGACGAATTACAATACTTTGGTAATATGTTGCAAATACGTTAGAAGTCGATGATAAACACTAGAAAAGTCAGTGATTAATAAATAGATTAAAGTCAAATGGTAAAATTTCACTGCGGCCAGAGTTGGGCATTATATATAATATAGGTAATTCCACGAAACTCTTAAATTGCCACAAAAATCTGAAAGAATAAGATTGACCTTTTGGTTGCATCAGTTACGTTTAAGTACAGCTCTTATTGCAGTGCGTCATTTACACTATAATTATATAATTTGGTGGGTGTTACATAATTTACATTTTGCCCAATTCTGACTGAAGTACGTTTTTTTAATTTTTAAAACTATAAGTAGAGGAACACCTTCAACTTCATTCAACATCGTTTTATTTCTTGTTATACATATTTACATTAAACATTATTTCTTAAATAATTCGGTAAGTTTACTACTTTTGCTTGTGTTTTCTTTTTGTTTTTAGTGCCTGAAACAGAATTTATTTTCATACAATAATATTGAAAAAATAACATTGTGTGTGATATATCTTTTGGATATTCCAGGTTAAACATAAAATATATAGCAAATAATTGATTTAATTCCTCTCTTAAATATGGGGTGCCTTGGTTCAGGTGCTGCTGTTCCATTTTTATGACATAACGATGAATATTTTCATTGTCATCTGAAAACAGAAATATAAATAATTCAATATCACCTACATATTTGTATTTTACCTTTCCTACATAAAATGTATGGTGAACTATTATCTAGAAGTTGCTTTTCGTCCTGGAAGTAATTCAACCTTAAATATTGTTCGGCATTTTATAGTGCCTTAAGGGTAGCAAAGCAATTTTACGGGAACAAAGGTCTATAGAGGTGATGGATGATAGCAAATTAGCAACATTTAAAATATATAAAGAATGTACATGATATTTGTAATGAAAATTTGAGTATTTGAAAAAAATGGGTACCAATTTCTTGTGTTTATCACTGGTTATCTCCACTTACTGCAGATCCTTAAGTTAAAATTAAATTTAACTATCTACATGTTGTAATTTACATACTTACATTGATTTTACAAATAATGAGCTTAACATTATCTCCAAAATATCTGCATATAACTTTAATTACACATCGTAAAATTCCGTCTTCATCACTAGGAATAGATGATATATTTATTTCCTTTTTTCCCCAAATTCTAAAATTTTAGAAGCTTTGCTTATCATTGCTTCAGAAAATACTTCCACTTTGTGGTTCATGAGTTTTTCATAGTGCCAATAAGTTCCTGACTGACTCAATAAAATTGGCTACTGTTCTTTAATTTCACATAGAGCAGGATAATTCGTGTTTAGAAAGTCTCTTTGCTTTGCATAAGTTTTGTCTAACAATTTTATAACGGTTTAATCAAAAACATCGTTGTTAATGTCTTCGTTTCTCCTGATCATTGTCAGTGTTTTCGTTATTTTCTAGTGGTGGTTGCGAATTGTGACAACCGGATTTTGCATTCTCTTCTTTTTTATTTTACTTGGTGCAGTGTTGCTGTCGTTGGACGGTGTCCTTTTTTTATTTTGCTCGTTCTTATTCGTAACTGTAACATTATCCTCATTGATTGAACTTACATCGCGCTTAATTTTATAAAAATTATATCGATAAAAATGTGTTTTAAGACTACTAACACTTTGAAATAATCCTCTTTTGTTACATAATGGACACTCAATTATTTTTCCATCCCTAATATGACCGTATAAATGAGCTAAAAGAATTTGTAAAGATCAACCGTGAAATTACATACATTGCAAGAAAATGCTAGTGGTTTGACTTTTGGCAACACACTTCTATGTGTACGGTAGATGTGCATGTTGAAACGTTTGCATTTACTGTATTCCATAAAGCATTCGGGATATTTGCAGTAATACCGAATGTTTCGTACATTTCGATGTTTGTATTGATGTTGGTTATAATCTGATATTGTTCGAAGCCTTGAATTACAAACAGTACATTCATAGTTATTATCCATCTTATTTCTACAACAAATAAGTATGTAAATCAATCTATTAATTAGCAGTTATTTTCTTGTGTTATTTAGAGAACATGCACAATTATTTGAAATAGATATGGATATCTTAACATGGCTGCTAAATTTATAACGCAAAAGCACATACAATAAATATATTTTCTTTTGAAACCAGCTTTATATCAACAATGGACTTTTGTATATATACGTGAGGAACATCGATGCTTCGAAATACTATCAAAAATGTAAAATACCTGTACATAGGCTAATAAAATAATGTACTTAACCCTCCAAACATATCACGTACACACATGAACAAAGCAGGTACTGTTGTTTCTTAATAAAAAAACATTTTCACATAAACATTATTATTAATACTCACCTATCGTAGAAATCGGCAACACAAGCAGAGTTAACAAAACATGCAAGAGCATACAATAGATTATAGAATGTGTAACGCGACTGTCTTTGAGAGCATGCGTAATAGGTATGGTTTACTTGCAATTCTTCACTCATATTCCACCCAACTAAGTATATTTATTATATGTTCCAGTGATATAAAAATATTAGTACCTATACCACTTCAAATTCTTTAGTCGCACAAAAAACGTTTGCTATGATTTGTGCCTCCGATATATGTAATTCAGTTCAATGAGTGAGATCAGTTATAATGTACATACTACGTTAGATAAAGTGAAATAGACGACTCGCTTGTATATTTCAATACCACATATTTTCACTTATCAGTAAATAATATTACTTTTTGCAGACAGTTTTCCTTGCTATAGATAGGGATACTCCATGCATTCGGGAATACTACTTTTCTTGGAGTAAATTTACTTCATAAAGGGAGTAAATACCCAACTTAGAGCTAAAATTGACTAACTCCTGACAATTTTCCCCATAAATTAATTTTACCTTAAAAACGGCAAAAATTGGTCTGTTTTTCGAGGAATTTACGGGGAAAATTACCCTCATTTTTTACAGTGTGGGACGTCAGCAAAACCAACACTCAATTAGATTCTTGTCATTCCCATAGAGATGAAAAGTGTGTAATCACACTTAATATCTTACAATTTGCACTAACAGTCTATTCATTCCGCAGGTTACTTATTGACTTTTAGACAAAGAATCATTATTATGATTAACATCAAAGCAAAATATAACAAATCTGAAGGCACCTCATCCAGGCAGAGATGATGCAACAGAAGCCTACGAGTGTTAAATAACCATTGTAATTCTACCAATTAACATTCTAGGTAAATTAGTAGATTGCATTTCACAATGTATTTATACAGTCAGCAACCAAATAATAATACAAAGTAATAAATCGGTCGGAGTTATTTTATTGAATTTTAGAATTGAGAGTGTTTGTTTCATTTGACATTTCTTTTTCTAGTGTTTCTGAGAAAGTGTATTACTATCCTCAACAGTAGAAATAATTACATGTCGTATAGTTTTATATAACATTGCAGTGACCCTTGATTTACCTGTCGTTCCAAATCAATATATTCCGGAAAAAATAGTACCATTCATTGAGAAATAAAATTTCATCTATCTTTTCTTATTATTTCGACTTTTTTAAAGTTTGCAAGATTTTAATGTGCCTCCGTAACTTTATTTATAACATTAATCATATAGGTTAAAAAGATAAAGAACAAATCAAAACAAGCAAAGAAATCAAATGATTGAATCTAATTACGCCAATTAATTGTAAATTGTATATTTTCGACATTAATTAATAAATGAAAAATACACTTATTTATAAAATTATCTGTGCCTCTGTTTATAAAAAAATATTATGACACCAAGGCTAATGAGCAGTTTATACTAAATTTCATAATTATTATTAAATGCCCACTATAAATAAAGATATATATCTATTTTTATGTCTATGTACTTAGCATGACTATAAATATCTATTGCAAACTGCTCACTTGTTAAATAACCGTAATGATAGCGCATGAAAGTTCCTTATATTTAATTTCTAATGTTATTTTATTCCACAGCCGAACTGCAAAAATATTTACACCAAATAGTCGGCCAGAAATTATTCATATTTAAGTTTTAATAAGAGTTTACTTTACAAGAGTTGGCAGACTGGGGTGCATTTGAGAAAAGCACATTATAGCACTAGTTACTTCAAATAATTGTTTAGAAATTATTCTCGATATTAAATATCTAGAGTAAAAAAAGAGAGTAATATTCTTGGATGCAAATTCGGTTGACAAAACGGATTCGATTTGTAATGCTATTATTTCAGTGTCGAATCCAATTTAAATTTGTAGTAATACAAATCTGAAATTTAATGTTTTCTTTTTGGCTTGTGACGTTTCGAATAATTATTTCGGATCAGCTTCATACATATTTTGCAATTTAAAGAAGAAGAGAATATTATATGACGCCACAATTTAGTTCTTATTATACTAATGGATTTGCCTATGTTTGGGGCTATACACTTTTGACCTCATATATATTTTAAGTGCATTGTACTTTAAAAACGTAATACTAAAAGGAAGACTGCACGTTAAAAATACGTTAAAGTATAATATATAAATAAAAACGTTCAAGATTTAGATAATATAATATCTCATTTTATATGTCAGCTGTGATCAAATGTGAGTATTGTGAAACAAATAAAAGAAAAAAATATTATTTTACGTGAATATTGTTTATTGTTTTGAAATTAATCCTACTTAACAAAACCATAACCTTTCCACTTTGCGTGAAAGATATGATGCAATTTATCTAATACTTGTTTGAATCATTCTTCAAAGATAAACTCACGAAATTTTCATTTCATCGTGGTAATCAGACGTTTTTATACCTTCGAAGACGTTCATCTTTAAAAAATAAACTGCACACCATCTATCGTACAGTATTTTTGATATATTCATCTAATTCTCGAAGATTGAAATGCCTGGCTGATTTTTCTTTGTATTCTTTAATTATGCAACATATGCATTTGATTTTGCTAATCCTATAATAAATACATTTTTTCTTGCATATTAAACTAGTCTATCTATCCTACTTAGCGTGTTGGATATGTTCATTTTATTTCCTATTGTTCAAAAACGGCGTTACTTCAAGTGCTTCATTACTTTAGGAAAAAATGAAATAAGAATCACTAGATGCATAACATGGTGTGCAGGGTGAATCTTGCACCTCTACAAAGCCGCACTTGTCGCTTACTTCACGGACTTGACGAGCTATCTAAACTCTGCAATTATCATGAAGCAGCATCCTTACATCACATAACCAAAAAAGTCTTTTTCTACTCCCATACTTTAATTGTATTATTAGATATGCTAAACCTGTACTTTAATGATGTCCATTACGATACAGATTTTCATTATGATACAAGTTTATATCCAATAGGAATACAGATTTTTCATTACGATAAATGTTTATATCCAATAGGAATGCGACATTCCAATATTCAAACAATATTCAATATGGCGACTGTATATCTGACAGATATAAAAATTAATTAAATGTGACAGTTCTCTGCAATTTACAAGTAAGTAGTTAACATTTGTGCTTTTTTGAAAATATAAACGGTCAAAATGAGGGATAATGACAGTGAAATGTAATAATTGACTCCACCAGAAATTATGGAATAAGCCTTAGTAGCCACGAACAATTTATTACCAGCCAAATTCGCAAAAACGTACGGAAAATTTTACGCTCAATTTATGAAATGGATTGTTCAAAAAATATGTTTTATTATGGGGTCGTAGAAAAAATAGTGTATGCAACTCGCATTTAATGTCTATTAAGACACTCGTATTCATTACAATACTCGGCTTCGCCTCGTATTGTAATTCTCTTACTCGTGTCTTAATAGCTATCATTAAATGCTCATTGCATAATATAGTATAACGACACTGTTCTTGCTGTATGGTACTTTTCAACTTTCTAATTATATTCTTGTATATACTTCCTCTATTTTTCTAGAAACTATTCTATGGATTCAATTTGAAAGAGTCCTTCTATAATCCAAAACACCATCACCTCATCTTTCATGTTCAATTCTGCGTTCTTTTCGGCTGGTGGCGATTCGATTCATTATTTTGGATCATCTGCATACCTATTTTACAATGTAGTGTTTCAGGCTATACACTTTTGACCTAATATATATTTTAAGTGCATAGTATTTTAAAAACGTAATACTAAAAAGTAAGACTGCATGTTTAAAATATAATATATAAAAACGTTCAAGATTTAGTATTCAAATTTTATATGTCGTTTTATATGTCAACTGTGACCAAATGTGAGTATTGTAAAAGAAAATATAACAAAAAAAATTATTATTTTCCGTTCATGTTGTTTATTGTTTTGAAATTAATCCTAATTAACAAAACCGTAACCTTACCACTCACTCTACGTGAATGATAAAACTCACGAAATATCCATTTCATCATGGTAGTCCGGTGTTTTTATACATTCGAAAGAGTTTATTTTTTTAAAATAAACTGCACATCATTTATCGTATAGTATTTTTTATACGATATGTAACGCACAACTTTTTTTAGAAGAAAGTGTAATAGATGACACTCTAAGAATACCTACATACAAAATATAGGCACATCTTTACACTATTTTTCCACATAGTTGCTAAGTCTTGCAAAACATTTCTCCCATTGTGGCACAAGGTTGCAAATACCCTTTGCATAGAAGTCCGTCTTTTGTGAGTAGAGCCATCTGCCGACAGTTGATTTGAATTTGTCATCGAAAGTAAAGTATTTGCCGGCCAAGAATGTCTTCATCGGCCCGAAGAGATAATAGTCTGACGGTGCCAGATCCGGACAGTGGATGATGGAGCACCTTCAACCCAAACCACTCTAGCTGAATACAAACAGGAGCGGTTTGGATTGAAGGTGCTCCAGCATGCACCGTATAGTCCGGATCTGGCACTATCAGATTATCATCTCTTCGGGCCGATGAAGACATAAGAATGTCTTCATTGGCTAAGAAGCCGGCAAACACTTTACTTCCGATGACAAAGTCAAATCAACTGTCCGCAGATGGCTCTAATCACAAAAGATGGACTTCTATGCAAAGGGTATTTGTAACCTTCTGCAACAATGAGAGAAATGTGTTGCAAGACTTAGCGACTATGTGGAAAATAGTGTAAAGATGTGCCGATATTTTGTATGTATTTCTTGTGTGTCATTTATTACACTTTCTTCTAAAAAAAATGTTGTGCATTACTTATCGATCCTCCCTCGTATGTTTGTCAAATTCTCGAAGTTTGAAGTGTCTGCCCGCTCTATCTTTAAGAGGTATTAGTTTCATCGTATTCTTTAATTTTGCGACATATGCATTTGATTTTGTCAACCTAAAATAAAAAGACATATTAACATTGAAGTTGTGGCGCCAGAGTCAGCTATAAACATGGAAAGCTGGGCAACAGAATTGCAGTTAGAAAACATTATCATTAGAAAAATCTGACTTTCGAATCTCTGGTTTTATATTGTGATTAGTTTCCTTCTGATAATTAATATTTATATTATGAGTAGTGGTTTTACTACTAGCCACAATTAGTGACCCCGATGAAGAAAATTAGTTAAGAAAAATGTGCCTAAAGAAAGAGTAAACGGCTGTTATGGTGTTGCAATTAACATAACTATTGTCGAAGTAAATAAAGTTCGCAACCCCGACATCAAAGTGCCACCGTTTTGGCAAAACAATCCCACACTATTGTTGGCCCAGGCTCAATTCAGCATACACTATGTCAAATCGGACGACACAGCAGCTTCAGAATTCAGTGTTTTACAACAAGTTTTGGATCTGATAAATACTCCTCCTGAAGTGTACTACTGCACATCTATCACCGGAAGCGGTCGCCGAGTGCAAATCAAATTTCGTAACTGACTGTACAATCACTGGGAAGGAGGTAATGTGGCGAAGGTTCAGCTATGAAAATTCAAGCCTGGGCAACAGAATGGCAGTTAGAAAACATGGGTGTAGGCACCACACGACTTTCTTATACGTATCTGCATTCCGAAATGTGTATACAGAAGTGTTCCAAATTAAACTTTAAATTCTATATTTCTTAATAAAATAAACCTCTGAGTGAAAGTGTTAATTTCGGTCTAAATTAAAAAAAAATATACAGATATTATACCAAATTCATCTCAAAATTCTTTTATTCTCTTAATAAATCTCTATAGAAACATAATTTGAGAAATATTTGCAAGAAACTACTATTCGACACCAGTAAAAGCTTACTTCCGGTCTAAATTTTGAAATTTTTTAATATAAAAATTGTTCCAACTCGAACTCGAACTTTTGAGTTCTTAATAAATCTATATAAAATGAAAAATTTGCGAGATATTTGCAAAGAACTGCTATTTGATAAGAATAGAAGTATTACTTCCAGTCCGAATTCTAAAATTTCTTTTATACAAAGATTGTTCTAAATCTCGCTGTAAATACTTTCGGACTTATCATAAATCAGTATAGAAAGCATAATTTGCGAGATATTCGCAAAAAACTGCTTTTCGATAAGATTAACTGTTCCAACACGAGCACTAAATACATTTGTATTCAGATAAATCTGTTTAGAATGCATAATTTTTGAGATATTTGCAAAAAAAAACCGTTATCGATAAACAAAAAGACCTATTTCCGATAGGAATTTCGAAACGCTTTTTCTATAAAATCTTTCTAAAATTCACTTTTAAAAACGATTTGTATTCTTTAGAAATTCGTACTGTTTGGCCGCTCTCGTGGTGAGACAGAGAGAGAGAGAGAGAGAGAGAGAGAGAGAGAGGGAGGGAGGAGAGAGGGAGAGATAGGGAGGGAGAGCGACACACACAGAGAGAGAGAGACGTTTGCAAAAACTACTTTTCGGTATCAGGGGACTTCAAATCGGGGACATCTGCAAAAATCTCGAGGTCGAAAATGTTCATCATCATAGTACTACGTAAGACATTATCATTAGAACAAATAGAACACTATGACTTTTGAATCGCTCGTTTTATACTGTGATTAATTTCTTTATATTAAATATTATCTTGTGAGTAGTGGTTTTACTACAAGCTATAAAGTATGTAATATCTTTATCTTGCTTGGTGTTTTGGTTATGTTCATTAAGTTTGTTTCGTAAACATTCTTTAAAAAACTGTTCTCGTCTTAATTGTAGGAATCGTAGACAATGTTTCAATGTTGAACTTAACGGTTTGCTTTGACCTGCCTGATCACTAATATTCGTAACGTACTTGAACGTAGAGATTGTATTTAACACCGTAAAATATAATAAACCAAAGCAAAAATATAAGAAAATGTACACATGTTATGGCTTATTTATGTTATAAAATATGTCGAATATTGGAGACTTGTTTTTCCATATTAAATTTGCCTACGCAGAAACCAAAGAAATCTACTAAAAATTAGTACCATTTTGGAGCGATATTTGAATCACTATACTTCTTATTCTGAGACAGCTAAAAATATTCTGGAATGTATGCTGAGTTCTAAAAATAAATAAGTAATAATAATGCGGTGATAATTATTATAGTTAAGAGTTCGTGGATATGCTTGAAATTTACTTTGGGTGTCACAAAAACAGTGCGCAAAGTTTTAGAATCTATGGAGAACGCTTCCCGGACAGGCGAGTACCGAATCGCCGTCAGTTTAGTCGATTGGAAATCGATTTGAGACGGCATGGATGCTTTAAAAAACCTAGAACACAAAATCGGAAATTTCGAGATGAAAGTTTTACTGTGTGTTGAGGAGAATTATTGGACTTCTATATAAGAAATTACTTCAAATCTACAAGTTTCCAGAGTAAATGTGTGTTCAGTTTTGAAAAAACATAAGTACAAAGCATTTGTGCCGCGCAAGATATCCACACATTAAAAGGTGATCCAGCACGTCGTATAAAAAATATAAAAAAATACTATAGTCCGACGAATGTCAATTTACAAATAAAAAAAAATTTAATCGCTACAATCATCCTACAGGAATGTAGAAAATCCACATGTTTCCGTAGAACAAGCTCCACAAAGAAGATTTTTACTTAATATTTGGTGTGGTATATTAGATGAACGAATAATAGGTTCAATCTTCATCGATGGAAATCTTACCCAGCAAAAGTATTACAAAATTAATTAGACTTACTAGAAGTTCTTGACAATTTATCCTTAAATGAAAGAAATAATTTAGTTTTTCAACAAGAGGGGCTACTCCACACAGCGTCATAATCAAGTGAGAGTTTTTGAATAGAGAATTTAGAGATCGTTGGATGGGAACATGATCTGACCCTGATGGTTCTTTTCTTCTTGGGCTATTTGCAAGATATCGTTTATACCACACCTCCTGATACAGTCAAAGTTTTGCGAAATCGAATAAT
Organism: Amphimallon solstitiale; assembly: GCA_963170755.1. Taxonomy (NCBI): domain Eukaryota; kingdom Metazoa; phylum Arthropoda; class Insecta; order Coleoptera; family Scarabaeidae; genus Amphimallon; species Amphimallon solstitiale. The sequence goes on along the minus strand of OY720676.1, from coordinate 140,629,446 downwards.
TGACGCATGTCAGGAAATGTCTCGAGAAGTTTTAACGAATGCTACGTTAGATGTAATACCCAGGTGTCATCGTTGCCTTGAAAGGGACAGTACCCAGTTTGAGTATTTCCATTAATTTTTTGTTAAAATAAGTTAATTTCACTGAAAATTTTTAAAAAAGATCATTGTATTGTAACGGTTGTTTTATTGAAAATACCTTGAATGTGAGAACGTTCTTATTTAATGTAAGGTTCCATCAAAGCCTTTTAATTTTAGACATATTATGGTTGACACAACTTCATACTATGGTTGTCATGGTTACAGTACCGGTCTCTTTAAGGGTGAGATGATTATTGGAAAGTGATAGTACATTTAAACAAAATGTTTTATATTTTTTAACAAATTGAAATAAAACAAAAAACTGTATTGTGCTACATCATTGAATTCAGAAAAAAAATCTTTATCAAATTCTATGAAAAAAGTAGCAGGTTGCCATTTAACATAAAAAAGTTGATTATCGGTCCTTGACGAACCGAGTAGCTAAAAATAAAATTTGATATTTCTCTAATAGTACTTTTTAATTCGTTTAATTTGGTATGTCGATTGTTACAATCAGATTTCAAATAAAGGTGCTACGAGCTGGGGCGTTTTTTTGTGGACACACAGAGAAAATAAAAAATAATAAAAATTAAAAATATAAAACTAAAAATATCTTTGTCTGTTTTTTTCAGCTAAGTAAGCGAATATTTGTTAGTATTCTCGTATACACATATTTTCCGCACTTAGAAAATAGTAACTTTCTTTTGATGATTAAAATGAAAAATATTTGCTATCAATTTATTAAAATGCTTCCTTTCATATACTATAAATACTTTATCACTGTTACCTTGCAGGTGAGCCTACCTAAGCAGATATATTTAATAATGGATATTGTCAAGTAAGTGTAAAATAATGGACTTCAGCAGATTTTACAAAACAAGAATGTGGATGTCAGCGTCATCAATAAACAATTATGCAACTTTGCTCGTCTGGCTTAAATGAGAACTAGATTTATTAATATAAATATAAATAATCATGACAATCATAATATGAGAAGATGATGACTTACAAAATGATTTGACATCATTATATTCATAGGTTAGCTATTTTGTTTTCGCTCATTAATTATAATAATAATGTTTTTATTGTGTATGTATACTACAATCTGTTCTGTGAATATAAAGTAATACAATTATAATTAATTTATTAATTGATGATGGGGTATCGTATCCACACCACTAAACTTGCTTCGCAAGCTTTTAAATTGATCGAGTACGAAGTTTCGTTATTTGGTAAGGTACAAAATGTTTACTGCTAAATTTAAAGATATCTGGGAAATATGTACAATACGCTAAGGACAATAATTTTTAAAATGACGGGAAAATAACATCAACATATTATATACACAAAATACACATATGTATTTTGCAGGTTAGCATATATAAAAAAAATCAGGAGAAAAATATTGTAACTATAAAGAATAATCGCTATTTTTAATAACACATGTGAAGAAGCAGAAGAGAAAAATATTTAAGTAATAAAATTAAATATATGAAACAGCGATGACCCAAATCCCCGGTCGTATAAACGGCATTATGCAAGAAGTGATTTTTGGGCACTATAAAAATACCGCACAATCTGCAAAAATAACTCAAAGAGATTATGATATTTATAATTCGCACCAGGCACCGATTATCTTTCAAATATACTGGAAATTTAATTTTGGGGTAAATTTCAATAATATCCTAAATATAATGCAGGTACTTACTAATGTAACAAAGTTATTGAAATAAGTGTTATAAGTATCTAATAATTTTGACACATTGCTATGTGGAGTCTTTTGCAGTAAACAAAACATTTAAACAAAATCAGTTTATGTCGGTAATATAAGTACTTAATTATCTTGAGATTTTTTCTACAACAGTTTTATATGCAATCTTTGTAGTAAATACTTTTTGACTTTGTGCATGTGTTGCCAGGAAATGTATTTTCAGTTAGACAGAACACTATTTATAAAATCATGGTTTATTTGAACGACTAGTTCCAGAATAAGATTTCAACTTCTTTTAACAAACAACGCTTCGTTATTATGTTACGTAGAAGAAAACACATCAGCTTGATAAATTCAATTCAAATGTGTTTAGAAGCTAACCGAAAGTCTAAGTATATGCAAATCAATATTATTTTATTAATTATGGAAAAATATATATGTATTGAAACCTCTCTCTCTCTCTCTCTCTCTCGCCTCTCTCTCTCTCTCCCTCCTCTCCTCTCTCTCTCTCTCTCACGATGCTGTAATTTTCGATAAAAAGCTAAAACATGAAATGTTTGTGTGATATCTTTAAAACTGTCTGACTTGCTTACTTCGTCGGCAATCTTTGAAACTCTTATAAGACCACTTTCTTAATATTTTATTGGTTCCTTCTTCAACATGCTTTCAGAATCTTGGCTAGTTATCAATTGATTCCCCACTTTATCGAAATTGTGTAAACCTAAATTTGATCATTTAATATGACGGCATATCTACATATTAATCATCTCATGGAAAATATTCTAGGTTCCATTTGCTTTCCTCCTCAAGAATATGATAACGCTTTTGTGATCTAGCTAAACTTCACTATTTTTTTTTAGTTACGGCTATATAACAATAAAAAATTATGGATGTGAAAAAAATTAGATCTGTCAAATATCAAAATCTCAGCAACTGGACACAGTCACTTGTTTTTGTTAGGGCTAGGTAGATATGGTAGGTAATATAAAATCATTTTTTTGTTACAGCGGAATTAGAAGAAGTCTTCAATACTTTGTACTTTTGGCGAATATTAATATTTCACTGTTGTTTATTACTAATAGTGTATGGCCAGTTTGGTGTATCTTTATTTAAATATATGTAACTAGCTGGCCCGGTAGACGTCGTTCTATCCTCTCCGGTAGGTGGCGCGATTAGTTCGATTTGCTTAAGTTCCTCTGTAAGAAAGTTTGGACAGAAGAGGTTCTTGTTAGTGCGATTGCAGGATAGGAATGGAGACCGAAAAACGGCCTATGTCGAAATTCAAAGAAAAATTAATATTTTATAAATATTGGTTGCCCTTTTCTCATGCAATATCCCGAACCGCAGTGTTTGCTTCTGCCCACATTCTCAGGTTGCCTAGATTCAAAGTGATGTTAATTGCACCACACTATTTAAATATGCTACCGCATAGGCAATAGGTGATCATTAATGGTTAAGAAAAATAGGAGGACGGGAAGGGTAGGGGAGTTTGGGCAAATCAGTTGAACAGCAACAAAATGATGAAAATGAGATTGACAAAAAACCTCAGATTAGTTAAGTAAAAACAAAAAACTTTTGATTCCAAAAACAAACAATTGAACAAAAAAGTAGAGATGCTTTACGCACAAGTGTTCGTCCAATATATGTTCATAAATATTCTATTACACAGTAAACGTAGTACGTGCAAGCTTGCTTAAACTTTCCAGAAAATATCATAAAAAAAGCTGTCGCTTATTGTCCATAAGTCATATATAAAATAACTGAACAGAACAGAAGATTTAAAGAAATTAATTATATATGAATTAATGTTAAAAACTGTATTTTATTAACCAGAGAAACTAACTTTTCCATATTATATGAAATAAAGAAAAAAACCACATTTATGGCAAATATGCTATAAATCATTATTATATTAGGATCTTTCATATACTACACTTTAAACACTACTTATTCCTAAGACAAATGGAAAAATGATGAAAGTCAAATTAAAGCAATTAATTCCCTTATACGCTCATAGTGTTTTATACGAAAAATTGATATACAGCGTGAGTCAACTACGCGGGTAAGGCCGATTGTGCCTTTACGAGTAAAGATATTTCGAAGCGGTTTTTTTCTTGTGGTAGCTGTTCATTAGGACCACATTTTAAAAATATTTTGTATTATACAGAGTGTTCCATAACTTGGTGGCTAACCATAGTTACAGGTTTTTAAATGGAACACCCTATATATTATTGCATTTTTGAATTCTCAGTATAATTTTTAGTCAAAAAGTTATAAGATAGTATAGGCCGAAAGTGTAAAGTTTTTGAGTTATTCCCATTTCTCTGAAAAATTCAATGTTTGTATAAAATTATATTTCTCGAAAACGACGTATTAGATAGACAAATTTTTTTGCAATATTGTTTATAATAAGAGGTCCTAATAGAAGCATGTTTAATTTTTTTACAGTTACTAACTGCATGTGCAGGAAACTGGATTAAAATTAGATGACACTTTTTGTATAAAAGTCATTTTTTTAAATGGAACACCCTGTATATCAGTTCATTTTTGAATTTTTTATTAAATTTCGTGTCAGAAACATGTAAGACGTTAATACAGTAAAAGTGACTATTACAGAGTTATTGTCGTTTTTTGATATGCTTTCGTTAGTTTTTGCAAAAAAGTAATTTTTTTCAAATGGAACACCCTGTATATTATTTCATTTTTGAATTTCTTATTAAATTTCACGTCAAAAACATGTAAGACGTTAGTACTTTAAAAGTGACTATTACTGAGCTATTGTCTCTTTTTGATATAATTTTGTCAGTACTACACTATATTAATTAAAACCTCAAAACTGACAAAATTATATCAAAGAGAGACAATAGCTCAGTAATAGTCACTTTTAAAGTATTAACGCCTTACATGTTTTTGATGTGAAATTTAATAAGAAATTCCAAAATGAAATAATATACAGACTGTTCCAGTTGAAAAAAATTATTTTTTTGCAAAAACCAACAAAAGTATATCAAAAAACGACAGTAACTCTGTAATAGTCACGTTTTACATGTTTCTGACATGAAATTTAATAAACAAAGTTAAAATGAACTGATATACAGGGTGCTCCATTTAAAAAAATTGACTTTTATACAAAAACGTGTCATCTAATTTTAATGCAGTTTCCTGCACATGCAGTTAGTAACTGTAAAAAAATAAAACATGCTTCTATTAGGACCTCTTATTGTAAACAAAACTGCAAAAAATTTTGTCCATCTAATACGTCGTTTTCGAGAAATATAATTTTATACAAACATTGAATTTTTCAGAAGAATGGGAATAAGTCAAAAAGTTTACACTTTAGGCCTATACTATCTTATAACTTTTTAACTAAAAATTATACGGGGAATTTAAAAATGCAATAATATATAGGGTGTTCCATTTAAAAAACAATAACTATGGTTAGCCACCAAGTTATGGAACGCTCTGTATAATACAAAATATTTTTAAAATGTGCTCCTAATGAACAGCTATCACAAGGAAAAAACCGCTTCGAAATATCTTTACTCATAAAGGCATAATCGGCCTTACCCGCTTAGATGACTCACCCTGTATAGTGGGTAGCCTCGAAAAAATTTTGGCGGCAACCGTCAGATACTTCACTCTCAAATATCAAATAATAAGAAAAATATGTTTGATATATTTAATAAATAAAGCCTTGCTCACTTGTTTAGTTATAGCAATAACGAAATTTTATAGTAAAGTAATTTAATTACCAATGTAATTCTTAATAAATGTGGCAGTCTTGAAAATACAGGATGTTTTAGTTTAGCACATACATAAGTATATATGTGCTAAACTAAAAGGTAAGTCAGATTATCCGACCATTTCAATGAGACATTCTGTATAGACACCAGAAGTTTTATTTGAAGTTCACTTGACAAGTTTCTTTCGATACTTGAAGGACGCGTGTAAATATCACAACATTAAGAGCGCATGATAGTTAACCAAATTAACGTCAATGGAAACTAGAAATTATTTATACAGAAATGAACTGTTTATTGTTGAAAAAATCGTGGTGTAAATTATAACAAGTACACAATGTTTTTGTTTGTATGGTAGTGCGCATTTCTAATTATTATAGTCATATTAAAATCCTTGTTATGACAAACAAATGTGTAGGTCGTTTTAAGTATGAAAATTCTCATCATACTTTTATAGTTCATAGTTATATGTATAACGGTATCTATGTTCATTTACGTCTTATAATAACAATAAGTAAAATGTAAATTGTTCGATATGTATTATTCTAAAAAGCGCTCTATTGCGGCTATAATGTAGGTAGAAGTTTAATACAGCAAAGATTATCCTTGCCTCACTTATATATATATATATATATATATATATATATATATATATATATATTATTTATTTTAGTTTCTTGGCCGTATATTGTATTTACTATTTAAAAGAAACCCATTGAGAATTTCTTTGTTTCAAACAACTTTTCTTGGTGTAGCGGCCTCAATTAAAATTACGAATTGGATTAAAACAACAAAATTTCTTTAACGTTTCGACTTTTATTAAGTCTTTTTCAAAAATATTAAAAAGTTTACATAGATATACATATAATGTCAAAACCACAACTGTAAAAAATAGAGACAAAACAATGAAACTACAGAAAACATTAATTTAATTAATATATTTACATTATTATAACAATGAGAAAAAACGGTGGACTTACCAAAGTCATTTCGAAATAAATATCCATTTGAGAGGTATTTGATGTTTCCTCTTGTTTTTATTACTATTTCTTTTTTTTTTTTTTTTTTTTGTTTGCATTACATTTTAGTGTAGTTTCCTAAGTTAGTGGTGGAAACCAAACATTTTATTTTATAATTACTTTTCATAATTGAAATAACTTTAAAATTGTAAACGGTTTTGTAAAATTGTGTGTGTGTCTGGTGCTTGTATACATTAAAATATTGCTTTAAGTGTATGTCTATTTTTTCGCGTACAGCTTAAGTTTTTTATAATAATTCTTCTTTTATGAATATAAAAGTTGTTATTTTCAACTAACACGGAGAGGATATTTCTGCATGTACAGTATGTTTCAGAAATATATGATTATTGTATAAGAGGGTAATAAAATTTTGATAGGCCATCGATCTCACTTCTATCATTAACTGCATTACTATTCTGTACTATGTGGATCATCTCAAGGACATTCCTTGCCTTTGTATTCGTCTGTTTTGTTAAGATTTTAGTATTTGCGAAATTGAAATTATGGTTGAGGTTTGTTTGGTGTTTTTTTAAAGCCGTGGAGTTTTTGGCATATTTATGTCCCTTAATTCTCTCTTCTAATAACTGTTTAGTCTGACCAATATAAATTTTGTTACATGTCTCACACGGGATGCTGTACACTACGTGTGACTGTTTTAGGGGTGGAGTAGGATCTTTAAGTTTAGTATATAAAAATTTCATGCTGCTATTGTTTTGGTGACCTATTTTGAAATTATATGGTTTTAATACTTGGCTGAGTTTTTCTGATAAATGCCTTACATATGGTATAGGAATATAAGTTGGTTCTGGAGTTTGTTTATTTATATTTTTTGTGATTCTTGTCTCTTTATTGTAAAATTTGTGTAGTGTTTGTTTGACAATTTTCTTTATGAAGTTATCTGGGTAATTATTATTGTTTAATATTTCATTAATTCTGTTTATTACAATTGGTCTATATTCTGGGCTGGTAAGGTAAATGGCTCTATAAGCTAAGGCTTTAACTACGTTTCTTTTTTGTGATAGAGGTTGTATGGAATTGTAGTTTAAGTATCTTCCAGATGCGGTGGGTTTCATGTACCATATAGTTTGAATTTTATTGTTCTGCTTGAGTAATGTCATATCTAAAAAATTTATGGAATTATTTTTTTCTATTTCAATAGTGAAACACAATTGTTTATGGAACAGATTGAATTGAGTTTGAAAATACTGTATCTTTTTTTCTGGGATCAAGGCTATGCAGTCGTCCACGTATCTTTTGTATAACGTCGGTTGGAAGTCTAAGTTTTTTATTGTGTGTTCTTCAATGTGTTCTAACACAAGTTGGGCAATGACACTTGATATGGGTGCTCCCATAGCTAAGCCTTCAATTTGTTTGTAGAATTTAGTGTTATACTGAAAATATGTATTTGTTAAGGTTATTTCTATTGCTTCTAAAAAATCTCCAATAGGTATTTGTGTAAAATCTTTAATTACATTCCATTTTTTTTTTGATAACATCTTTAGCTAAATTAAGTGGTATATTTGTGTACATTGATTCTACATCTAATGATATTAATTTATGATCTGTATCAATTTTGGTGTTTTTTAATTTGTCTTTGAGGTCAAAAGAGTCTTTTAAGTAATATTCATTTTTACCAACTACATTCGATAGTATGCCCGCAAGGTACTTTGATAGGTTGTAAAATGGGCTTTGTATACACGAGACAATAGGTCTAAGTGGGATATTATCTTTATGTAACTTTGGATAACCATATATTTTAGGTGGTTGTGCATTATAAATGAAAAATATGGTAACTCGACAGAATACATGGAGTTTCACAAGAATAAAGCAAGAATTAGGACTCGCTCCACATAACAAAATAAAGAAGATCGTTAAATTGGAAAATAAATACGCAAGATTGAAAAACAGAAGAACATTTTTAGTTGTTTGTAAACAAAACAATTTAACTCCGACCTTTTTGAATTTTAAAACGTCACATATACATTTTACGGACTATGGACTTACCAATGCATTCAGTAAAAAAGTAAGTACTTTTACACACGTTCTTTTAAATTACTTAATAACAGATACATTAAAAGAAATAAATAAATTAAAACTCATTATCGAATCGAATCATATTGATTTAAAAAACAATATTACCAGTCATATGTATAGCGAAATTCAGATTTGGTTGAGGGATAGATATAATTATTTTTTCAATGAAGTTAAAATCAAACACTTAAAGAAAATTGAAAATTTAAAACAAAAACAAAATCCACATCAAAAGAATTCATGCCATAATTTAAATAAAAATTTTAACAAACATTGGATAACAAATTTATCAAATAGTCACATACCCGAAAATATTTTAAAAGTGTTAAGTTTAGGCCCGAATTTTGCAATTGGTCAAAATAATATTAATGACACGGAAAAAAATACCCCCATTAATTTAATTATAGCAAACATTGAGGCGTATATAGAAAACATAAATGAAAAAGATAAAAACCAACTGCGTTCAAAAATTTGCAACACCATATCCAATTTCAAAAATTCCAGTAAACCTCAAACATCGGAGTCAGATCACATTTTTCTAAAAAAACATATTAAAGAAACAAAAGAATTTTTGAAAAAGAATAAACATTTAATAGTTTTAATAGCAGACAAGACAAATAAAACAGTAATTATGGATAAAGTAGACTATGAACATAAAATGAATTCTTTGTTAACTCAAGAAACTACATACACAATGTTACGAAATGACCCTACAACAAAATATCAAAAAGTAAATAACTCATTTATCAAAAAATTAGAAAACAAACAACTAATATCACCTAATACGGCAAATTTGTTAAAAATCAATAATGCACAACCACCTAAAATATATGGTTATCCAAAGTTACATAAAGATAATATCCCACTTAGACCTATTGTCTCGTGTATACAAAGCCCATTTTACAACCTATCAAAGTACCTTGCGGGCATACTATCGAATGTAGTTGGTAAAAATGAATATTACTTAAAAGACTCTTTTGACCTCAAAGACAAATTAAAAAACACCAAAATTGATACAGATCATAAATTAATATCATTAGATGTAGAATCAATGTACACAAATATACCACTTAATTTAGCTAAAGATGTTATCAAAAAAAAATGGAATGTAATTAAAGATTTTACACAAATACCTATTGGAGATTTTTTAGAAGCAATAGAAATAACCTTAACAAATACATATTTTCAGTATAACACTAAATTCTACAAACAAATTGAAGGCTTAGCTATGGGAGCACCCATATCAAGTGTCATTGCCCAACTTGTGTTAGAACACATTGAAGAACACACAATAAAAAACTTAGACTTCCAACCGACGTTATACAAAAGATACGTGGACGACTGCATAGCCTTGATCCCAGAAAAAAAGATACAGTATTTTCAAACTCAATTCAATCTGTTCCATAAACAATTGTGTTTCACTATTGAAATAGAAAAAAATAATTCCATAAATTTTTTAGATATGACATTACTCAAGCAGAACAATAAAATTCAAACTATATGGTACATGAAACCCACCGCATCTGGAAGATACTTAAACTACAATTCCATACAACCTCTATCACAAAAAAGAAACGTAGTCAAAGCCTTAGCTTATAGAGCCATTTACCTTACCAGCCCAGAATATAGACCAATTGTAATAAACAGAATTAATGAAATATTAAACAATAATAATTACCCAGATAACTTCATAAAGAAAATTGTCAAACAAACACTACACAAATTTTACAATAAAGAGACAAGAATCACAAAAAATATAAATAAACAAACTCCAGAACCAACTTATATTCCTATACCATATGTAAGGCATTTATCAGAAAAACTCAGCCAAGTATTAAAACCATATAATTTCAAAATAGGTCACCAAAACAATAGCAGCATGAAATTTTTATATACTAAACTTAAAGATCCTACTCCACCCCTAAAACAGTCACACGTAGTGTACAGCATCCCGTGTGAGACATGTAACAAAATTTATATTGGTCAGACTAAACAGTTATTAGAAGAGAGAATTAAGGGACATAAATATGCCAAAAACTCCACGGCTTTAAAAAAACACCAAACAAACCTCAACCATAATTTCAATTTCGCAAATACTAAAATCTTAACAAAACAGACGAATACAAAGGCAAGGAATGTCCTTGAGATGATCCACATAGTACAGAATAGTAATGCAGTTAATGATAGAAGTGAGATCGATGGCCTATCAAAATTTTATTACCCTCTTATACAATAATCATATATTTCTGAAACATACTGTACATGCAGAAATATCCTCTCCGTGTTAGTTGAAAATAACAACTTTTATATTCATAAAAGAAGAATTATTATAAAAAACTTAAGCTGTACGCGAAAAAATAGACATACACTTAAAGCAATATTTTAATGTATACAAGCACCAGACACACACACAATTTTACAAAACCGTTTACAATTTTAAAGTTATTTCAATTATGAAAAGTAATTATAAAATAAAATGTTTGGTTTCCACCACTAACTTAGGAAACTACACTAAAATGTAATGCAAACAAAAAAAAAAAAAAAAAAAGAAATAGTAATAAAAACAAGAGGAAACATCAAATACCTCTCAAATGGATATTTATTTCGAAATGACTTTGGTAAGTCCACCGTTTTTTCTCATTGTTATAATAATGTAAATATATTAATTAAATTAATGTTTTCTGTAGTTTCATTGTTTTGTCTCTATTTTTTACAGTTGTGGTTTTGACATTATATGTATATCTATGTAAACTTTTTAATATTTTTGAAAAAGACTTAATAAAAGTCGAAACGTTAAAGAAATTTTGTTGTTTTAATCCAATTCGTAATTTTAATTGAGGCCGCTACACCAAGAAAAGTTGTTTGAAACAAAGAAATTCTCAATGGGTTTCTTTTAAATAGTAAATATATATATATATATATATATATATATATATATATATTTGTATCAAAACAATGAAATGTGGGCACCACACGACTTTCTTATACGTATGTGCTTTCTGAAATGTGTCTACAAAAATTATTCCAAATTGATTTCTAAATTCTGTATCTTTATAAAATAGACACCTGCGCAAAATTATTACTTTACGGTACGGACCGGATTTTGTTCTTTTATACAGAAACTATTACAAATCCAGCTCAAGATACATTTATTCTCTTAATAAATCTCTATAGAATGCATAATTTGAATAAATATTTGCAAAAAAAAAAAAACTGCTATTCGATAAGAGTCAAAGCGTTACTTCCGTTTCGATTTTTGAATTTTTGGTTCAACAAACATTATTCCGAATGCAGCTCCAAATACTTGTGTACTTAATAAATCTGTATTGAATGCAAAATTTCCAAAATATTTGCAAATAACTGTTTTTCGCTAAGAAAAAGTCTCACTTCCGTTAGGAATTTCGAAAAAATTTGTTTATAAAATCTTTCTAGAATTCACTTTCTAGGTCTTTTGTGTTTTTTTTTGTCAAAACTTATTAGCTGAAAAAATATTAGTGAATTTTGATTTTTTTTTTTTACTGAAGAAAAACTGCCACTTTCGGTCTACTGATATTACCGAAAATCTAATCAGATCTCAAGGATAAGGAGAAGGTTAAACTCGTAAATATGAAGTTTGATATTGATAGATATAGCCGTTTGACCGCTATCATGGTCACAGACTGACAGACAGACACACATGTTTGGAAAAACCAATTTTCGGTATCAGGGGTTTTCAAAACGTGGACATCTGCAAAAATATCGTGTCCGAAAAGTTTCGTCATTACAATACTTTCTTATACTACGTATAAGAAGAAGGTAAAAGTAACCTCTAGATCAAAATAATAAAAGGTATCTACTTATATAACAAGGTAGCATAACCGAATGTATGTGTTTCTAGTGCGGTTCTGGGACAAACATACGATTCATAGAATTTACTTGAGCGAGACAAACACAGAATTATTACCTATGCCGTGATAATTTATACATTTCAGCTTAATAACATTTTGATGCCGTTTGTCTTTGACATTACGCTTTGACGTTTGTGTTTGATCGAATGGTTTATTTTGCATTCCTTTCACAATTTCTTAAACTCTCTTTATTAAACTACAATGTCAGAACGTGATAAATATAACGTTACAACCGGAAGAACTTGTTTTAAATTTGTTGCAATATTTCCAACGAGAGAAATATGATGGTGTGGTCCTATAGTAAACTTTACATCTATAGATCAGCTAAAGAATGAATGATTTCAAGTCTTACTAATTCCTTTTTTGCGAGTAGCTGATGCGCTGAAGGTGAGAGTAGCTACAGTAAAACGTATCAAAGGCAAGTCAATAAATAATGCTGTTTTATCTAGTCCAGAGAAGAAAAAAGCCCATAAAATACCGAAAACTAAATATTTGGCAAAATACTCTTCTTAATTTTAGAAAAACATTTTAGAATTACAAACATTAAATGCAGAAAATGCTACTGAATAATACAGGATTTAAATTTAAAACATGAGGTGTGGCCACTACACGACTTTCTTATAAGTATGAGCGTTTCAAATTATACACAAGTTATTCTAAATTGTGTAAGTAAAAAGTGTTACTTTCGGTCCGAATTTTGAATTTTCTTTACTGGAAATCTAATCAGATCTCAAGAGGGAAATTATACACGCAAATACGAAATTTGGTATTGATACCTATAGCGGTTTGCCCGCTATCGTGGTCAAACACACAGAGAACGACATTTTTTAAAAACAACTTTTTTGGTACGGGACCTTCAAAACGTGGACATCTGCAAAAATCTCGAGGTCGAAAATTTTCATCATCACAATACTTCCTTATACTACATATAAGAAAGTAGATGGCGGATAATCGCAAAGCATTAGTGGAACGATCCAGTATAGCCGTAATGAGATTAACATTCTTCAAGAATAACTTGAAAATTTTGAATTCTCCTTTTCAGAGAAAAGTGATATTTCTGGATAAGAGTTGAATATCTGAAGGACATCCAAACCCGTGTTGGCAAGGTAAACGTTGTGCAGAGTATTCGTAAACCCGAGCTCGTAATAAACATATTGGCAGCTAAGGATATGGAAAAGAATTTTTTTTATAATTTTCCATTTTTTTTTATTACTCTTCTACTATTAAAAATAATATAACATAATGTAAACAAAAGTAGACCAATGACAATTAACCTGTGCTCCGAAATCAGTCCATGTCAAGTTACATTCGGTTCACCGAAAGGTTTCCATAGAATTATAGTAATGAGTAGATTAAAATTTTATACTTTTAAACTACATTTTATGCAAAGCAGTAACGAAACACGTAATAAAATGTAATGCTCTTTTTACCACCCTGCCCGAAGAAAAGTAGCAGTTGGGGGAAGGGAGGTGATCAAAAAATATAATATATAAAAAAAAATTGTTTAATTGTTTCTTTCCGCCCCTCTCACCCACCCTCGCTCGGCGCGGTAATATTCCGGTACATATTTATCAGACGATTCATTATGCATATTGTTTCCGTAAATTTCGTACTTACAATTTTGCTAAAATTCAATCAAAAGAACGTGCAAATTGAAGTTAAATGTTGTGTTATGAGCTAAAATAAACATCAATTATTGTGATTTTCATTATTACAATAAATAAGGGATATACAATGCACAGTGTAACCTGCAAAATCATCTACGTCAGTACATGATTTACTAATTATTTCCTTTTCTGTACCTTCTACACAAAAATTTTCTTAATAAAAGTTGTTCTGTTATAGCTGATCTGTAAAGAACATTACTTATTTTTTCAGAAAAACTCCGAAATCACCTGCACCCTTCAACTGTATTTTTTCGAAAATTCTTCAGAAAGTGCTAGGAAATTGACCCCAAGCATGATTGCAATAAATACGACATTTTACTCGTCCGTATACATTTTTACTGCCACAACGCTTTAAAAAGAAATGCATTTATCTTAATTCTGTCGGTTTAAAATTAAACGTACCTAAACAATGAACATTATTATACAGTAGTAGAATAAGAAACCTTTTTAATATAGACCGACACATATAAATAAAATAGAAGTACTAAAATAAGTAGAGTACCTACAACGAGAACAAAGAAATATAACTAACAAGTAGGCGAGTAGATCCAAACCTAACAGCCAACTTCAAAATGTGAAATACACAAGAACTACGGCGGCAAATTCAAATGTACCTCAGATATTAAAAATTACATTTTTATATGAAACAACCATCAAAATGTTCAGAAGGAAACAGAAAAGAGGAAATGCAATACATGAATTAATTTGTAAATATTATGTATCATAAATGTGTTGTATAATATTGTTTTGTTACAGTAAGCACACATATCAAATAATAAAAGTTATTAGGTAATATTTTATACCAACAGCATAGTTATTGAGGTATACAAGATAATTGATAAAATATCGTCAACAAATACTTTCCCGCATATGTGCATATATTATAATATTCCAGATTTGCATCGAAAGGGTACCTGCACATCCTTGCACATGAAAACTTTTATTTGTTTGACCTTTTATCGTCCACAATTTAACATTCATACTCTTACTGTCTTTCTAAAAGAATAGTTATTAAGTTATTATAAAACTGATCTACTAATTAAACTGTTTAAAATTGATTATCCCGAACTTAGTTGACATTTGGCGATATTTTCTTTAAAATGAATTTTAATTTTAATTGTTACTAGAATAAAAAACGACTTTCACGCTGACTAGTTAATAATTGAAAGTCATTTTCACGACCAAGTAAAAATTCATATTATTTCAACGTTTACAATTACGGAAATAAATATTGTAGATGCTTCTATACTACCGGCTAAAACTTATTTAGCACGAACAAATTAAACACATGAAGATGAGAAATTTGGTATTCAAAAATATGTTAACCAACAATTTGTGTACAGAAACTTCTTTTTCAGCATTTATTGTTCATTGATTAGGTACTCCTTGGAATTCTATTCGCAATAGACATTTATTTATGTGTAATTTATTAAACATTAAATCGTGTATATTTTGAATTTTGCGTAATTTTTAATGTATTGTGTATTACGTATAAGAACTGCTAACTTTATACAAATACTCCCAATTATTAGTCGCTAAAAATAACTTGTTATTACTGTGTTTGCCTGATCATCTTCAGCCGTTTGATACAAGATTTCCCAAACATACTTAGAAAATATGATATTGAAGGTACCCTGAAAGATCTATCATCAGTTCTTCGGAGTAAATTAAAAAAAAAAAGTTGTGAAGTGCAAAACTGGTAGCTATCAAGATGTATTAACCGATAGTCCCTAAATTCGTGTTAAATCATAATCTAAAATAATTTAATAATTTTAGATTAAGGTCCTAGAGACCGTTTTTCACAAATTACATTTTTTAATTATTATAACGAATAATGAATATGAACTGTAGATGAATACATTTTCATGTCTTTCTCAAACGATTCGTCAGACAGTTTTTATTGCGCAAACTTTTCTCCTATCGCCCATATCCCTCCTATTCATGACAAATATTATTTTTAGCGTCTCTATTATAAAATTCTTCGATTACACTTGTTCTTGGCATGCTAGAGCAACGTTTACCAATAATCGCTGTTTTCCTAGACCTGACGGCAACGTTCAATGCGCTATAACTTAGCAACTGTCGATTGAACAAAAAAAAGTTTCATACAAAAATTGTAGAAAATATTATGCTCTACAACTTCGATAATCACATTTTTTTGTATTTCCAAAAATTATCGAGATATTTTCGAAAAACAAAAAATCATTCAATCGATTATATCTTGGCAAATATTAACAATATGGAAAAAAATTTCAAAAAAAAAAGACGGGATATGTTATCCTCTATAAAAAAGGTTCGTACAATTTTTAACGTAAAACTCACCGTTTTCGAGATATTTGGAAAAACGCGTTTTTCAAGATGGCGGCTAACGCTAGCGGTTCTGGACGACACAAATTTGGTTTTATACTTAGGAGATACCCTCTGACATAATCCAATCGAAAAATCAAGTGATAGGATTGTTTGCGGAGCGAACCCCGTTTTTGGTGCTTAAATTCCTGGACTATATAACGTAATCGTAAGTGCCACGCTACTGTTTTACAAACACCCCTAAACTGAATCGGATGGGACATAATGAATTCGCCCAACTCTAATATATTCATAGCGCATTATGACGTATGTGATATTCTCTAAATGTTTTTACTCTACTATAACAGTTGTGTCTAAGACTCGGCGCACACTTGCTGCAAAAGTTATTGGGAGGCTGCGTCATTTTCAATCGCATAAGAAGAAATGCATAGCAACTCATGTGGGAATTCACACGTGACGATGATAGCTATCTGACGCCGAGATAGTTATCGATGTTGCCGCAGGGACCTGTGGGACGCGCGTCACATTTCTATACTGCGATAGCTGGTAGTACACATTTTGTATGCGGTTGGGTGCACATTAGCGGCAGCGTCAAACCTCCTATCGAGCTTGTGAAGTCTACACCATGTCTGATGAAAATGTGGATGTCGAGCTTTTCATTGATGAAGTAAAAACCCAGCCGGTAATTTGGGAAGTCTTTTAGGTACCTCAATGTTACTGCCAGCATCTCCAAGGGTGATATAGGAGATCTCATGTAGGTTTCTTTTCCTTGTAGTGCGTCGCTGATACGACCGGCCAATTCGTGAAAGGATCGAATTGACATTCGAAAATAATTAAAAAACTTGTCATCATCTACCCTGAGATCCGTCAAGCAAACATTAAAAGCTCCCCTCAAGTATCTCTTGCTATTGTATGGATGAATCCAGTACTTCCTTTTTCTAATCTCATTTTTACGATTTACGTACTTGTATACTAAGTACTCAAACACAATTACTTTTTCAATTTTTGGGCGCGTACCTATACGATCCATTTCAGTTGGTGAGACTGTCGCTGAGGTTTATCTCCGTGAAAGTGTGCATTGGAATGGTGATAAGACGCAGATTGAAATGACGTAGCGTCCCGATAACTTTTACAGCAAGTGTGCACCGAGCCTAAGAGAAGCAGACCCATCCAAAAATAATCAACAGTAATTACATAAGTGGTGATAATTTTTTGATAATTTTAACTAGATGCACGAACCTTTGTTGCTATAGAAATCTCACGAGTGGACGAAGTCCAGGAGTGGTATTTCTTAATAGCAATAAAGGTGAGTGCTAATCTAGTTAAAATTATCAACAAAAAATTATTACCACGAATGTAATTCGGCGTGATTATTTTTTAAACTATGTCGGAAAATGTTAAATAAGTATGTAAGTATCTTTATTAAACAATTAAGAATCTTTACAATTGTTGTAGTTAATGGTGCAATTATTGTAGGTAATAGTGCTATTTCCTTGAGATGAAGAGGAAGAAACAGTGTCACCTCTTAATTTGTTTATTACGATTGCGTGATGCTTTTCGTCAAGTTGTAGATAGGGTTTGATGGAGTTTGCAGAAGAGTGTCCTGTTATTTTTAACAACTGCTGCTCACCTACTCCACTTTTAGCTAGTTGTGTTATAGCAGAAGAACGATGTGAACGGTTTGTAATTTTTATCTTTTTAGGATCCAAGCCAATCTTTTGGGCCGCTAGTTTTGTCCATTTTCCTATTTCGTTTTGGCTTACCGGGAGATTTTTATACCACCCCTTAGATAAAGGTTCCTGCCAATATGGATTAGGTGACAAAAAGAAACGATCAATTTGAATATTTTCAGTTCTTTTTGACATTAATTTATGAAAAAGACGTACCGGACATTTGTCAGTGTTATTTTTATTTGGCGTTAAAAATTTGCTATCAGTTAACCTGCGCGATCCACCTTGTGCAGTTTTAGAAATTATCGGATTATATTCTATCCTTCCAGTTTGATTTCCATAATGATCTATTTCTTCTCTAAAATATTGCACTAACGCTTTTGACGCTTCTCCACCTCTCCATGCCAGTTCGTAGCTAGCAGTGTGATAGAACTTTCTTTGTAATCCATTTGGAGTATTTTCGTCCCATGCTGCTATCATCTGTTCTATTTCTTCTTTCTTGAGAGCTGCAGCAGATGATTTTCTTTTTTCGAGAATAAATTGAAGTTCTCGACGCTTACAATTACGCGCGTCTCTCGCAGTCTTAAATTCAATATCAGTGAATGGATCCATTTTTCTATTATAACCCTTGAAATATTTTTCCTGGATAAGTTTTGCGGTTCCATTCCACAAAGTTTTGACAACAGATTCTTTGTAGTTTTCTCCATTTTTTTTGCGCATGTTATATGCCCAGTCCTCCAAAATTGTTGCGATTTGTTTCAACTCGGTTGATGCAGTTAACTCATAATTACGTTCAAGGCAAAACTCTGAAAACTGTTTCCATATTGTGTTCTTACTTTTTTTGGTGTTGATTGGTGTTGTTTATTCGACAGCTGTTTGTATTGAATCAGCCGAGCTTTGACCAAATCTCGTGCTCATGTTGGTTTTTGTAAGATAACTAATTGTTTCTTCGAATTTATACCAATTCACTCACCTTATGTTAGAGAAAATCTCAAAAGCGAAATCTGAAGGTTGCTTCAAAATGGCGACGGTGCTGAATTTTAATGCTTATTTTGAGACAAATGGATGCGCTACCTTAACAACCAGGGCAATACTAACTTTTTTATGTATTTATTTAAACACAGGTCCAATTAAACAACTTGAAAAAATAATAGAACAATTCGTAAAATTATATTTATCGCTTATGTCATCATAAAATGTCATACATCATTGTCATCGGAATAGACAATGATGTATGACATTTCATGATGACATAAGCGTTAGTTAAATGATGGTTTCATTGGTTAATTTGACACACATGATTAGAAATAGACCAATTTGATTGGATTTCTTTTTAATCAAAAAAATATCGCTGTAATTTGCTACTAGCAAATAGTCGGTGTAATTGTGATGTTATTGGTCGATTTCAAACTTTTTCTCATTACGATTGGCTGACATAACAGTTTAAAAAATAATCTTTTCAAAATAGTGAAAACTTGTTTTCTACATAATTAAATAGCCTCATTATTTACCTACAATAAACTTTTCGCCTATCTCTATCATCTAAAAGTCATAAAAGCATAAATTTAAGTGCTGCTTAAATTTACTAAAAGCCATAAATATGTACACCTATGTGTGCATACATATCTATTGCGACATATGAGTACTCGCCAGTCTGTCGTTTTGCCAAAAAATATTGAAAAATTTACCGCGAGAGCAAAAATTATATTGATAAAGATTTGAATGAATGTAAAACGTCTGTCTTAAGTTATATCATTGTCATACTGGTAAATATTAACGACTGTTTGACGCTTAATGATATAACAGACGTTTTACGTTCTATGGCAAACGTTTATCAATATAATTTTTGATCTTGCGGTACTGTAAGTGTTATTTCGAGACGAAAAAACACTTTTCAAACAAAGATAAACAAAAATGAATAATACAGTTAATCTAAGAAAACATATAACGAAAATTATCATGAAATAGGAACACAAAATTAACTTTGATGATTTTTTAATTCTTTTCTCTATTTCGTCCAACGTACTTTTTATGAGGTAGGTCATGGCTAAAACGTAGTACACGACCAGGGTGTAGAAAGCATAAAAATTGATTAAAATCCTGATTTTATGCAATATTTAGCCTTAAGATATTCTGTTTCAGTGGAAAGTCCCTGCATACATGTCTAATGAACAGTAATAAATCGCAATTTTAAATTTTATCAACAATTTTTTCTATTTCTGGAAAGATTGTCTTGATCTCAGTTTTTCAAGTCTACTTGACCATTGCACGGAAACCCCGTTTGAATATTCTCTCAAAACTATGGTACATACTGTCATCTAAGTTGCCTTCCTTTCGCATATTAATTATGTTTAAAATAAACTGCTTCATATCATATTTCACATTTAGTTTCGAATGTGCAGAACTTATCATCAATGGCAACCCTACAATTTATTCTATTTTCGAATTCTATGTCAAAATCAGTATTGTCAGTAGGTTTAACTGAGATTACCTGTTGACTATTTTTCCGTCACTGACTCTGAATTATTAAATGATATTTAATATTTACTGAACTCGATTGCGAAGCCGTTCACTGTTCAGCAGGACAGGTTCACTATTATGGCACACTTTCCTAATGGTACTAAAGGTGAAGATGAACGATGGACATATTCTGTACAACCCTGCATAAATCAATTCACTGCGGAATGCCCATATCATAATATTGCTTATGATAAATTTCTGCACCATCGTGATAGATTAGGTACTAAAATGGTTCATGGAAACAGGCAGTGTACTATAATGAAACATAATTCTGCACCAACCATTCTAACCGAGGACACTGTGAGACATTTAAAATAGAATATACAGCAGTCCAATTAAGTCTATACGAAAATTGTCTGGACAATAAGGTTTGTGTTAGTTAATTGGAATCTGGAAGTAATTTATAAAAGATATATTTTATAGGTGTATCATATGGAAGTGTTCATAAAACCTTGATGAAACATTTACACATGCACTCCCAAAGGTATGTATACTGCAGCTATTATTTCGTCGGAATTTTGAATGCAGAATAAATTATTGTCAGTAGTTCAACAATACACTTACCAATGATGAAATATTAGATACCACATTTTTTCTGATGAAGCGTCGTTTTATTTGTCAGGTTATGTTAATAGCCAAAATGATAGAACCAGACTACTGAAAATCGACATGTTTTCCAGAAAACCAGTTTAAATCCAATAAAGATTGGAGTTTGGATTGCCATGTCACGAAGACGTATAGTTGGACAATTTTTTTTTAATGACACCATTAATGTACAAAGATATAGAGAACTAATGCTACAGCCTTTCATAAATAATTAAATGAAGTCGAACTGGATAACAGTTATTTCCACGAAGGTGTTGCTGCACTTTATACAGCACAAATCAATATAAATTATCTGACTGTAATTTTCAATAATACGCTTATCAGTAGACGACGTTAACCCACTCGCTTTCCAGATCTTACACCATTAAATTCTTTCCACTTTGGATACTACTATAGTTTCTTCTAATAGACTTCATAATTTAGAGGAATTACAAAATGCCGTTACACATGAAGTTTGTGTATTCTTTATCATGACATTTGTTTTAGTGACTAGTTATATTTATTTTTACCGTACATATATATTTTTTCTATTTATTTCAAACACTTTCCAACATCGTGGTATAAATAATTGTTTGTTACTATGTAGTTATACAGGGTGTCTCTAAAAGGTGCGGAAAAAACGCTACCACACATTTCTGAGGGCGATCTAACCCAACTTACCTCAGTCTAAAAGTGGATGCACCATTGCATTGAATTGCCACAAGAATAACACCCAAATTACAGAAGCATATGTGTCCATATACGGAATGAATTTTTTATATCCAGATTACTCATAAACGGCTGCTCCAATCAACTCCTACCAGGTATACCTTTTCTAGGTAAAAAACATTGGAGAATAAGAATTTTTATTTAAAAGTTAAATACAGTGTGTCTCAAAAAAGTTATTACGTTTTAAATGGATACAATATGCCGCAGGTGGCGCCCTCTACATTTTGCAATGAAAATGAGAGCAGATTTAAATTTTTTACCCCACGAAACCCCCCTACCCAAATATTGTGACAATATACCAATTATTACAGAAATTATTTATAAAAAACTAAAACCAAATTGAACTTTTGACACTCTGTATCTCCGAAAGCATCCACTTTTGGACTGAGGTAAGTTGGGTTAGATCGTCATATTTTGCCCTCAGAAATGTGTGGTAGCGTTTTTTCCGCACCTTTTAGAGACACCCCAGTATATAAACAATGAACATCTTATTCGTTTCATTTTCTTTATTGATTTAAGTATAATGTATACAGTAAATTTGCCCTTATTCTTAGATTTGCTTAAGTGATTTGCTATATCTGTTTTGGCTAGACACGTCTATTATTCCATTTATTTGAAACATCGCATCTCTGTCAGTGTGATGTAAATGTTTTTTTTTTATTATAAACATTGAAAACATAATTTCTTTTCTTTCTCTTGATTGATATAAATATAACGTAACATATCTATCAAAACCATATGTGCACATTGTTACGGCTATACGCAGTGACTAAACATAAGTGTTTTTCAATATTACCAACTAGTCAATATTGCCAACTTAAAAATTTAGGCCACGCAACCTTCACGTGAGACTGGCTACACGGAAATACATTAAAAAAAAATGCTAACTAAATTTCTTATGTCTAGTCCCCTATTGTGCCCCTAATTGTGCTAAAATTGTTAATAACGCAAACCACTCTTTGCACTTTTGTATTTTTTTTTCTTGTTGAATATAAAACACACCAAAATAACTCCAATTGCTCATACAACTGAACTTATGTTAATAAATAAATATTATGATTCAAACATGCAAAATCTGAACTCAAACAATGAAATCCTGTTTGCTGTTAGATTATATTTATAAAAATGGAACACGCGCCATTCTATGTAATTAATATACTGTCACTAATCATCCTGGAAGTTTTTCAAGATCAGTAACAGCATTCTCTGCAGCACGTTTTCTTCATTAATTACATAATACATACAAATTGCACCGATATTCTTGACTATTATCATTATATATAGGAAAAAGACGGGAATAGTAAATATATTGTTAACCCGACAAAAATGGAATATGTCGTAGATTTGCACTTCCAGTAAAGACAAAAATATTTACACAGTTGTTAGACAGTTTAAGTACAACATGAAAACATTACTTAAAAAGAAAAAGTTCGCCGCAGCTGACTAAAGAATAATGGTGGTAATGGACAGTACAACACAAACAGACCAAAGAAAATGTTATGTAATTGTTGCCAAAAATGATTTTATTCTTATTATAATCAACTGCTAATGTTGCCGTATTTTAATTGTTTTGTTGTGTAATGCCTGATTTTGTACGTGGGGTGATGTATTTAAATAATTCATAAAGTAATAGATTACGTTCATAAGAAAAATACACATCTATCTCATTATTATACCTATAGTTTAACATGATTAGCATTATACTTTTCGTCTTACAAAATAATAAGAATGAAGTGTTACTACCCACATATATCAAAATAATGAACCAGAAGAAAAGATTATATGTTAAAATACTGTACCGATTCCAAAACTTAAAACGCGAAATATACCTACATATAACACCAGATATATATTACATTTTAATAAACAGTAAATAGATTAATATAGATGGTTGGTTGCAACTACATACACGCATATATCAAAATAATAAGCCAGAAGAAGAGAATAAATTAATTACTGAATTAATTGTTTAAATACCTAACTGATTCTCAATTTGCACTGGAAAAAATGTACATCAGTCATATTTGTAGGAAAGCATATATATCTACCTTTATAAGTAACAGATTTGTTAAGAACTTAACATATTTTATTTTATTTTATATTATTGTTTCTTACTCTACATATGAATGTTTTTCTTTATTTTGATGTGTTATTATATTTTTGTAATGTATGTTTTATTTTTTTAATTTTTAATTATATTGTCACTTAATGTATTTTTTTACTTACAAATATTTGAGCATACTGATGCGGAGCTTGCTTTTGGGCGTATACAGTCTCAGCGTCCGAGTTTATTGTCTGCCGGCAGGGCTACACGACTGTAGATCGAAGGCGATGCAAGGCCTCCTATGTATACGT
This sequence comes from Amphimallon solstitiale, assembly GCA_963170755.1. NCBI lineage: Eukaryota > Metazoa > Arthropoda > Insecta > Coleoptera > Scarabaeidae > Amphimallon > Amphimallon solstitiale. The sequence goes on along the minus strand of OY720676.1, from coordinate 140,605,147 downwards.
ACGGACGGCAGTGTCTGGCATGTGCGTATATGTAGGGGCCATATAGCTTCTCGAGCGATTCACATGTATGTATATGTTACCGTGAAAGACCGAAAGTAGTGAATGTCAACATCCGCCGGTGGATGTCGACAAATACCAAATGCCTTGGTGAAAGTCCGAACATTTCTTAATTGTATTATAGATTCGGACTTTTACCGGTATATGTCGACAAACACAAATGAGGTCCGGTGAATGTCGGAAACGGCAGGTCGCAACAAGTTTTTAGACGGTTCCAGCATCTTGTTTCAGTTAGCTTTGCCTTCGTCAGTCTAACGCAACGTTTGACAGCCTGCGGGCACGCTCCCTAACCTAATTTAATTTTCTTATTAGAAATTATAATTTGTATTCAATGGCTACTACAGTGAATCGTGATAAGTTTTTTGAAAAGTTACATGCCTTAATTGGAAGTAAACGAGAAGACAATTGTTTTTATTTTTCACAAGAAAAGTACTCTAAAATCGTTTCTGAAGTAATTTCTGCTAAAAGTAAGTGTAGTACACCTTTGGACTACAGACGTTTAAAACGCCCTGCCCAAATTGGTGATACCGTAAGAATTCAAGTCCCTGATGTCGACCGTGGTCGTACAGACCCTCGAAATGTGTTAGCGGTTGTTGTTGGAATAGAGGATTCAGCCTTTTATAGACTAGCTAACAAAAATGGTACCTTGAAGCAGCTTTTCACCCGTAATCAGTTCGTAATTTGTAAAGAAAAGTTAGTTTCCATGGACGAAGTTTCAACAAAAGAAATGTCGCTAAGAGAAGCAGCTTCTGCTAATTCAAAAAGTGGAGGGCAAGGCTACACACGTTGTAACTGCAAAAGAAAGTGTTCCACGACTAAATGCAGCTGTAAAAGCAAGGAACTTTTGTGCAATTCGAAGTGTCATGGTAGTTTATGTTGTTGCAATAAATAAGATATTGTTATTATTTTTTATATTTCATTTTATATTTTTATGTTCTACTGTTTGTTTTGAGTTCAACAAAGTCTTTTTCCCATATTATTTTAATAAATAAAGACCTATGGGGTTTTTTTTTTATTTAAAAAAAAAATGTTTTTAACATACACCATGAGTGCATGCTGAATGTCGACAATCGCCGGTGTAAGTTAGAAATAATGAAATTTCACCAATATTTCGGACATACGTCAAGCAACGTTGAGAATGTTGACATTCACCGGTGAATCTCGACATTCACCAGATTTCGGTCTTTCACAGTAACATATATATGCTGTATATCTTATGTTCGATGTAGAGCGGCCACGAAATATCAAAACCCACCGAAAATAAATAAATGTGTATTTGAACTGAAATTTAGTTTTATTTTACGGTACTTTCAAAATAGGAAGTTTCCTTAACAGATTACTGGATGGTTTTTTTTAGTAATTTGCTTCTCACTTGCCAATTCCAAGTAATTTAGAAAAAAGTGATTTTGAATTGAATTTTTGTAAAGAAAAACTTACAGTTATATTTTTTTTACTCACAGATTGGCTTTTGAATGGTAATAAATATTTTCAATATTACTAGTAGACACTAATAGTGTTTGTTTTTATTACAAATTCTTATGGCAACATCAGAAAATTCTCACGGTACTTTTAGTTCACTTAATGCTCTAATTAAACGAAAACTTTCAAAATCTGTATAAAAAATAGGGGCTACACCGGTGAACTAGCTTTTGGCGAAACTGACAATAAATAATGGTGTATGTTCCTACATTTAATCGGTAATTTACGTTGATCATAGAAAGTTTATTTATAAAATAATCAATTATTGGTTATGTCATTTCAATATCATTCAATTGTAATTATAATAAAAAAAATAATTCTAAGACTAGTTTCTTTAAATATCTTATTCTCACTAAAAACTGTTCTCATTTAATTTAATAAAGTTCTATGTGTAGCAGCTACATAAATAATTATTAATTCGAAATTTATCGTCATATTTAACTTTTTTGGAAATGGGTGATATTAAATATAAATGTATTTTGTAGATAACTGCCAATTAACTTGAATTAACACTTGTTTAAATTCCCAAAATCAGGAAAGCTAAAAACAAGGTGGATGGAAAGTGATACATAAAAATTCCGTTCCGTCAATATTTCTCCATGCAGTCAATGAAATGAAATCATACCAAAAATTCCGGACCAGTTAAATATTCAACAATTGTTGTAAATCTTCATACATGTGGTCCCTTTAACTATGTCTGAAAACCAAAATGAACATTCACCAAAATGTTCTCGCATTCTGTATTTCAATGGAGCTAAGTTAGTACTTGTTCTAGTTATTTAAATGTTTTCTTATACATTTTTGTGTTAAAATGTTTTTTTATTAATAACACTATTATAAATAAAAAATATGATATAAATTATATTGACAATTACAGTACGATCACAATTATAAATAATTTCGCCAAAGTCCTCGATATATGTCTTCTAATATTATTATTACTATTGCTCACCAATCACATCAACACTGTTACCGATTGCCGTTCACGAAATAATGCTAATTCCTTTCCTTCGTTACCCCCACCAAGCAATCACTTTGTGAGGATGTAATAGCACTTCAGGCATTATACACGGTTTTTCTATGCCCCAGAAGCTTCAATCTATTCACTTGTCAGGATAAGTCAAAATGCACCCCGTCACTTATGATGAGTGCATTGAGTGTGAGTTAAAAAATCTTTCACATTCCTGAAGAGATTTGAAAAGGTTTGGCTGAGATTTACACATTTATTCCACGTTAAGAGGAGTATAGCAATTTATGGTTTATTATATTTATTTATTGTACTTCTTCTCGCTCCATAAAATCGCGACGATATCCTAAGCATTTTGCAGCAATGAGAGGTGCTTCCAATAAGGCGGTAAATTTTAGGCTTCTAATATTAAGAATAAAATGAAAATAATACATATCGTAGAAATATTCTAGAGTATACTGGATGATTCATCGATTTGACAAAGTAAATTTATTCTTTAATAAGTACTTAATAGAATATAACATTTGGGCATATAAGTTCAGATTTGGATTTATCGTTAAAGGAGGAACCTTTTTTTAATGAAAATTAATGGCTAAAGTTAATATTTTTCAAGTTATTTATGATTAATGTCAGAAAGTACCCTTAAACCTTCGTAAACAGCCTGTATATATAGTGTTTTTTAAAAAATGTCTGTGTGTGTGTCAGTGAGCGCGCGCGCGCGCTCGTTTGTGTAACCACGATAGCGGTCAAACCGCTTTAGCTATCACTTCCGAATTTTGTATTTACGAGTATTGTACGCTTGGGAACTGATTAGATTTTCAGTAAAATCGGCAGACCGGAAGTAGCAGTTACTTCAGTAAAAAAATTAAATTTTGCCAATATTTCGTCAACTACTAAGTTTAAACAAATTTATAAAGAATTTATATCTACTTAAAACTTAACAATTTTACTTAAAAAGTTTTTCGAAATTCCTACCGGAAATAGGTCTTTTACTCTTATCAAAAATGAGTTTGTTGCCAAGATTTCGAAAGTCATGCTTTTTAGGCAGGTACGTTACGAGTATAAAAGTATTTAGAATTTAATTTTCAACAACTTCTATATAAAAAAAATTTAAAATTCGGACCGGAACTAACACATTTACTCTAATCGAATAGCAATTTTTTGCAAATATGTCGTAAATTGTGCATTCTACATGTATTTATCAAGAATACAAAAGTATTTACAGCTAGATTTGGAATATCTTTTGTATAAATGAAATTTCAAAATTCGGACCGGAAATAACACTTTTACGCTTAACGAGTAGCATTTCTTTCGAATATCTCGCAAAGTATGCATTCTGTGGAGATTTATTAAGAGAATAGAAGTACTTTTAATAGGATTTTGAAAACGTTTATATAACAAATTCTTCAAATTTGGCTTATTTTTCTAAGAAGATAAAACAATTGAGAACAATTTTGTATAATTTGAAACGCTCATACTTATAAGAAAGTCGTGTGCAGGCCACACCTCTTTTTTTTTGGGTTGTTTTTGTCTAGTTTGCTGCCAGGTAAAACCTATTGGCTTTTAGAACAAATTTACAAAGAAAATTTGGGCGAGAACCTCAAGCAAAATACACTCTGTCCCCTCTACTCCCTCGCATAGTCAAAGATAAAGTTATTGACGTAAATAGTTAGATATTAGAAAAAATATATTTACTTATTGATTTGCATTAAGCTTTAGTCACTAATCACCATGATTACTTACACATCTAATGTCATTGTACGTACATGAGTATATAGTAGGTGTAACGTACAATCTGTTTACAATTACTTTACTTACATATTAGGTTTGTTGAAAGTAATCATAATCAATTAGTGCACCTAATAAAATATTGGATCGTCACTCAAAAATAAACAGGAAAACGGGGAAAATAATCACTAAATGATTTATCAATGTATTAAATGAAACAAAAACAAATATAAAATGCTTGAGTCATACACAGATACCTATGTACCTATCTTTAATAATTAATTTGATAATATTTAAGCAACAAAACAGTTCACAAACTTTATTTATATAACGTACATACACATCTATTTCCTTATATGAACAAGTTAATTCGAGTAATTTAATTAATATATGACATACAAAAATATATTTGGCCGTGCGATTTCCAATTTATTAAACGCTGTGGCTAAATGTCTGCGGACGGTCTTGCCCGTATAAACAGGGAGTTCCGCCGAGAGTTGTGTGTAGACATGACACGCCGTATAGGCGTATTTCTTTTGACGATTTCCGCCAGTCCGCTACATGTTACTATACTACACGAGCATTCCTCCGTAACGGTCAATGTGCGTGTGAATCTGCATCACAAACTGCATTCAGACAAATTTATTAACGGGTAGTTAGAAGAGAAATTATTAGGCGATATTTCAGCAATATCTTACTTTGGTAGGTATATTATAAAAATAGTATATTATATTGGGTTACTTTAGGCGTATTACTTGTAAGGACATTTCTCGATAAGATGCTTTATTTTCAACTAGCAGTAGAACTGTTTAAACCTCATTAAAATGAAACTATTAATGTTGCTGTTGAATAGAAAACTAAAGTACAATCTGTTTATGAAGAGGATATGTCCAAAATGTATTTTTGTATATTTTTTAGGCAAAACTGAACCACAATCTGTTTCCAACTCTATCTGATCATTTCTCAGAAACTTCAGTACAGTTATCGCTATATTTTGACAAGTGTTAGTATCTATTCCAGAATAATAACATTGGAAAAAGCTAGACTGTAATATTACAAGGACCTTCATATACTTTATGATTATTTTCGCTTTTAAGGAACCTTCAAAATGGCAGATTTCAATATTGCAAGAGTCGCTCAACTTTATAATAGTTGAAATAATAAAATAAATAGATCTTGAACATTTTAGTGCAAATTTGACATACGACGTTTTTCTTAAATTCATTGCTTTAGTTATCGGTTAATGTTATCTTTGATAATTTCGTCTAAAAAAGTCTCTTATTTCAAGAAAAAAATATTTAATAGTGTATTAGTATTGTTTTGGTAAGCAGAGTGTTACTAGATAAATTCATTTTTTTTTCCAAAGCATCTTTCCCACTAATTCGGTATGCCATTGGACTAGGGAGTGCCGATTTCATTTGTACGCATAAATTTTGAAACTGAGGGTGTAAAAACATTCACTAAACTAATACATAATGACAAAAACCACTTAAAATTTTCAAAATATTTTTAGCTACTTTTAATGTTCAAAATCCCTTTCTGTGTGTTACTTCTAATATCACGCTCTACTGTGGCTTCCATTCCAAAAAAAAACACTTTGATACAGCATTTTTACCATCATGCGAGTTGCAATAAATGTAATACTATCAGTTAGTTATTTATTAATATCTGCAAAATATGTGTCACATTCAATATTTTTTTAATTGTTGTCCAATCTGCTTATAGTTGTTTCAGCATTAAATAAATATTGTAAAAGTAATGTCAGGAGAAGAAAAATCGAAGTTATTCGAATGTTCTTCTAGAACTCCATAGTAATTTGTTGAGAACCTTTTGATCTCGTTAATAACAAATGAAATTTTTAAATCGTGATACAGGGTGAATTTGGAAACATACCAGGGGGCGATGGTTACAGAGCGCAGTATTTTGGATTCCAGTTTTTGAATTATTTTCGTATTTGACGGTTTCGCACATCCCCACAATTGAACACCGTATGTCCATATGGACTTCAAAATACATTTATATAAAAGAAGCGTATTTTCCAAGAATAAGTTAAATTTTTGCTCCATCAACTAGGACATTTCTCATCATTAAAAATTAATTTGCTGACATTTTGTTTGGATTTGGTTCTTCCAAGTGCGTTTTTCATTCAAGTGTAGATCATGCAGACGCTGTGGCCTGTCGCTTTACACGAATTTAAGTTTGAAATTTTTTCTCTTACATCTCTGGGTGATAATTCTGTAATTGGAAGTGACATTTGATATGGTGCATATAAAAAATTCTTAATCAGCATATCATCATTATTAGCATGAAGCCCGTGTGACGTGATAACTTGAACAACATGTTCAGCAAATGTGTTTTCTTTCCCTGTCAGTTCTTGCCTAAGTTCGGTCTCGCTTGATAAATGCCGGTATTTTAGCATTAGGTCGTTTGAATTTTTTTATTACTCTTCAGATAGTGTGATCATGTTTGGAAAGTGTGGTTATATGATAATCAAATGATGCATTTTTGCTTGTTTTGTAACCGTCTTTTTATTCAATCATATATTAGTTTACCAATCGTCTTATTTGTAAAGGGACAATGTAATATTTTTTTATATCTTCTGACGATGTAGGTGTTGAATGCCAGGCAGCGTCCTGTATTAATATGGTAAGATACTGAGCTGATTTATCCCGCTAGTTCATCAGGTTCATGGATTCCCTGATTTAGATTTATATTATCATTAACCCATTAGCTCCGAAATTAATTTCTTTTTTGTTAATCAACTTGTATTTTTAAGTACATGTGCTAAACATATTTAAAAATGATAAACTACACTGAAAAGTAAATTTCCCGTCTCAGTAAAGGAAAAAATTGTAGGCGCTACCGCTATCTATATTTTGAACAAAGACGATTTTAACAATATCATAATTTTTTATGAAATTTTAGTGAAAATCATACTACTTAACCCTCTTAAAAATAATAACTTAGAAGGAAATTCAAATATTTAATTTCGAACAATGTTACAAAACACTAGATAATTATAATGATGATAGTATATATCTTACCGAGAATGGAATTCAGAAAAACAATCTATACATAATGCCACGTCGCATTTACGACACATGGTTCTTACTATAGATTTGCACTCACGTTTAGCGCACCTTCTTTTTCGATTGCCTTCGGTCCGTTGAACTAAAGAATCCGTTCTTTCAAAACGAATATCATCCGAAATTCGGCTATCCGAGGCCGATGCCAGCGATACTGCTGGTCTGTCGACCCCTTTCCGCTGCACTTTGTATTTTGTTAAATACACATTTGCCAGCTCTCTTCTGAATTCCAGTTGTGAAACTTTTCGTATGTGGGAGTTATTATAGAGCAGCCAACTGTTTTGGACGGCTACATCAGGCACCCATGTAAACAAGGGCCAATACCATTTTTTACCCCTTATTCCGATTCGGTGGCAGTTTATATTTTGATCCATTATGTCAGTTCCTCCCATCAAAGAATTATATCTTGCAATTACGTTTGGTCTTGGGATCATTACACTTCGTTTTTCTTTCCGTGAAAATCTTTTTGCCTGACCAACTTTTTCGGCGCCGCATGAGAACGATATCATAGTAACTACAGAGTTATCCATCCATCTGACCTAGAGATGTCCATCACACCTCTCTATTGCCGTCTCAAATTATCCACGGTCTTTTTTCAAAAACGCTCGCTTATCTATCAATGGACACTCCTTTGGAATTCGATTTTCCCGTATAGTTACAATGGCAGAATAACCACGAAATGTTAAAAATGAAACCAGTGCTGGCCCAGAAAACAATTTATCCATTTATAACTTGTACGGCATTTTTTTTAGCGTCAGGCATTTCATCTAGTAGTACCAACAGAGGGCTGGCATACTTTCCAACTAATTTCTCATAGTCGGTGTTTGCTTTTGAACCTTTACCTTGATACAATTCAAAATTTACTAAATACCCATCTTTGGTATTTAGACTCCATACTTTATACTCGAATCTTATGAGTTTCCACCTGATAAATTGTTTACAACCATGGCTTCCAAAATATTGTACCATGGATTTATCATATACAGGATATAGTGGGATTATCTATGGAAAAGGAAATTGAAATATCAGCAGTTGAATTTACAACCTCCAAACTAATAATTATTGCATTGTATAGGCCCCCAACGGGAAGGATGAATATATTTACACAAAAAATCAATGAATTGGTCTTCCTATTAAATATGGAAAAGATACTAAGTTTTTATAGCGGGTGATTTCAATGTTAACTTTATCATAAACACCACAGCGATAGAGGACTTACGTAATCTACTTAACACTTATTGTTTAGAGCAGATCTTTGAAGAGCCGTCCAGAATAACGAATACGAGTTGTACTCTCATAGATAATGTTTTCACAAATGTTGAAGCTCAAAATCTAGTCAAACAAACAATTAATCTCCATCTATCTGATCACATGGCACAGATTGTTCAATATAATGGTTCGACCACACCAAAAGAACCCACAACAACAGTAAAAGAAGTAAGAATTATGAACAAAAAAAATATTGTTGCATTCAAAGCACTTATTAGTGATGAAGTTCTCTTGATGGACGAAACATTGGACGCTGCCAGGATGTTCGAACAATTTCACGGGAGATTCGTTCATGCATTTGAGTACTGTTTTCCCGAAAAAAAAGGTAAAAGCAAAAAAAGATACGCGAGTGAGTTGTGAGGTGAGCGATGAAGTCGTTAAGTTGAAAAACACACTGGACGCGTGGGCGAGTGTAGCAAGAATAACTAAGAACCAAACTATCTACAAAATATATCGAGAGCTCAAGAACCAATATAGTAAAAAAAATTACAGAACTAAAACAAAAAGCTAATACTGACTATTTAGAGAAAAGCGACAACAAAATAAAAGCGGTCTGGAAGTTGATCAATGCTGGGAGAAGGCCTACAAACGTAGAAAAGCCAGTAACTTCGTCATTATCCGCGGAGGACATGAATAAATATTTTTGTGGCATGGGTGAGGAAGTGGCTAATGGCATACAGTCAACACAAACGTACAGTGAGTTACTGTCTGCTCTGTCTTTAAACACAGCTGGCTCATTTTACTTTGCCCCGATAGCACCCGATGAAATAGAGATTATCATAAGGAGCCTTAAATCCAAGAATACAGTGGATGTGTATGGCATCTCGACAAATTTTCTTAAGGAAATTGTTAACGAACTGAGAACACCACTGACCATACTTTTCAACAAATGTATAGAAAATGGCCTATTTCCAGCACCTTTAAAAGTGGGAAAAGTATTGCCTGTGTTCAAGAAGGGTGACAAGGGTGACTGTAGCAACTATCGCCCAATATGTATTCTACCAGCAATATCCAAAATCTTTGAAAAAGCGATAGCATCGAGATTGGTAGGCTATTTGGAAGCAAAGGCATATTTATCCCCCGAGCAACATGGATACCTTCTGAGCTTCGTTATAATGCAAATTTGTGAACGATGCATGCCCATTACACAGAAGAATCAAGTTTTAAATAAAATATGTATGACATTAATTTTATTTATAATAGTGAATTTATAACTGGCTTCCGTATTAATAAATTAGTTTCATGTCTGCTCTGAAATTGTTCTTGTCAAAGTGAGTTTGCAGTTGCAGTGGCATTGAGTCTGCGCCTCTAAATCGTGCTCTGGCTATGTTGGTTGCTGAGACGATCCTATTACAATTTAAATATTTAGTCGTTCGACGACTACTGGAATAATGCAAATCACCGAATACATATATCAAGCATTTGACAATAACAACTACGCTGAAATCAACCTACTGGATCTAACCAAGGCGTTTGATACTGTGAGTCCTGATGTTTTATGCGAGAAGCTTATGTATTATGGAGTAAGGGGGGTACCTCTGGACCTACTGAAATCCTATATGGCAAATCGAATGCAACTAACGGAATGGAACAACAAACAATCACAGCTCAAGAGAATACACTTTGGAGTACCACAGGGTTCCATACTGGGCCATCTGCTATTTATTATATATATCAATGATCTACCGACTAGTGTGGTTGGAGCAGAGCTGTGTCTTTACGCAGACGACACTTCCGTTGTGGTGCAGGGGAAAACCAATCAGGAAACTAAACTAAGATCGGAAAACGCAGTGCAAGTGGTGAGTGATTGGTTCACCGCCAACAAGTTAAAGTTAAACATAAATAAAACTCAAAACGTTGTCTTCAGTACCAGAAATACGAACCAAAATACTTCTGCAAGGTTTCTGGGTGTCACTATTGATTCGCATTTGAGATGGCATCAGCCCATAAATGGTTTTGCTCGCACTTTGTCCTCAGCACTGTATGCCATCAAAAGATTAAAATATATTGCAACTCATGTGGCAGCAAGGCTGGCTTACTTCGCGAACTTTCATTCGCATTTGTGCTATGGGATACTATTCTGGGGAACATCTGCGGAGGCTCGGAGGATCTTTGTGATACAAAAAAAGGCCATCAGAATGCTGTGTGGCTTGAAGGTGAATGAAACATGTAGAACACGATTTAGGGAGGAAGGAATATTGACGTTAACATCGATCTACATACTTTCAGCAGTGGTGTATGTACACAACAATAAGGAGGTCTTCACCACGAATGGGTACAATCATGGGTATTCAACCCGTGAGAGGGACTGGCTGAGGATCCCACATCATAGGGTGTGTTCCTCGCAGCAATCCATCTTTTACTGGGGGTCGAAATTATACAATAACCTGCTGCCGAGCTTTAAGGGCCTCCCAATCAGCTTGTTTAAGAGAAAAGTGAAGAACCACTTGATTAATGGAGAATACTACACAATAGAAGAATTCCTTACACACTAGTCATTCCTCTTCTATATACAAATGATCTTATTTGATTTATTATTTGATTTTATTATTTTGTGTTTTTTTTTTCTGTCTTCATTGTTATTTGTTAAGAGTGTTGTTAGTATTAGTATACACTACACTATTTAATTATACTTATCATGATCTGACAATTGTAATGCATTACAAGTTTGAGAATATTGACAATTTTATGTAACAGAGGTCTTACAAATATATAGTCTATTATTATTATTATTATTATTATTATTATTATTTATTATTATTATTATTATTATTATTATTATTATTATTATTATTATTATTATGCCAGGTATTCTTCAGGGATAAAATTTTCAGTACACCTTTTTTTAAACATTTCCAGTAGAGGGCAGGTCTTCCATGTTTTGTCAGTTCCGTCAATTTTAGTGTTATCGGCGCAGTATATGAATCGACAAATTTGTAAAAATCAGTCTCTTCGCATAGACTAGCTTACAGCCATATTTTTCATATCGTCTTTGGAATCCCAGTAATGATGTTTAGAAGGCAATTTGTTATATCCACTAATAAATAAAATTGCGAAAAAACAACGAATGTCGTCGGATGTTATTTTTGGATCTGGGCAATTCAGAAATAATGCATACCGTCTTGTCTCTACGACTAAGTGCTCAACAAATTCTAAGTCTATGAACTGCTCAAATATTTCGAGGTTAGACATGTTTTCGAATTTAGAGTAATTCTAGACAGGAAACGATGTAGGCTTTTCGATATCAAAGTCTACGCCCTTTATTCATCTTGATTTATAATTGGATTTTTCATTCTCTCTTTGTGTCATCCAATCTTGGTACTCATTAAGAATTGAGTCACGGTAAGTAACAGGTGTACGTGTGCGACAGTGTGATTAGAAGATTGAGCCATTGATTCTGAAGTTATGTCATTCACAGCGTTCTCGCTCGTTACTTCAACATCGTTCTCATCAACTCCTATTCTTTGGTTATCTGATAATTTTATTTCAGCATTAGCTCTTAATTGTCGAGATGTTAGAATGTCGACTAATCTGTAACGAGCAATTACAATCAGAATAAAATTATTTTATCAATAAGTATGGACTCTATGTTTTACCCTCCATCATCCTCATCTGCTGAGTCTTCATCTGAGATCTGACATCTACACGAAGAAATCCAAAATGTCGGTTAATTTGTTAAGATCGGCTGGTCAATATGTTGGTTGCCTTGTAGTTAGGTTACTGCATTTTAATTCGTTTACAGCTTTCAAAAGATTTATTCCTTTTGGTGTCACTAGTCATTATTGCCAATAATAAAGACAAATACCATGGTTTTTAAAATCCCGAAATTTTAAGCTTTCAATTCTAACCCAGAAATGACATTAACTTATTTATCTTGGAAAAATAGCTTATGGTCATCAAATTCCACCTACTGTAGATGCATCATACAGCAATCCACTTTAAATTTCCTTGGAATAATAAAATGCACGCATCTATTTTCTATCCACCTACATATTTACTTACTGTATAATGATATTCTTATTCTTTAACTAACATTTGTATATATGCGTATACATGCATAAAATTACAATAGTCAATACTAATTTGTCATTCCTGAAAAATACACCTCGTCGATCTTATAATAATATAATTATCAGTACCTGAGGCGAAGACCATGTAAATGTCAGTAATTATAAAACACATGGCACCTCCAAATGAGCAGATGAGAGAAGAATGTACGATCCGATGGAAGCTGCCGTTCTTATTTGTGCTTCTTCTGTGAGTGTATGTGCGTATTATTGGTACACTACATTGTATACATGTATGTACGCATATAGTAAACAGTTGACCTTGGCCTTGTGCACTCTCTAACGGGCTCTTTACAGCTCATGCGCCCTGAGTTGGTACTTCCGCATGTATGTTTTGCCTGGTATTGTGATACAATTGGAGTAGGTACCTAACTTGCACTACTTACTGAAAGAGAAAATCCGAGTTTTGTAAAGACATTTCTTGCAATGACGATTAAGTAGGTACAGTGGCGTAGATAGATGTATAAAAAATGTGTATGTTATTTTATATGTACTTGTTTTCTAGTATTAAAAATTATAACAGTACTTGTATTTGTATTTTTTACTCTGAAAACGTTCGTCCAGTTTTATTCTTTTATTGTTCGTATTTTTCTTTCAGTTCCAAGAAAATATCACATCAAGAAAATGTTGTAAAATTGCGTAAATTGCCGAAGATTAGCAGTTTTTTTGTAAGGGCTTCAGCAGCTAGTACATCTGCATCAGATGAAAATGTAGAAACATACGAAAATGTTATAATCGAACAAAAATTAGATGTATAGTTCTGAAAAAAAATTAAATCGATTGCAATCAGAACGATTCAACATATTTTAATACCGACAGAGCCTTATTTTCGGAATCACTTTCCGACGAATTAAAAAAAAAATTATTACTACAGGGCCAAATAAGCCTATGGGACTGTTTCCAAGGAATAAAGACGATAATAGAGCGTTCAGTAGTGATTATTATACCATGAAAACTAAAACTGGTCAAAAAATCGATCGCTTTTGGTTATGTTATTCAAAAAATTAAAATCCACGAGGGAAGTGATGCTCATTTGCAAGCATGCATAGTTTATTTTATAGTACTTGGGAAAAAACAAAACCATTGATAGTCAAATAAGTGGTCATGAAAAAATTAAAGAAGTTTTAATAATATAGTGTAAATAATAAATCCTCTTAGAACCTTATATGAAATTTTATTTACTCTAGTACATGTTTTGCCCTACGGGCATCTTCAGAATAAGAATAGGTGATGTGATAAGAACAATATCAATTTGCAATATGCCATTACGAGGACATCGAGAAAATGTTAAAGAAATTGGAGCAACAAGTGGTAACTTTTTAAATATTATTGACTTGATAGCACGTTATGACCCTGTTCTAAAAGCTCATTTGTCAAGCACTAATATTCGAAACAAATACTTAAGCCCCGATATTCAAAATGAAATAATTGTACATTTGGCTAAAACCGTTTTAAAAAAACTAACGAAAAATATTAATAAAGCTCCTTTTTTCCCTTATAATTAATACAACGCATGACATATCCAAGACGAACCAACTAAGTCTCGTTATAAGGTATACAAGTATGAAGAAAAATTCAAATAAACAAAACTCTCTAGAAATAAAGGAATCATTTATTGGATTTATAGAGCTAACCGGACAAGATTCGCAGAGTTTAGAAATTGTTGTTCTAAGTACTTTAGAAAATTTTCAAATTAAAATAGAAAATTGTCGAGGGCAAGGATATGACGGGGCTGCTAATATGTCTGGAAAATATAATGGTTTACAAGCCAGAATTAAGAATCGAGTTCCTACAGCTGATTATATTCATTGTTCAGCTCAAAATTTGAACCTAGTCTTAAATGATTCTGTTCAAAAACATTATTAAACTACAGAGTTTTTATGATCTTTTGCAAAGCATTTATGTATTTTTTAGTGAAAGCTTGCCACGCTAGCAAATCCTTCATCAAGCTCTACCACATGGAAGTAAAATTAAGTACACACTGATAAAGCTGTGCGTAACAAGATGGTCTTCTAGATTTGAATGTTTACTGTCAATAAAATATAATTATCAGTCTGTAATGCAATGTTTGTCAAATTTTATCCTGGTGTGCAAAAAGCAAAATGACAGAAATGAAGCAAAGTCTCTGCATAATGAAATGGATAATTACGAGTTTATTCTATTGCTAGTTTTAGAGTAAAATCCTCGAAACTTAATTTCAAAGCAACTTCAGAGCCCTTCATGTGATTTAGAATAGACGTGCAAATTGCTCAATAATGGTCAAGAAAACTTGACAGAACTGCGACAAAGTTTTGATAAATTAGAAGAAGAAGCTAAAAATCTAGCAGAATCTTGGAATATTCAGCCTATGATAAAATACATATAAACGCCAGAACAGAATTAAAAAGGTTTTTGATGAATGTGAAAACTACTGTGTAATTCCTAACCCGATAAAAAAATTTCAAGTAGAAGTTTTTAATGCGTCACTTAATATTATTATCAACCAATAATCTAGAAGATTTTACTCCATAAATGAAGTTGTAAACCTTTTCTCGTTTCTTAATCCCTCAAAATTTGTTAAGTTAAAGAATGAAAAAATAGTGGAATACGGAAGACATATTCTGAGCAAATATGGAATTGATTTTCCAGAAGATTTGCCGATTCAATTAATTAATCTTAAGACTGTTTTGTTTAATGAAATTAAACAAAAATCTTCTATTAAGGACATAGCCAATTTATTAATCGTGGAAAATGCATGTTTAGCAACTAGTCTTCCAGATCTATGTACACTATTCAGTTATATTTAACACTACCGGTAACATCAGCAACAGCAGAAAGATCGTTTTCGAAATTAAAATTAATTAAAACCTATTTACGCAGCACCATTAAACAAATTCGGTTAAGTGCCTTGGCTGTTATAAGTATTGAACATGAACAAAGTAGGGTCCGTTGATTTGGAAGAGTTAGTTGAAAATTTCCTACTATTGAAAAAAAGACGTTTCGGCATTTTGTCTTCTAATTAGCTTTTTTTGTGTTTTCAAATGTATTATTATAAAACAAATAACTAAATATAATTTAGATTTTTTTATTATAAAATAAATTTATTATAATTACTCCGATATTCACATTATATGCTTACTATCTTTAAACAAGTATTTTGGAAGGGCCCCTAAAAATTTTGCAGGGGGGGCTAAATTTTTTATCTACGCCACTGAGAAGGTACCTACGTTTAGGCTCAAAATTGAATATACCAAATCTAATCCACCTATTTTATAGTATTTTCTGTATGCCTACTAAATCTCGTTCACTTTAAATATAAAATGTAATAAGAGCTATAAGTATTGTAGAGTAACTGCGAAACGAGAAATAGTAAAATCAAAGAAAGAAATAATTTTGAATCGGTTTGAATCACTCTCTCGTAAAATTGTTGATATGAAGCTAAAATAGAAGTGTTGGGCTATTAGATTGGTTAAATGAACATAATAAAAAAGGAAATAACGTTGTAATAGCATACTACTATTTCCACTCCCGGGTGGCTTCAATTTTTAAGTTGGTAACATTAACGTAGATGTTTTATCTTTATATAGCGTGATATCATAGAGTTTCTAAGACGGAACATAGCATTGGAATAGAAAACATATGTCTGAACTTGGGCCATATTATCATACTTGTTCATACACAACCTTAACTTTTGAAAATTATTTTGACAGAGCAACATCAATATATATGTCATTTGATTTAAAGATACAATAAAACAATAAGCTTAGCTGGTATTCAAAATTTTATTAATAAAAAAAGGCGAAATTAAAGCAAGTGTTGACATTATTTTTATTTACAATCATACGCGTAATATTGGCATTCCTGGCTTTTTAAAAGTTGGGAAGTGTGACTTTCCCGCCCTCTTATTACTGCCCTCATTTACTTCCCGCCCTCGTTTCTTAACCTCAATGTAAATCACAAAACTGTCAACGCGATATGTCAAAACCTTATCGGAATTTTTATCAGAAATAATTATTAATTATATGGTTGTAAATAAAATTAATTGTTACATTAGAATTATTGGAAGCTTGAATCCATGTAGATAGGCCGCTCTGCTATTGCTGATATTATGAAATAGTAATTTCTTGTCCTTCTATATTCGAGCCAAGATATCTGGAGGACAGTTTTCCTCAGTTCAAGTGGAGTGCAGTCCTTGCAGGCTTTACTACTCAACATTTCTTTTATAATCTATTCACCGAAAAAAACTGACGTATATTTATTTGACGTTTACGCTAAAGCATCACAAATCTGACAACTCAATATGTCAAAACTTTTACCGGAATTTCTATCACAAATAAATATAATAATTATGGTTGTAAATAAAATAGTATACAAACCTCGGTAAAAAGTTTCATTCCTGTCTCGAGATAAAGTTAACCTCGACGCTTCGCGTCTCGGTTAACTACTTAATCTCTCGAAAGTAATGAAACACTTTCCACCTCTGTATGTAATACACCGCGCGATCATTTAAATTATAAATTAGAGCAGGCTGTGAAATTTAAATTAAGTTGGTATATAAGTACTAATTTACAATTTGTCAAAACTTTTACCGGAATTTTTATTCAATACATTACAAATATAATAATTATGGTTGTAAATAAGATAGTATACAAACCTCGGTGAAAAGTTTCATTCGCGTCTCGGTTAACTACTTAATCTCTCGACAGTAATGAAATGCTTTCCACCTCGGTATACAGGGTATTCCACGAGAGCCGTTCGTTAGAAGTTTTCGTGGTTAGAAAAAACTTAGAATTCTGAAATTTTGGGTTCCAGGGTTATTCAAGATTCTCTTTCATTTTAAAATATTTTCAAGATCATACTACTTCCGGTTATACAGGAAGTCGCCATTAACTTCCTTATTTTAAATGGAACACTCGGTATATTATTTCATTTTTGAATTCCTGAGAAAATTTCATAGTGGGTGTTCATCAGGTTTCCCTATACCTATTTTCAATTTTTTCTTAGATATCTTGATTTTTTTGAAAATTTTGACAGATGTAGCCCTGTTTTGAGCATTGCGCCCTTTAACCAATTTCGATTGGTGGAAAGCGCTTCTGGGGTAGACGGAAGCATAGGAATGATACTTTCGAATGCCATATTGACAAATGATTTATCGCATACAGGATATCCAAAATTTAATGACCAATTACATCATTTTAAAAGTTGAAAAAGTTCGTTTTTTCAAATGGGAGACCCTGTATTTTATTGGATGGTCGGATGTAGAATTTGATTCTGCATCGATTTGCTATAACAGTCCCTATACCTATTTCCAGTGGTTTTCTTGTTAATCCATAATTTTATCAAAAGGTCATCAAACTCCAAAAGTTCTACCTAGTAAGCCTTGATTTTGACAGGAATTAAAACAATGTTGATTTAATGTCAAAGCAGTATCATCGTACAGATTCGTGAGGTAAGTACAGTTTATAATGGAGAATGTTGAAGAATATTCCAATAATGATTTATTAAATTTGTTTTACACGTACGGTGAATGTGGACGAATTGTTCGACGAACATGCACACTATTTAATGAACGATATCCGGACCTACCAACAATGACTCCCGGAAAATTCGCAAGAATCGAAACTCGCTTTATAGCAACTGGAAACGTAAGGGCAACTCAAAATAACCTAAACCCCGTAACTGATAATGAAGATAACGTGGTGAATGTATTGGCGTTTTTTCAAGCTTATCCGCGTATATAGTTCAATTTCGACAGCAGCGCTAGATTTGGGTATTTCAAAAACATCAATCCACAGAATATTAAAAAAACATGGAATGCATCCTTTTTGTGAGATAACTGTTCACGGATTACGTCTTGGTGATGAGACAAGACGTGTCAACTTTTGCGAATTTATGATTTTGAAAATGACCGAAGATCCGAGATTTCTTCATCAGATTATGTGGACTGATGAATCGAAATTCAGCAGGCAAGGAATTAGAAATCGCCGAAATACTCACTACTGGGCACAAGATAATCCACATGTTATTAGGGAACATAATCACCAAGACCGCTTTAGTTTCAATGTTTTTTGTTTAATTATGGACAACAGAGTGGCCTATCTAGTGTACGATGAAAATTTAAATGCGGCTAGATATCTGGAGATACTGAGAGGGTTTGTTAGTGATTTTCTAAATGCCCTACCTCCACGTGATAGAGCAAACAGTTGGTTTCAGCTTGATGGTGCTCCAGCACATTCAACTATAGCTGTACACCGGCAATTGTCAATGATGTTCGAGGATCGGTGGATTGGCCCGCAGGGACCTTGGAACTGGCCACCCAGATCACCCGGTTTGACCCCCTTGAATTTTTACCTCTGGGGTCGTATACAAGAACTAGTGTACTTTAGGCCGGTACAAACTAGAGAGGAATTATTGAACCGTGTTCACCATGCGTTTACTAATATAAGTCCAGACGAACTTCGGAGATCTGTTTCGCGAGGAGTATATGACAGAGTTATTCAGTGTTTGAACCAAAATGGAGGTCATATAGAACAATTATTGTAATTTTACATTCTCTTATTATTTTTTATCATTATGTTCCAATTTTTTGTTTTATTTTATATTTCGTTCTAAATGTTATGTACTAATGTCATGTTCTAATTAAAGTAAATTTTTTACTGTTTCATTGATGTTTATTTGGCTTCGAAAGGCAAGCGATGTTTCGGTTTCTGCCAAAAAACCACATTAAAATAAAAAATTTGGTTTAACAAGAAAACCACTGGAAATAGGTATAGGGAATGTTATAGCAAATCGATGCAGAATCAAATTCTGCATCCGACCATCTAATAAAATATAGGGTGTCCCATTTGAAAAAACGCGCTTTTTCAACTTTTAAGATGATGTAATTGGTCATTAAATTTTGGATACTTTGTATGCGATAAATCAGTTGTCAATATGGCATTCGAAAGTATCATTGCTGTGCTTCCGTCTACCCCAGAAGTGCTTTCCACCAATCGAAATTGGTTAAAGGGCGCAATGCTCAAAACAGGGCTACATCTGTCAAAATTTTCAAAAAAATCAAGATATCTAAGAAAAAATTGAAAATAGGTATAGGGAAACCTGATGAAAACCCACTATGAAATTTTCTCAGAAATCCAAAAATGAAATAATATACCAGGTGTTCCATTTAAAATAAGGAAGTTAATGACGACTTCCGGTATAACCGGAAGTAGTATGATCTTGAAAATATTTTAAAATGAAAGAGAATCTTGAATAATCCTGGAACCCAAAATTTCAGAATTCTAAGTTTTTTCTAACCACGAAAACTATAATATACTATTAATTCCCAAGTTAAAGGAATATTGCTGAATTGCGTGCGCTATTAATGCACATTCTTCAATAATTCTTTGCTGCAGCTCTTGCAAATTATCAGCAGATGTTTTAAATATTCTATTCTTTAGGTAAGGTAACACGACAAAGTCCATAATTATAAAACAAGGTGGTCGTGGTGGATATTCAACCTCCGTATGTAAGCTTATAATCCCATCGTCAAAAAATTCAATATTTTCTTGTGTTGTCTGTGCCAATGCACTATCTTGCTGGAAGTAGTCCATATTGTAATTCATCTTCGTTCAACTGTTCAATAAATTCATTCAAAATGTTTCTATACCTCACATGATTAATTGTAAAATTAAAAAAATAGGTCCAACAATTCTGCAGCGAGAAACTGCTAGCCAAACACCAAGTTTCGCAGAATGCAGAAACGATTCAACAAAAATATGAGGATTTTTGCTACTCCACATCCGAGTATTTGGGGAATTGACGTACCCCGAAAGATGAATCCACGCTTCATCATCATCAAATTTAGCTGGTCATTATCTTGCATTAAATTATTTGCAAACCAATGACAATAAGCGAGACGCCTAAGGTAGTCTACCAGCAAATTAGCCTGATGTGATTGCATCTTATACGGATGCTTGTGTAAGTTTTTCTTTAAAATTTTCTGGCATGTTCCATAAGAAAGTCCAATCTCTTGAGAAAGACGTTCCAAGGTTTTGTGGTTTCATTTTCCATACGTTGACGAACATCATTTATCACTTTTCCGAACAGTTGGTCTACCATTACGTGATTTATAGCCCACAGAACCAGTCTCATGAAAAACAGCATCACAATTGGAAAGGCAATTATACAAATTTTTGGGAATTACAGCTAGCTCTGGGAAGTGCTCTTTGAAATCATCCAAACATGCCCGCTGGCTATACACCCAAATTCCATCAATTCGCACTTCAGTTCGAAAATATGCTTCAGTCATGGTAAGTTTTTGCACTCTATTGTAGACCATATTTGAAACTCGATGTTCAAAACAAGAGCCAATTTCTAGCTTCTGTCGGTAGTTCTACAATTTACTGCTATAGACACGTGTTTCAAACTATCCGTTTTCTTCAGTATATAGCTCAGCCTAAGAGCGTGTTGCATTCAGTCCCCTGATACCGAATGGAGAGATTTTTACAATTAAATTGTGTGACTACTAACAGAAGCTATAAATTGGCTATTTCTTCTCCTATTTCTCATTTAGTAATTAATTTGCCATATTTTATCAACGGTCCCTACGTCAAGATGACTTAGAGATTCATTTTATATTTTATACCTACATTTCTTTTTATGTACAGGTGAGACAACAACACTTTACTGCCTAATACAATTAAAAATTTGCGTACTAAAAATTTGAATCTATAGTTGGCAGGATTGCCATTGCTTCACAATTTAAAAACATATACGCTTATACAAGGTGATCCATAAATCATTGCCACGAAGTTGATTTTTTTCAAATTGAATACCCTATATACAACTTCAAATTTGGATTTCGCGTTGAAATAGAAATAATTTTTATTAAGAGTATTTATTCGATAAAGTTAATAATTTTCGAGTTATTTTTGATTAAATTTAAAAAGTGATATTCACAGCTGCCATCTAATTACCCATAATTCAAGAGTGCCATGACAGAACACAAAATAATTTGGTATGGCATACACCCAAAGATACCTATATTCAGAACCTGTCCTAATTTATACTGGATGTTCGCGAAGATGTTGGATAATGAAGAAATTTTTAACACAAAAAAATATTTGTTTTAAATGGAACGCCTAATATTTTTTACAGAATCTTATTAAACTCTTCAAGAGGCACTTTTTTTTTGTTAAGTATGACCTATAAGTACCTATCGTTGATATTTTAGAAGATATATTTAAATTTATTTTAAAATCTTATCCATGACGACGTAAAAATCACGGTAGCCATGGAGAAACATAGCAGATTTAAAATCACATTACTAAGATATACTGTGCGTCTGAAAAACTGCCTGCAAACTATTAGTATTATTTTCTAAACGTATTATTATTGTTTTCTTGTTAGTAATAACAAAAAACACACTTGGTATTGTTTCACAAATAAATATAATTAAATACTCGATGTACATTTCGCCTTGCGGCATCATCAGGAGTTCTCGAGAAACTCCTGATGATGCCGCAAGGCGAAATGTACATCGAGTATTTAATTATATTTATTTGTGAAACAATACCAAGTGTGTTTTTTGTTATTACTTACTTATATTTCGACATGTTTCACCAAGAGATTTCCATCACTTCATTTAATTATTTGTTTTCTTGTTGTTGTTTGTGTTATTTTTATAAGTGTTGCTTTTTGTTGTTCCATCATATTTATAGTTTATCCAAATAGTTGTGAACTTTACAAATGGAGCATTCTCTATAAGCGTAGGGGAAAGTGTTGTACTTTGGGACAATTTATTTGGTTAATTTTTTTCTTTGACAATTTTCAAGGTAAACAAATTCTGCAACATCACTGAAATCCAATGACTTATGCTCTTTCAGATTAATTTTTGCAAATGGGCTTATTTTATATTTTGATAATGATATCATACACGTAATTGATATCAGCAAATTGTCCCGAGGTACAACAGGGTGTTGTACCCCGAGACAACACAATTTATACCTTGGGACACTAAAACTAAATGTATAAATAAAAATTTAAATAGGTGTAAAGTGCGTAATGTATTCTTATTTATGACATATTATAAGACAGAAAGTCTAATGGGAAGATAAACTGTTCCATTCGACGCCCTGAACCACCAACTACTTGTGGTTGTGGCAATTTCTTCAGTATATCTGAATCGCACAGTTCGTATGTTTCTTCATTTCTTACGAATTTGTTACTATTCATAATTTTTTTTAGATACACAACCTCAAAAACTCCTTCCTCTAATTTTTTTTTTATTTCGGCTATGTAATGTCGCACAGACTTCTTTCCTTTCAATTCAACTAAGACAAAATCACCTTCCAACATTGGGTAATTTCCTACTAATTGCTCTTCCATTTCCATTTCAAGATTTGATTCTTCAACTAACTTTTCTAAGTAATTGTCATCGTCACTAGAATCTTGAGTAAGTATTTCAATGTTGTCATCGTCGGAACTCTCTTCTTGCAAAACTTTCCTCTTTACTTTTTGAATTTTATTTTTTGATTTTTTGGTTTCTCTTTTTAAATATTCTGCTTCTAGCTCATTTTTCTCAGGAGTTTCCGTTAATATTCTTGATTTTCCTTTTTTTCGGCCTCTTTGGGTCTTTCGCGGTGCAGCCTTGGGATACGGCCTGATCATTTGGGGTGACACAATATCATTTTTTTGCTCCCTTGGAACATTCTGAAACTGATGGGATGGTCCAGGTTCATCAATATTTGTAAACTGTTCCTGTTCTTCATTTGATAATTCAATGTTCGGTCGGTCTGTTACAAAAGCACTCAAGAATTCGTCTTCACCAAATACTTCAGCATTGAAAGGATAAATGCCTGTTACTGAGAATCCTTTAGTGATGTTCTGTTGAGTAAAAGCTCTTGGGTAGGCCTTTCCGACGATTTCAGCAATTTGGTAAATCGAAATAGGTTTTCCTGGATTTTGCAACATCCACTCATTACTAGCTAGATTGTAATAAGTCTTGTAAGGGCCAAATACGGTTCGGTCTAATGGTTGTAGCTTATGCGATGTATGTGGAGGGAATGTAAGTAACACCACGCCGTTGGATTTTGCTAGATCAATCACGGGGATTGAAATATGACTCTCATGATTATCGAATACCAACAGGACCGGATTTTCTTTAGTGGGCCTCACATACTCAATGAAATGTCTCATAAACTCAAGAAATTTTTCTTCATTAGACCAACCTGAAGGATTTGCAGCCCCAACAGTTCCTGGAGGCGCCCCGTTCAACATGTGCTGTTTGAAATGAACACGTGGGAAAATCAGCATTGGTGGTACATGGTTTCCTATGGCATTTATAGCAGCTATCATAGTTACGTTAATACCACGTTCACCTGATGTCATGCACCCAACTTGTTTTACTCCTTTAGGAGCTATGATACGCGGTGGAACATGAACTGTGGTATTACCAGTCTCATCTACATTGTAAATATTTTGTGGAGCAAATTTGTATTTTCGTAGACAGACTTGAAGTTTCGAAAAAAATTCTTCGACATTTTTTTTGTTGAAACTTGTGGAGCGCGACAAACTGGTGGCCTCAGGTTTTCTCAATGACAATTGTGAATGACGCTTTAGGAAGCACCTAAGCCACTCTCTGCCGGCTTTTTTTTCTTCCCTCCACTTATCAGGCAGTACTTTCTTATTTGCACAAGCATACTGAAAAGCCAACTCTCGGACTTGCTGTTTGTTTAAACCGTAGTTCAGGCGAGCTGAGAACTCTAAATACTCTCTTAACTGCTTTTCTTCCTCTTCAGAGAATACTTTTTTTACAGCATTTGTCGCTACATAATTAAAAGTTTGATTTCCAGATTCACGATGCAATTGAATATGACGTGATAAAGTAGATCTAGCAATATTATGCAGCCTGGAAGCATCTCTCAGGCTTATATTGTTAGTCAGAAAATCATTTACTGCTGCTTTAAGACCAACCACGTTGATAGCTTCGCGTTTTTTTCCGGTTTTACTTCGAGGCATATTGCTAAAATAAATAAAAACAGTCACAAACTACTGTTCTTCTAAAATAATTAATCAAAAATGTATGTGCATGTACCTTGGGACAGTCCAAAGGTACATGCAAATTCCTGTCTCGAGGTACAAGTTTGAAGCCGTAGTGGCAAAGTTGTAATAATTTTTTTTAGGTTAGCCATCACATTTTTAAGTTGTGGCCATAACAATCAGCAAAAAATGAAGTATCTACTTACATGAATAATTTTTCACAATGTTGTATATTTCAACTGTTAGACTCTTGGTCAGAAATCCTCAAAAGTAAATTTCTTGCCACCAAAACATAAAATCTCACACATGCGTTCTTACTAACCGCTGTCATGGAAACAGACCAAGATGCATAAGGATTGTGTTACATTTAAACGTAATGTCTAAGAATTTTTGCCTCACGATCATAGATGGCAACAGTATAATTTTTGTCCCGAGGTACATGCGTCCCAAGGTACAACAACCTCCCCTATATATTACTTTCTTATACGTAGTATAAGGAAGTATTGTGATGATGAAAATTTTCGACCTCGAGATTTTTGCAGATGTCCACGTTTTGAGGTCCCCTGATACAAAAAAAGTGGTTTTTAAAAAATGTCTGTGTGTGTGTGTGTGTGTCTGTCTGTGTGCCTGTCTGTGACCACGATAGCGGTCAAACCGCTGTAGATATCAATTCCAAATTTTGTATTTACGTGTATAATCTCCCTCTTGGGAACTGATTAGATTTTCAGTAAATTAGGTCGACCGGAAGTAGTAGTTTACTTCAGTGAAAAACTCGAATTTTGCCAATATTTCGTCAACTACTAAGTTTAGACAAATTTATAAAGAATTCATATGTACTTAAAATTAAATTTAAGAAGAATTTTATTAAAAATTTTTTTCGAAATTCCTGGCGGAAGTAGGCTTTTTACTCTTATCAAAAATCGGTTTTTTGCAAATATGTCGTAAATTATGCATTCTATATATATTTATGAAGAGTACAAAAGTACTTATAGTTGGATTTGGAATATTTTTTATATAAATTAAATTTCAAAATTCGGACCGGAAGTAACACTTTCATACGTATAAGAAAGTCGTGTGGTGGCCACACCTCATTTTTTTAAATTGTGAAGCAATGACAATCTGTCAACTACAGTATGTACTCGAATTTGTAGTTATATTAAGCATTAAAGAGTAAATTTCCTTTGTCAGATCATTGACCAATCCTGTATATATTTGTATATTATTTATTCATTAATTGTTATTGCGTTTCTTTTATTTATATGACAGTGTAAATGCATATTGACAATGTCACTTGCTGGATCTTATGACAATAAAGAATTTTGAATTTGAATATAAGAAAGAGACGGTTTCGTGTTGAAGCTATACTCATAAAGCAAGAAGTTCAAAATTCGTACTCATTGATGGCGATAGTCAACTGATTGTTCTTGAATGTGTCGCTTCGATCTCGGATTTTTCGATGACATTATTTATAATAATTCTAGAGAATTCTATAGTTGTTTAAGGGAACTGAACTAAGCCTAATTTATAATACTATTTTTTTTTTTGGAGTAGGCAGACAGGATTTTTATTTACAACAGTAGATGATATATAGGTACTACTAAATATTACAAAGCATACTATACAATACGTTCACAGTGCATTAGCTGATGCGATACCTCTGCTTTGAGGTATAAGAGCATCCAGGAATTTTGTAGGCAGATTGCCCAACCTTTCACGTTGATCTTCTCTTATCGCCTTCTTGCGTTTCATTTTCAAAATTAACGTTTGTATATATGAAGGCACATCTAATTGATTGGTTAACTCTCGCCAATAATACCAACCTACTGAAATGAAATACAACCATAAAGCTGGAACAAAAATCATGAATTACATGAAAGTCTCTTATAATTAGAGATAGGATAGTTAGGCAAAATAACGTCTCGAAATAGGCAGGCAAAAAGGCAAAAAAAAAATTATTTAAAAATGCATCAAAAGGGCAAAAATTAAATATAAAAATGGCAAAAACGTAAAACTAAAACTGTTTATTTTAAAAAATAGCATAGGTACGTATACCATAAGACCGCGTGCGTTTGCATTATTGCGATACCTGTAGGGTAAGCGAAACAGATAGATGTCTGTGTATTAGAACGGTAAACAAGAGGACGCAATGTTCATCTGGATTACAACAGAGCTAGTATTTTGGGTATGCCTATGATGCACTCGTATTTGTCCAAAAAATTCACATTTATACGGTGTAGTCGCGCAGTCGCATTAGCCGTCGCTTCCACATATGAGCGTCAGTTGAAATTTATATTTCGCAGGGTAAACAACTCGCTCATACTGTTTAATAAATCGCGTTGTTGGTAGGTAGCTAACGGTCATTTAAAAAATGGAGTATTATACACCGGAACAAAAACTCTTTATGATTAAACAATTTTACGGTGGTAATTCCGCGGAAGTAACCAGAGATTTATTTGCAGCTAATTACCCCGAAAGTCAAATTCCCAATGCTAGCACCATTCGTAGGACAGTTAATCGGTTCGAAACTACATTCTCTTTAGTAACTAATAAAAATAGAGTTGTTCCGGATAAGAATATAAGCGATATAGAAATTCGAGTATGTGCTTTAGTTGAAGTAAATCCTACTATGTCATCTCGACAAATTTCCCGCGAATTAGGTATCTGTAAAACAACGGTTCAAAAGATTGTACGTACTAATAAATATCGTTCATACAAATTTACAAGTTCACAAGTACTTTTTCCCGATGATTATTATCGCCGTATGCAATTTTGCGAAATTATGATGAATACATATCACGATAATGAATTCTTTTTTAATAACGTTTTGTTCACAGATGAAAAGACATTTCAGCTACACGGGCATCATAATCGCGCAGTTTGTCGCTACTGGTCGCGTAAAAATCTACATTTAAATATACCAACGCGAACGCAGTATCCAGAGAAGCTGAACGTATGGGCAGGTATAATTGGGGATCATGTAATTGGGCCTTTTTTTATTGACGGTAATTTAAACGGGAATAGATATCTAGAGTTACTTGAAAATAGTATTATCCCCGCAGTACGGGAGCGGTTCAATATTAATGAAGTTTGGTTTCAGCAAGATGGTTGTCCAGCGCATAATACCCGTAATGTAACAAACTTTTTAAACGCGGTTTTTGAAAACAGATGGATCGGTAACTCGGGTCCTATTAAATGGCCAGCGCGATCTCCTGATCTAGCACCTAATGATTTCTTTTTATGGCCCTTTTTACATAATTCGATCTACGGATACGGTGATGAACGGCCATCAAACCTAGAGGAACTTCGCGCAAAAATTATTGAAGTCACTAATACTGTCACAGCAGATATGTTAACAAATGTGCGTCGGAATTTTTATAATCGGTTGGGTTACTGTTCGGGTCAAGAGGGAGGTTTATTTGAACACTTAACTAATTAATTTATTTCGAGTTTTATTATTGCTTAAGAATAACATTTTTTTTAGCTAATTGCAAGTTAATTGCAATATTGAATTACAATTCTGTTTTAAGAAGTAAATATTTTATGTTTCAGTATTTTATTATAGTTAAGTTTTTAGATTATAATATTTGTTGAAAAATATTATTTTAGTTAAGAAGTTTTTTTTATTTTAAAGTCTAGGAGTTATTTATTATTTATTTTTGCTCTTTTATGTTGTTTATGAAGCTGTGATGAGTTACTTCACTGACATATTATCAGTGATTATCTGATGCTTCAAACGACTACAAATAATTACTTACAAGGAGAACGCAATACCTATTACACTGCTTTTCACTTGATTTGCCTACGAACACATTTATACGTATAACTTATACGCCCGCTGTCGGTGTGGCAATTCAAGTTGGCACGCCCATTTATAGTCGACCAGTAGTTACTAATACATGCATCGCGCTATGAACGGCGGCCACACGGTATACAGTATTAGCTATTTATTGTAGATAGACACATGATTCTTTAAACATTGGTTTTATTACACTGCCAACTAGTCGACAGTAATTTCTGTGTGTTCTCCGAAGTCAAACAAGTTCTCTTGTCGCTAACAATTTGTTTGTAGCTTGAAAAGGACCTTTCTACGTCACATGACGTTATCGGAGCGTACTTCATTGAATAGATTTATTGTTTGGTGACAGTATATCAAACATATTGTAACGAAACAAGTGCACAAAGAAAGGCAGACTTCCGAGCGACAATAAAAAGATGTTGTAAATCATCTCGACGCGACTGGTAAACATCATCATAAAGCAATAAATCATCCATTTGCGTTGTACTGCAAAGAGACAGAATATCTATCGAATGTTCTACAAACATCGAGAGGAAGATGGAGTTTACGCGAATGCTTCCAGATGTTTCGTATGTGTATATAAGGCGACTGGGTCACCGATGGATGAATAATCCCGGAAGAGATTCAATAGTCGCGCGGAACAGACCAAAGTAAAGATAAATAATAAATAAATAGTTCCTTGAGTGGTGCACTGTTATATATAGAAGTGATATAAATACGGTAGTGTTACATAAATATTAGTAATAGAAATAAATACATGTGTTAATTTAAATCGTAGTAGTTTAAGTGTGATACATTAGTTTTACATTTTTATATTGTAATTAATTTTACGTGTATGAATATACAGACTGTTTTAAATAAATAAATTGCACGAGTTATTTATTGCGAACCCGAAAACGAAACAATATAATTTCGAGTGGAAATCCCCTGTTGAATTTCGGAAATTATTTTTAACTTTTCTAAAGAAGGACTTTTTTGCCAAACAGCTTTAAGTTTATCCTTTATTTTTATTCCTTGGGCGCTCGATATGAGATCTACTGCCTTTTGTACAATATCTAGGGATTCCACAAGAGTCAGTCCAACTGTTTCTAATTTCTTTATTTCGTGGGGCAACCTAGAGAAATTTGTTTGAATATACGTTAAGGCATGTAATACCTCACTGTCATTAAAGGCTTCTTGTGGTTTTGAGATGGCATACGAATTTGAATTTTTCTAGGAAAATGGCTAGTAGGATTTTTTTTTAAATTGAAAATTAAGAACTAGGTTTCTTAAAATTTTAATTTAGTATACATAAAAGGCACAAAAAGGCAAGAAAACAGGAGCTTCCTAAAAAAAAGGCAGAATCCTAAAAAAGACGCGAAAAAAGCGAAAAAGGCATAATAAGGCAATTTACCTAATTATCCTAGCTCTACTTATAATAAATGATAGATATAAATAGAAAAATCTGTAAGCAGCAATAACTGAAGCGGTCTTTACAAAGCAAGGTTAATAAAATACCTTAATATTGTAAGTATATATTTGATATCAAACTAATTCGATGTCTAAGATAATAATTAGAAATAAAAGAACGTGTTTGCCGTGTACGTATTCAATTTTAGTATTTTGAGGAATGTCGACAATTATTTATCATTATCAGTAGTATAGCATGGTTGTACGGTGTTCACAGGAAAACTCGAAGACAGTCTAAGGTGTTGTACTTATTTTTACTTCCGGTGATCACTGTTGAAATACGTAAATACGTAATTCAATACACATGGTATACTTGAATTTTGATGTAATTGCCGGAATAAAATAATTAATTAATTAATTAAGTAGATAACTAATTAATTGTTCAATACAGATTTGTTAAAATAATTGTTTAAATCCATCTTAATAAACGTTTACAAGAAATTATATGTTAATATTACATTGCTTTTTTTAGACTAATTATATAAGAAACAGACATGTTGACTGTAAAGGCTGTGGATTCAAATCTTGCATGCAGTTTAATAAGCACACTTGTTTTTGGATCGTTATCATGATAGCCAAAGTCTAGAATTACAAATTTACTCGCACTCACGCCACAAATGAAACATTTACGTGGTTAGTCTATAGTATTTATCAACTAAGAAGTTTCGCGGGCTGCTCTGGAAAGCTGTGTTTACTAGTTGCACGTTTAGTTTACCATTGGAGCGTAGAGTGCCTCTATAATGATAGTGGTGACAAGAGATTGGAAATCAATAGAAACCAAATCGGCTGTTATGTGGGTACACCTGTGGGTATCTGTTAAATGGTATAATAAACCAATAATTCAGTATTATTAAATATGTATTGATATAATAACCTATAATTGGTGTGTTAAATTAAGGTGGCCATATGTCCCGAATATCTCGGGACAGTCCCAAAATTTCAGACCCTGTCCCGATGTTTTACAACTCGTTTATTGGTCTCGAATTTATAGATTGCCCCGAAAAACAGTAGTGTGAGAACGCAAAAGTTTAAATGCATATATGTATCTATTTAAGTAGTGTAGATTGCAGAATACAAGTGTAAGTTAAGAGACGCGCGCCATACCGGCCGCATAAGCAGGGGATTCCCCATCTAGCGTTTATCTTACATGGAATTTTTGCTCACAACTCACAATAGCAGTTCAGACTTTCACTTATAAACAGGTTTGCGATTTTTAAATGTATATTAATTCGATTGTGATTTGAATTTATAATATATACAAATATTTTTTAATTATCAACGGTGTATTACATACGTGCTAAGAGTATTTTTTACTCCAGTTTAATTTAATTTATTATTTATTTTTACTATTGATTTTTTTAGTAACGTGTTCAAAAAAAAAGTGTCCATTGAACGAAGACAGAAGGAATACCCGTCTATTGAAAAAACTATAAGCGATTCCAATGTACAATACATGTCCCTCAAAATTTTTAGTAAGCCATGGTGAACGTATAGATATTAAACTTCATATAAATAGTAATAAACATAAAATGTCAAACTCTGCTGCTGCATCTAGCTTGTCGTTACAGAATTTCTTCAACCGGGAGAAAATGGGTGATAAGGAAAATCCAATCAGAAGCAAATAAAACTTTCTCTAATACTTGTTAGGTTTATGATTGGAGTTATGGAGTTAGAGTAAAAATTTTAGAATTTCAATCCTTAACTGGTGAAATATCAGATATTTTCAGCAACTATTTAATTACCTGTCTTGAAGAAAATAATTTAAAAGAAAAAGTTATTGGTTTTTGGGGTGATAATACGAATTCTAACTTTAGATCAGCAGATTGAAGCGCAACTTATGGCGCCATCTATATGTGAATATACTAAGAACCAATATTATATTTTATTAAAAGTTCGGGCTTATAAAACACTACAATACCGTAAGTATTTTATGAAGTATTCTGTGCGATTGGTTTTAGATTCCTACCAACTAAATTTTAATTACAGGAATTTATGTTTAATGTTGACAATGGGTGACAAGGAAAATCCAATAAGGAAATGAAACTTTCTCCAATACTTGTTAGGTTTATGATTGGAGTTATGGAGTTAGAGTAAAAATTTAAGAATTTCAATCCATACCTGGTGAAATATCCGATATTTTCAGCAACTATTTATTACCTGTCTTGAAGAAAATAATTTAAAAGAAAAAGTTATTGGTTTTTGCGGTGATAATACGAATTCTAACTTTAGTTCAGCCGATTGAAGTGCAACTTATGGTGCCATCTATATGTTAATATACTAAGAACAAATATTATATTTTATTAAAAGTTCGGGCTTATAAAACACTACAATACCGTAAGTATTTTATGAAGTATTCTGTGCGATTGGTTTTAGATTCCTACCAACTAAATTTTAATTACAGGAATTTATGTTTAATGTTCACAAGCTATCTTAAATTCTAAATATTCACGACAATATTCGCTAGCGTTACCTTGGCGCTTGGCGTCTTGTGCAAAAATATATTTTACAGTTCCATTCTTATCTTTATTTACCACGTTTTATATTGAATAATACTGAATTATTTTTTATTTTGCCATTTGGCAGATGCTCACATAATGGCTGATTTGGTTCCCATTGATTTTCTATCTCGTATTATCACTCTGATAAAAGCACTCTACTTCAAACCTTCTCAAGCATACGATTACTATACTTGTAGGATCAGTAAATTCTAAATGTAAAAATACTTATTTCAAACACTATTGTTAAACAATTCTATTGCACAAGAGCAATGTTTCATTTCATGTAGTAGTTATTTTGTTTCCTCTATAAAAAAATGTTATCAGAGGAAATTTTTAACGTGTAATGTAAAAAACTTTTGATTGACAATTTGTGTTACTTCAGGGGCTAGACAGAAACACACAATACTATTGAGACAAACTTGGCAATGAATCAGAGGATAAATCAATATTAGGTTTAGAAGTATTTCAAAAGAACTACTAGCACAGACAATACTATAGTATTTTAGTTTAGTATAGTTTAGTATATTTCTTCACTGAAATAGTTCTCACTATCACACAAGAGATGACGTTATTAACGGGCAATCACAATTGTTCTTTTATGGTGGGTTTATGTAGCGTGAATTAGTCCTAACTTAGTATTAGTATTAGTCTTAAGAAAGTTCGATCATTGAGTATACGTGTTAGCTTTCAGTCAGCTGATCTTATTGTCGTAAGCTTCTTAGGACCGCGTTAGGATACGACCTTGAAAGTTCGTAATTTTTAACTTTTAGGACTAAGTTAAGACCTCGGTAGCCAAGATCTAAACCTTATGAGGTAATACGTACACAGCTACGTACCATTCACGCAGCGTAGTTTGAAAATTTAATGTCTGTATAACGTGTACTTTTAAGGTTAAAACTAATTCTTAGGACTAATACTAATACTAAGTTAAGGAACGCTGCATAAACCCACCATTACATATACTTGTACTATTTGTTCAAACATTTTTTTAGTATACTTTACAATACGTATTATCATGTAGTAAATACATGAATACTGAAATTTGGGACATTTATGGCTTTATTGAGTACTTCCAAATAAGACATTAAAATATCAATGCTTTCAGAACCGTTTTTAGCATTATTACAACTTACATTTATAAATTTATAAACCTGAAACGACATGTTCTTTAACGCGTAACCGGTGAGGTGGAGTCTATCAGACTCCGACAGATTTTTTTTTTTTTTCACTGTAACTACCTGGTGTATTAAGTGGCAAAAACGCCCGCCTATGTAGTACATTGCAGTAGGGAATTCCCTGAACAACTATATTGCGGTAATGTCTGTCTTTCTTTTTTTTCATGAAAATACGCTTCATTCACGCACTCTACATACATACACAAGTTTCCCCTATTATGCTGATTAAAAATACTATATCTTTATGTATTTAATTACATATTATTAAATCAATAAGGATAATAATAATAATAATATTTAAAACATGATACTGAATATTATTCAAATGTGTCTGAAGTGGAATAATTGAATTTATATTTTATAAAACTCTGAAATTTGACATAATATATCGGTAAAAAGTTATACGTCAGCACATCCCCTTAGGCAGTGGCATCTAAAGTGTGCTCTTGGAATTTCAAAAATACTGTAGCGGCATCTAACGGTTGCATTCTTTTGACCTCTGTAGCGTCACAATAGCACACTACAATTGCAATCGATGGTCATGTTATTTATATATAGTTATATTTCAAACTTAGAACACAGATATTAGAGATCTACATAGTCGATGTAATGGATAATTGGCAAAGATTTTGGAAACGATCAAGCGTTAGTTTGGAGACTAAGCACCAAAATGGGAGGAGCTTGTTTAAGTTTCAAAAGAATATTCGGGGTTGTGTAGTTGAATTTTACAAAATTTAGGTTTCTATTTTAATTTCTACTGCAAATAAAGTGTCGATATACTTCTTCAATTTCTTATTCTGTCAGACATACCGAAGAGAAAACTTGTGAGCAAAAAATATACATATTTAAAAAAAACGCGAAATAGAAGTTCTCATGGGAATCATTTAATGATTCCCACTCCACAAGGATGAGTCTCCTTTTGCTAAAGCATAGAGCCAAACTGTTCGACTGAAGTACTTTATAAAATGCTTTTGTAAATAAACTGAAAAGGTAAAAGAAAAATATGAGGTATTGGTTGTAAACACTCGATATACTTTCAATACTAATTACTTATCTACAAATATAACAAGAAGTGTTTAGAACTAATTCTAGTAAGCTTTATTTGTTTTAATAAGCAGTAACATAAAAAAAATACTTTAATCTTCCCTCTCCTCAGAGCGAGGAATAAAGTTGTGCCTTTTCGATACCTATATAAGAATAAGAGGTGTTTGATATATTTACTTTACTCTCTACTGAATAAATAGTAAATCTACTATTTATCCTACAACATACATACCTTGAATGCACAGTAACGGCAATGATGCTGAAAATGCATAGATGGCTTTAAAATCCTTCTTGCTGATTGTATGCAAAATGAATGCAATAAAAGTTAGAATGAGATGTACTTGCCAAAGTGCCAATTTAATAAGTACGCAAATTAAGATTTCTCGACTAGAATCCTAAAAGAAAACATTTTGATAAAATTGTATAATGAAAACAATCATCTTCAAACAGTAAATTTGTGTAATTTTAATATGCTACATAAATTTTCAACCTAACCATTAAAAAACAATAGATAACACAATAAATAATAACAATAAATAACAATAAATAAAAATAATAACAATAAATAATAACTAGGGGTGACAGTCAGGGGTTGATTGCAGGGCTGGACATAAATGAATAATTTAATTGGAAAATGGACAAAGTAATAGTAAGGATACCATTATTACTGTGATGCTCAACTTCTAATGATTATATCACTTATTATGATGATAGGGATCGGCAATTAGTGGTAAATTGTAGGACTGGATTTAAATTGGGCACAACAATAGTGATATCATTACTATTATTGTGCCCAATTTTGAATTACCTTATTAAGTCCTGCAATGTACCCCTGACTGCTGATCCTTAATAATAAATTAAAATGTTTTTTAGTATAATATCATTTCGTGTAATACAGATTTTTTTGCATTTTACATACTCGTATTTTATATAATTCTAACCGAATATAGGTATAATATGAAAAATAATCATGAGGCCTTATCTATGACCAAGTATAAGACTATTCCACTTAAAGCAAATTTCTCTAGAATATATATCAAAAACTTTAAGTGAAAAAATATTAGCTGTGTATTAATCGCATCACATTCGACACAGTTTAATTTTCCAAAATCATGAATCATAAAAGATTGATTAAGGAAATCTTGTAATGGTACAGCCTATTTTATTATGTATTGTAGAAAATCAAATGGAAAGCTGCTAGCGCCTTATTCAGCGAATAAGAAAATTCAACTTAAACACATCGAAGATAAGAAGATGCTCATCAATCAAGAGAGAAGAAAGAAGCATTAAAATAAGGTATTTTATAAATATTGTATGTAAATGTAAACTCAGTTTCAAACAAAGACGAAATAAATACATATATTTATCTAGATAAGATAAATATATTTAATATAGTCTCCTAAGTGTAATCAAATTATGTAATTTTATATATTTTTAGCGTTGTGGTATATACATGAATATATATAAAAATACATTTAGCCCGAGTTGTAGTTTCTTGCATACGTTGTTACGATTTTATTATAACGAATAATATGCGTAAAGATTATTAAATATAACTATTATAACAGTGTATTCAACCTATTTGTTAATGTGTTGTTTTTCTGTTAAAAAACAGTTTATTGTATAAGTATTGCACTTTGTTTGTAATAATCTATAAAATCATTGATTTCTAATACAATTATTATCTAAACCTAAACAAGGGTATTTTATTGTATTGACACCCAACGATGCTCAAGGAAACTGTTAATTTATCATATCTTTTAATCCGAATCGCCCTGGGATGAAGAATTGGGCTTAGCTGGCAAACAAAACAATTTATTTTATTTTATTTTAGAATACTACATTACTATTAACCTAAATTTCAAATAACAGTTCCTTTTACAATATAGCTTTCAACTTTTGGGGCACAACGTGGGACCATTTTTACATTACATTAATAATAAATTTATTGATGGTTCTTTTACAATCTTCATTCCAAATTGGATTACGTGATTGAAACCAATAAATGCTGATAATCATGAACAATTAAAAAGATATCCTAGCAGTTTTGATGTTTATCCCAGCAATGCTTTAGAGCTAATATCCATCTTAGATTATTGGGACATTTGTAGTCAAGACACGCAGTCAAGGAATTGGACTGGACGTTATATTGCAGATGATAATTGTAAGTGTAGAATTTAACTGAATATCAACAATACTCAACGACAGAGTGTATAACTACCAAACCAAAGCCAGAAGTACGTATATACGTCAAGTGTCTGCACAAGGTACTTACTTTGAACCTGCCAGTTTATGTAGAAATTGCTCTGTTTTCATGTTCATCATACTTTTACAATAAGCTATTTATACGTTGTCGACGTATGTAAAGTGATTATATATTTATGTTTTCATTATTTTTGAGAAGAAAGTCAGACAGGTTAGAACATAATATTAATTTTCGAAAGTATTCATTCAATATCCTAAAGTTTTTACCAAGCACAATTAGGCACTATATAAACAAAACCATTCTCTTGATAAGTAATGGCCATAAAAACATTATTCAAAACGGACATGCAATTTCTTCTTGGATTAAGAAGAAAATTATGATTGTATGTTTTTATTTACACAATATTTTATTACCCTGATTTAAATGTATTCACATATACATTTTGCTTGAGAATTTATAACGCTAATTAAAAGTATGTGTTCATATTCTTTTACTAGTTTTCGTATTCTGAATGTTCAACAATATATAGCTAACTACTTGGAAAATAAATAAAAATTTCTCACCTGCTTTAGACTAATTAGAAGAAAAACGCAGTTGATTAGAAGAGAACTTGCAAATACATACACTATAATTACGGGAACATTGCCAGAATCTGGCATGGAATATATTTTTTTCCAAATTTGTGAATCTATGAAGCCACATACTAGTATAAAGACACAAAGTACCTAAAAATGGTTTCATTATATTTCTAATGTCATAATTGCTTAAAGTTGTCAATTCTTTCTGTTAACACTTACAATAAAAAAAATACACAAAGCTACACATATATGTTTCTTTGTACTTCCTTTCGATCTAAATAATTTTATAAATATCATAAAATAGTCATTCAGATAATTGGTTTCTTATGAAAATATCTCATTGACGTCTACTGTCAATATAACTTTAACGGTGAATTTTACATATTTGTTGGTAGTGCAAGGCAGAAACTGAAAACAAGAAGCATTATTTAAACTATATATCCTCCCCAATTATTTTAATACATACTTTGATGCATGAATACGTATTTATAGTTTGCCAAAACAGATATAGGTAATCCGATATTAGTAAGGTTAAGTCATTAACATTAATAATCAATATGACATGCGTGATACAAATTCAAAACGTTAATAAACTAAAGAAGGCGATGGCTAATATACGTTCGTTGATTGAGCAATCAAATTTATCAATCCAAGTCAAATCCATCAAATCAGCAAACCTAGAAACCTGAATACCAACGTTTTATATGGAACTCACAAACGTTTCAGCAATTAATAAGCATGTTTTGCGAGTTCCATATAAAACGTTGGTATTCATGTTTGTGGCTTTGCTGTTAGTTCTACTACGAGCTTCAGATGACAGTGTCAGTGCAAGGTTGGTAAAATGACAGCTTGTATAGAAACTGCCTGCCTGTCTACCAATCTTGGTGTCAATGTATATTGTTGAAAATTTAGCTGTTCAATTGTTATTTACACCAATTTACACCAGTAGCTTCTACCAATCGATGATGATTTTGCTGGCAAATGATTCCGAGACTGGTCAACCTCCTGTATTGTGTGTAACGTTTTATTTGCCCCACTCCTATAGTTCACGAAATAAAAACATAGAATTTACATATGTATTTAAATGATCAATTTATTTCGACAGTGACACTTATTATTTTCTTTGAGGTTATTGGTTATAAGGCGCGTTCAACTCATGCATCGATCGCAATAATTCGCTGTCATTCTCATGTCCGCCCGTTCAATACCACCGATGCGTTTGTGACCATTTGCATCATAGAAATTTAATGATGCAAATCGGTGGTAATCATGAATCGGTGTGTTATGCGCATAAATGAACGAACAAGTTTTGACATGCCACAATTCTCAACTGTCAACATGAATGTCATCAATGATTAAGTCATATCATATCATATAGGGAAACAGGGATACATCGAAATATCCTAAACTATATATACAGTCGAAAGCAAAAAAAAAGTAGACAAGATATATTGTACTTTGTAAACCTGGCTTTATTTACTTGTCATTAGTGTCAAGTCATTATTCTATGGAATATCAACTAATTATCAAAACATCTTCTACCTGATTAATATGAATCAAAATACTAATTAAAAGACATCATAAAGAAAACATCTATTAATATCTGGTTATAGAGCCGTTTTTGTTTAAAACTTCTTACAATCTATTCGGAATAGAGTTATAAAGGTTGGTACAATTATTTTGA
Organism: Amphimallon solstitiale; assembly: GCA_963170755.1. Taxonomy (NCBI): domain Eukaryota; kingdom Metazoa; phylum Arthropoda; class Insecta; order Coleoptera; family Scarabaeidae; genus Amphimallon; species Amphimallon solstitiale. The sequence continues at coordinate 140,566,064 of OY720676.1, read as the reverse complement.
TTTTGATTTTCTCATGCTGTGTGAACTATTTCTACCAGTTCTTGTCTATTTTGAGATCTTTGATTTAATTTTTTTGACCATTAACTGCCACGTATTTTCGATAATATTTAAATCAGGACTTCTTGGCAGAAAATCCAACACATTGATATTATTTTCTCTGAACAATGTTTTCACTCTATTCGATGTATGGATGGGACAGATGTTAAAGTGCATATCTTGCACAAGTTTCTTTGTGGGTCACATTCAAATTGTTTATCGGTAGTTTTATAAACCGCAAATTAGCTTCTCTAATTCTTCGTTGGACAGTAAAAACAAAACCCAGAAAGTTATTTACATCAGCAGGATTCACTACTGTAGTAAATGGATTTTCAATAAGCACATTTGTTATATGGCGGTCTTGCTCGGCTGTTGATATTCTTTTGTGGTCAGAACCAGAAATTCTACAAAGTCTATGCTGACTCGCCATATTTTAATAATTCTAAAAGCTGTGCTTTCTTTTTGAAACCGTTACTCAAATATGTTATAACATTTAATATCTTCATTTATGGAAGGCATCTTTATAACAAGTTTAATATCAAGTTTAACAGGTTAGCTGTCAGCAAAATTCATAAAAATTACCTTTGGTGCCAAGTTGTAAAAAATGTGAACTGTAGCTTCCTAAATAGAGTGGAATTATGAATTACAATAAATTTTTAAATCATAAGCGTATTTTTCTCAAAATTGATTAAGCGGTCGTATACGACCGCTCCGGCATGGGCGACCTAAGTAGGCCGCCCGTGCCGAGCGGTCGGGAACACAGATCACTCACTATACTAGAAGATAGTATAACTTAATAGTAAAAAGTTTAGACAATGTTTAGCGCCGCCTGCCAACTGCAGGCAGTACTAAAATGGATCAAACCGATGAACCGGGAAATTTAAATATTATATATTTCTATTCCATTTTGTATTTACCTTAATAGTTCTTATTCTTCACTTTAAATGTTCGGAAATAAAATAGTGGATGTATTTTAAAATAAAATATACTACACATATTGCTTTAATAACTTAGTAATAAATTAGAAACATATCTTTTTAGTAACGCTTTATTTTTATATGCAAAATTTATTTATAATTCAAAATATTAAGGAGAAAGCATTCTAAATTATTCTTACATTTGAACTTATTTATTCCTTAAATGGAAATCGTCGATCTTCTCTTAGAACATTGAATAAATTAGGATCTCCTGTAGCGTCCTACCACTCATGAAAACGAATTGATTATGGATGTGGAAAACTTTTACATTTTGGTAACAATTTGACACATAACATTTTCTTGTCAGCATAATTACTAGGAAGTCTAGAAAAAAGTGCTAATAAATAAATAAATTACTCGAATTATGCAGAATAAATACTTACGTACATGCAATTTTAAGAAATAAGTTAATATTTGTAATTTTAAAAACGTCAACAAGAATATTTAAAAAGCTATATAGTTACCATAGTTACTAATAATAACCAACAAATACAGGCAATTCTGTGCAGCTAAGCCCTGAAGTATCATGTCTGATCCTAAAATTACATCAACAGAATTTAACATGCGCCCCCTACCAACTGCAGGCAGAAGTAAAACGATGTCTACGCAATCTCAATTTAACATTTCCTCCCCTGGTCGGGAAAGCGGGCGTTTCGTGAGAGTACCGACTTGTTGGACGTCTTCTATGTTTGTATTGCGTCTTATATCTTATGAAACTGTTGACGGGTTCAAAGATGAGTGAGCCAACAAAAAAAATTGTACAAATGGCATTAGACAATAAGGAATCATCAGGTAAGTGTATAAAATTATGTTTTTCTACAACCGTCACACTCTGTCACGGAATTTGGAATTATTTATTGAAAAACGAGTAAATATAAGTTACTTTTGCAATAATCCTTTTACAGATGTTCAAGACATATCTAATGATTGCAGTTCTTTTGATTTTGATCTTGACCCTTTGTTTTTACCTTCAAGTGACGAAGAAATTTTTTATAGTTCCGATGGTGCGGAAGAAACTGAAAAAAACAAATTCGTATGACATTTCGAAGAAATAAAAGAAAGCAACATTTTTCAAAAGTTCCAAGACAATACATATCGAAAAAAACTAAACAAAATAAGAATTCTGATCTGGTGAACCAACCCTGTTGCTCAAAATCAAATGAGGTCGTTATATTGGAGGGAACCGAAACACTTGAAGCTTGTGAAGATGAACGAATTAATTCAGAACAAGTATTTGACGAGATTCTTCAAGATGAGGCGTTTGATAACGGAAACATCGAAAATTTCGGAAATGCAGTACCTGACCAAGCCGAAATTCGTAATAAAAATCCAGATCAAATATGGTAATTGCCTGTTGGAAATCATAATGTTTTTGATTATTCTGCAGAAGGTGGTTTACATGCCAATTACGCTGCGACTCTTGTAAACGATTTGTCAGCATACAATTGTTTTCGAACTTTTGTCGATGATCACGTAATAAATGAAATGGTCAATCAAACAAATCTATATGCAACTCAAGTCCTAGATGAGGCAGATGATATAAGTAAGGGATCAAGGCTACACGGATGGGAGCCAACTGATAAAAAAAAATGCTCAAGTTTATTGGAATTGTGGCATATATGGGTTTGGTGAAGATGTCTTCAATAGCAAAATATTGATCGACGATCTCTTCAAAAATAGTATTATTCCAAAAATTATGCCAAGGAACAGATTTCAGTTGCTCCTGCGAATATCGCACTTTTCTGATAATGCAAATTGTCCAGAAGGTGACCGTTTGCATAAAGTCCAGCCTCTCCTAGACAAATTGGTTGAAAACTTTCAAGCAGTATACACTCCTGGTCGTACCTTCTGCATCGATGAGTCTATAATACCATTCCAGGGTCGTTTACTGTTCAAACAATATATACCACAGAAAACACATAAATACGGAGTTAAACTATTTAAATTGTGCAGTGATAATGGCTACACATGGAACATAAAAATTTACGCCGGGAAAGAAAGAAATGAAGGTGTTGCTTCCGTTTCAACAAACATTGTCATCAATTTGTCGCAAAACCTTTTAAATTCAGGTAGAACCATTATAGCTGATAATTATTACAGCAGCCTCGAACTGGCTAATCTATTGCTTGATCAGCAAACACAATACATTGGAACCCTACGAGCTAATCGACGTGGAAATCCCAAAGAAGTTCTCGAGAAGAAATTGAAAAAAGGGCAAGTTTTTGGATTAGAAAATGAACGAGGAATTTATATACTAAAGTGGAAAGACAAAAGAGATGTGCTGCTTCTGTCTACCAAACACACCACCGAAACTGTACCAGTACAGCGCAGAAATGGTGTCGTGGAAAAGCCGCGGGCCGTAATGGAATATAATGAGGCCAAATCATCTATTGATCAATCTGACCAGATGACAAGCTACCATTCCCCGTTGAGAAAATCTATCAAATGGTATAGAAAACTAGCAATAGAATTTCTTTTAGGAACTTGTATGGTCAACGCCCATATCGTTTATAATCAACATGCCAAAAAAAAATTCAAATTACCAAATTTCGAGAAGAGGTTGTAAGAGCTCTTCTCAGTGGAAAGGACACAAATTTAGAAGACGATGCAGACGAAAAACCTCGAGTGGAACACCTACGAGAAGAAATATTCAAACTCATACATTTCTCAAAAAGGACGGTCTCTTTGATAAAGTGAGAAAATATTGTAAGGGCTGCTATGCCAAAAAAAATCGTGGAGAAATAAACAAAAACCATGTAAAAAAGTTTGTCACATATTGTAGCATGTGTGAGGGGCAACCTCATTTTTGTCTAGATTGTTTCAATCTAGCACATTCAAAGTAAATGAACATATTATTTTATACCAAATGAATTGTTTATTTGTTTTATTGTATTATACCCTGTCTCAGAATAAGAAGGAGTGATTCAAATATCCCGCCAAAACATGAAACACATAGCTTAAAATTTAGTAGACAATTTGATATGACATCATGACAATTGAGGTTAGAAGAACTGTATTAATTCTAACCAAGAATTTAGCTGTTTTGTGTTTCATTTACTACTTTCGTTAAAATAGATGGATGTGCCGCTATTCATTCTACCAGTCGAAGCAGCAATACGAATGCACGGCAATTGGAAACAGGAGAGTAAAGTTATAAACACAAGTAGGTGTATACATCTATAATTTGATGAATACAAATCTCTTAACATTCAAATCTGTTCATTCTAGTTTTACACAAAAAATTAGAAGAATCTATGGATAAAGATATAGGCCCAATTTACAAATGAAAGCATAGACTTTGTTCTGAGCGTTTTGAGGAGGATTGCCGTTATAAATATATAATTACTGCACATTTTAGTGAATGTGCTATATCAACATGAAAATTGTGAATCAAGTCTATTTATTATTAAATATTTGTATCAGAGAGCAAGAATGAATCAAACCTTTAATCTTTTATCAAAATGTCCTTAAGAACTTGCAGAAAAGGTTTTGCTTATTAGTTTCTATTTTAAATATCACAATAAAGAACTTATACAGATAAATCATTCGTATTACTGCTACAAACCTTGAGGAGGTAAATTCAAGCAACTAGTCTTGGAAATGTGAATCTTACATACAACAGTAATAAATAGAAAAATTTACATCGGCTAAGTTGTTTACACGAACTGCAAAGATAATTACATATACCTACACATTATTAATTATTATTCCCTATTAAAATTTATTTATTATGAAAATATATAAAGTATAACAAATATTTATTTCTACTATATATTGGAAATTAACAATAATTTAGTGTTCACATCATGTTAAAAAGATTAAAAATGTACATGGTCGGCACAATTTTTCCAAATACTTATTGTAACATTTGTAATTGCTTCTGTCAAAATTTCTCATATAAGTGATATTCTGAAAGGGGGATTTTTTTGAAGCAACTTCATCTTATGTATCAATTCAGATCCTATATGAAGTATTCTTAATTGCCTATCTTTATCGGTATGGCTATTTAATCCTTCAGGTTTTCATCAAAGCTTGTCGTGCACTCATTATACTTGTGGCAATCCAAACTATTTCCCATATTCTCCACTAGATATTTTCACCTGCTTCTATTAGTACAGGTTTCTTTACGTTTGACATATCTGTAATATACATGTATAGGAACATGTGGTAATATAATTAGTATTTAATTAACACTTACTTGAAATTAATGAGTTAATTCTAGAATATGTGTGAGTTGCCCAGTTCATTTATGGTATGAACTCATCTATATAGTGGAGGCAATCCTTAAACCGTTGCACGTCATTCATTTTTTAAAAACCGTACCACCCAAAAAATTATAAAATTTACAATACACAATTATATTTTTCAGATATTTATATGTCAAATTTGTTTACATTAAAATGGCGTGCAAATCATATGATTTTTCAAACAGACTTGACTACGCTGCAGTATATGACGTCATTAACGAGTAATGACGTGCAACGGTTTAAGGATTGCCTCCACTATAGTTATTTTTGCAATGATATTGATTGTGAATGTTTGATTTTTCCACTGACGTACAGCATTTTTGACAGATTCATCAAATTCAAAGTTTCAAATGCATGATCACTTGCTCCTTAGGTCTTAAGACGTCTGATCAACGCATGCTCATGTTGTACATAAAAGTACGGATTTTATTTAATAACACAATAAAGTATAATAAACCAAAGTAAAAATCTAAGAGACTAGGTTATGGCTTGGCTATAAGCATAAAATGACATTTTGTCAAACTTATTTTCCCATGTTAAACTTGCCTACGCAAGAACCAATGAAATACTTTAAAAATATACGCCATTTTGGCGCGATATTTGAATCTCTCCTTCTTATTCTGAGACAAGGTATAGGTACGTTATATTTGATATAAAAACCTTTATTTTTAATAAAATTTTATCAAAAAAGTTGATGTCATTTTTACCGTGTACCGTCAGATATCCAAAAATTCGTACAATTTCGATAGCCCTCCATGCCACAGCAGTCGGATATAATGATCAGAGCGTTCCTACATACAACCGCTCGCGTGTGAGAAATTCATATACAACACGATGTTTCTGCGGTCGTATACGACCGCCGTGGCAAAAGAGAAATATATATGGGCGAATACGACCGCCATGGCAGCCAACCTGTTAAGGTTGTCAATTTTGAAAGATAACCAAATATTGACAAGTAACTTTCAAGACGCTATTACACTAATCATTTTGAGAAAGTCTATGACAGAAATCTGTATTTTTGTCTACTTTTTTTTTGCTTTCGACTGTAAGTGCGTTTCTAAAACGGAAGAATGACTGCTATACAAACCTAAAAAATCAAACATGTTCACAAGAGAACAAATCAATATTTTTTCCTGCTAACATCTGATGATACATATTTGCATATGAAGGTAGTGGCGGTCTTAGGCATTGCAAGCGCATGTCGCTTTGATGAGTTATGCAAATTTAGGATGGAGAATGTCATGCATAAAATTAACAATATTATTGTTATTACTATTCCAGATTCTAAAAACGGTATGTCACGTACATTTACAATTACTTCTCGTATAGGTAGTGTTGGTAGTGCTTGTCATCTTGAAATTGTCAAGAAATATATAACGATTAGATTAGTGGTTAAAACAGATAATTCACGCTTCTTTATGCGGTATCAATCAGGCAGATGTTGTAATCAACCAGTCGGCAAGAACACCATTTCCACGATTCCTAACAAGATAGGCTATTTTTTGAATCTAGAAAATCGCAAAATATATACAGGGCATTCATTCAGAAGAATGTCGGCAACGTTACTGGCAAATACTGGAGTGGATGTTTTAGCGATCAAGGAACACAATGGGTGGATATAAGCGATGATTGCAGAAAGTTATTTTGCTGGCAGTTTATGTAACAAAAATGAAGTGGCTAACAGGATTCTTCACAACGATACTTCATCTGCAGCTTCCAGTTGTACATCGTATCAGGTTATTACAACGGATCAGTTCAGAAGAATGTGGTAGTCAATAGACATGAGGGAACTTATCCATAATTTGAAGTTCAACGTATTTTATTTGACTCGAAATCACTTATTTACCCAAGGGTCGTAATAGATCACTTGCCACGCGTTGTCAATAGCAACTATTAATAGGACTTTCGCGGTGAAATCAACTTAGTTGCTTGAAAACAATTTAAAAATAATCTACTTACCATAGTGAGAGCAGATAAATAAATATTTTGTCACTGTTAGGACAACATGGTGTTTGTATATTGCGTTTCCACATGTCAAAGTAATAATGACAAGAAAGTGCATTGGTTTCTAAATTTTAAGAAATAAGAAAAGGAATATTGCATATTCTTTTGTAATTATAAAGAGTATTATTTATTATAAGTATTCAATACATATATGAATTTAACAAATCCAGAACAAGACATTATTAGGAGAGGAGATTGGTGAAATTTATAGGTGTATTATTCATTTTAATAGTGATTGCAGAGTATCAAAACCGAACCCTCACCAATAAGGATTGATGGTAAATACAATTCAATCTTAGTATTTATCCTCAGTGAACCAGGATTACTTTTTTAATGATCATAACTACGACCAAGTACGGCCCCTTTTGTAATGTAAATAGAAATAGTTTATTAATAATTTACTTGGGAGACACGAACCTACTCCAGAAAAAACAATATTTTATCCAGGCAGATAAAATGAAAAAAAAATCTGGTTGAAGATTATAATAACACTGGTCAACAGTGAAATTGCTTCTTAGGTGAAAGTACCCAATCCTGAATGAATTCAACGTGCTGAACACGAATATCACATTGAAAAAAGTTGATTGGCTCACGTTCAAGAGATATTGACGTTTTGTCCATTGTATAGATGCTATTGCATAATGTAATGCAATTTAGTGAGAAATTACGAAATTTTGCGTCATATTGCATCACCCCTTCATGCAAAGAAGTTAATGCAGCATTTACTGTAAGTTTCCATTGAGAGTGTTGCGAAATTGATTGCGCAATATCAAGCAATAGCTAATTATAGTTTATTTATAAATGGCCGACGTGACAGTTAACTCGTGCAATATCCGTTCATTCGCGCATATTTTTCGAAGCTCTAGCATACATAAGTGATTGCTATAGTGTAAAGTAACTAAACAGTAGCAATGCCTCGTAACTGTGTTAATAGTGCAAATAACTTCTGTTATATTTGCGGAGAAGTGACATTTGCTGCACAGAAAAAGAACATCAGTGCAACAGTTAAGAAAGCGTATCATTTGTATTTTGGTTGCAAGATAGGCGACCAGGACAAAGACTGGGCCCCACACTTATGCTGCCGCACTTGTGCCGTAAATCTTTCACAGTGGCTTAATGGCAAAAGAAAGGCAATGCCATTTGCTGTGCCCATGATTTGGAGGGAGCCCACCAATCACGTTGACGACTGTTATTTCTGTATGGTACGACCAGCTTCTGGAGGCATCACCAAGAAGAAGAAGTGGACAGTTGAATACTCTAACATACCATCTGCTCTGCGACCTGTCTCTCATGGCGAAGGACTCCCAATTCCAGAACCTCCTACAGATTTTTCTATCAGTTCAGACGATGAGGATGGCCATGCGTCGGCGAGTTCTCCTCAACGTGGCAGTAAGGATGATGACTTTTCGTGATTTGACGAAACATCTGCACCACATAAAATTACCCAGGATGAAATGAACGATCTTGTTCGCGATTTGGATCTGTCGAAAAGCAAAGCGGAGATACTGGCCTGAAGACTTCGACAGTGGAATCTTCTGGAACAGAATGTCCGAGTGACTTCATTTCGCACTCGCCATCAGCTCTTCGAATCTTTCTTTAAGAAAGAAGAAAGCCTTGTGTTCTGCTGCGATATTGATGGTCTACTACAAGCTCTCGGTATTGCACATGATCCCCACGAATGGCGGCTGTTTATAGACGCTTCAAAACTGAGCCTAAAGGCGGTTTTGTTGAATAATGGGAACCAGCTTCCATCCATACCTATTGCACATGCGGTCTACATGAAGGAGACTTACGGCAATCTAAAGCAGCTACTGGAGACGATTAACTACAGCAAGTATGGCTGGCAGATATGTTCTGACCTGAAGGTAGTATCTCTGTTGATGGGTTTGCAGCAGGGATATACAAAGTACTGCTGTTTTCTTTGTCTGTGGGACAGCAGAGCAATCGATTTGCACTACATCAAGAAAGACTGGCCTCCGAGAGCATTTTTTAAGCCTGGAGAAACGAATGTACAGCACCCACCATTGGCACAGCCACACAAAATCATCATTCCTCCTTTACACATCAAACTCGGTCTTGTCAAAAACTTGGTAAAAGCCATGGATAAGAATGGATCAGCATTCAAGTACCTGCATGACTCAGTGAAGCCAAAATTAAAGAGGGCATCTTTGTGGGGCCTCAAATTAGACAGCTCTTCCGAGACCCCAAGTTTGAGGAACTTCTTCAAGGTAAAGAAAAACAGGTTTGGGATGCATTCTATCAAGTGGCAGCAAACTTCCTGGGGAATGACAAGGCAGAAAATTACAAGTGTCTGGTTGAGGATATGTTGGCTTTGTTTCATGAATTCGGCTGCAATATGTCCTTAAAGATCCACTTTCTTGATTCCCACTTAGATTTCTTTCCTGATAACTGCGGGTAGGTCAGCGATGAGCACGGCGAACGCTTTCATCAGGACATTGCCACCATGGAGCAACGGTACCAAGGCAAATGGTCTACGTCAATGCTAGCTGACTATTGTTGGACAATCAGTAGAGATGCTACACAAGTCCACTACAAACGGCAGGCCAAAAGAAGTCGAAAGCCGGAAGCAGACTAATGTTTTCTTACCATGTATTATAATATTGACATAAGTACACTTTTTCTCAAATATGCGTAAATGTTTTCTTACCATGTATTATAATATTGACATAAGTACACTTTTTCTGAAATATGCGTACATATTACAGAAAACCCGTAGCCAATTCAGCTTTTTCTTAGTCATTTTCGTGTTCAGCACATTGAATTCATTAAGAAATGACTATTTTCAGCTTGGAAGCATGAACTTTTCGAAAATTTGTTGCCCAATGTAATCAGTACAATTACGTTGACGGCCCAAATAATACTGAATTTTTAAAAGATATTTCCTACAAGTACGAAATGAATCCATAAAATCTATTGCTCTTGTTTAGATTCTAAAAAAATGTGTAGATTTTGCCACGAAAAATTTTGCCCTGCAACACATGCCCAATTGAGTCACTAATAATTATTATCTTGTTTTTAATTATAATTGATAAGTCAATTATTAAATACATTGTGCAGTACTGATGCAATCCAATTTATAAGTGTATTATATCAGTATAAACGTGTATTTTATTTATTATTCTGTTAGAATGTATTTTTTGTACCAGTAGTAAAAAATCATAGCATTTTTACACATAATAAAGCGCCACGAAATGTCATTTCTCGACCTGGAACTAATAACAAGTAAATATTAGGCATATTATTCACCTAGGTAAATAATGAAAACAAATAAAACGAATGCCGCAACCATGCAATCGCAGTAGTATGTATGTCAAGTTGTCATCCGTCAAAATTCATAGTAGTTTATTTTTATTTAGATCGGTATACCACAAATCATACCTAAAATCTAAAACTTATAAATGCTCGACCTCTAAAATAAATAATTAAATGTATTTTATGTCAAGAATAGCAAAATATGTATGATAGTATAATTGGAAACAATATCCTAACACGTAACTATTATAGATGTAAAATAAATAACTCTATTTTAGGTTATGTAACAAAAATATGTATAATATGGAAACAATATAACACGTAACTATTACAGATGTAAAGAATTATTTAATTTATTTATAAAAATTGATAGTGCAATTATGGCATGTACAATTTATTGATGGTTCAATTCTATTTGAAAAACCAGGATTGTGCAGATCTGTAGGCACATTAATGACAGTATTATTAATTGAGTTAATTCCATAAATATTTACGATATCTTCAGTCGAAATAGATTGCACTGATGATGTTGATGGAATTTAATTCATATTGAAAATTCCTGTATTTATTGCAGGTGTGGTTGCGTAAGTAGATGTAGGTAGACCTTGTAACATACATGCTATATTTTTTTATTTACTAGGGAATCTTCAATATAACCTTCAGCAACAAAGTGGCTCCATTATTACAAAGTTTTGAGACGAACCATTTTTGCTATTGTGGATGTGAATAATAATTAAATCATCTTTCATGATGACATCAGAAATTAATAAATTACACAGCTTATCTCTTCGGCATGCACCAGCAACACCAATTACAAGAGCAGTCTACAGGGTTATAAATTATCAATAATTTCAAAGTATTAATATAATGCCGGCTGTACACTCTCGTCGAGGGACGGCGAGGCTGGGCGAGGCTGGGCGAGTGCGAGAGTGTACAGGGTACACTCGCCCTGTCTCGCAAAGCCTCGCAGTCACTCGTGGGCTCTCCATTCCGAGTCGGTTTTTTGAGCGCGAGTCAAAGGGCCTCGCTTACCCTCGCGAGGCGGCGCGAGTGCATCACTGTACACTCTCGCGACATTCAGTTTTCTTATACGTATGAAAGTGGTACTTCCGATCCGAATTTTGAAATTTCATTTATACAAAAAATATTCCAAATCCAACTCTAAATACTTTTGTATTCTTCATAAATATACATAGAATGCATAATTTACGACATATGTATTTGCAAAAAATCGTTATTCGGTAAGAGTAAAAGTGATACTTCCGGTCCGAATTTTGAAATTTTTTTTATACAAAAGATATTGGAAATTAAGTTCTAAATACTTTTATATTCGTAGCGTACCTGTCTAAAAAGCATGACTTGCAAAATATTTGCAAGAAACTGATTTTCGATAAGAGTAAATGACCTACTTCCGGTAGGAATTTCGAAAAACCTTTTTAATAAAATTGTTCACAATTTCAATTTTAAGTACATATGAATTCTTTATAAATTTGTTTAAACTTAGTAATTCACGAAATATTTGCAAAATTCGATTTTTTCACTGAAGTAAACTACTACTTCCGGTCTGCTGATTTTGCTCAAAATCTAATCAGTTCTCAAGAGGGAGATTATATTCGTAAATACAAAATTTGGAATTGATATCTGTAGCGGTTTGACCGCTATCGTGGTCACACACACACAGACACACACAGAGACAGACAGACACACAGACATTTTTTAAAAACCACTTTTTTGGTATCAGCGGACTTCAAAACGTGGACATCTGCAAAAATCTCGAGGTCGAAAATTTTCATCATCACAATGTCGTAAATTATGCATTCTATGTATATTTATGAAGAGTACAAAAGTAATTAGAGTTGGATTTGGAATATTTTTTGTATAAATGAAATTTCAAAATTCGGACCGGAAGTAACACTTTCATACGTATAAGAAAGTTGTGTGGTAAGAAAAAACGAGAGTGTACTGGGTCGCGCTCATCCCTCGACCTCTCGACGTTCGCTAAACGTTCCGAATAAACGAGAGTGTACAGGGTCGCGCTCATCCCTCGACCTCTCGCGCGAGAGCTCTCGACGAGACATCGCGAGAGTACTCGCGCGAGAGTGTACAGCCGGCATAAGGAATTTTATAATTTTCTCGAGTAAATACTAATGATTTTTTGGGCTTATAATTTTCATTTTTCTTTTTAAAAAGGCAACTAATTTGAAACATTTTGATATGTTAATATCCTCTTTTAGGCCAAGTGTAGCTTTCAACATTGAATAATGCGCCCTATAAAGTCGAGGCTTTTTTATTTTTTGAATATTCTTGAAAATAAGCCAGAAGCACGTTTTCAGAAATTACTGCTGTATATTTGGAATTACACCATTTTTTAAATTCTGTATATGTTTTATGTATGTGTTTAGATTTATGCGGAAGCAAGTTCTCAACAGCCTGTTCTGCAGTCTCGTACATTTCAGGTGGTGTACATCTAAACTCTTCAGACATTATAAATGGAATGAAAAATAATCTAATAAATACTTGACTTTTAGGTTCAGCATTTATGTCAAAGCTTATTTGTCAAATTTGTCAACATCAAAATATAGCCTCGGAATTTAATCTTGCCACTCGGGCAATAATAGTCATCTTCTCAACCTTGGTATGTAATATATATTGCTCTTTTTCACTAAATGAAATAAATTTCTTAATAAAATTTTCTCATTTTTTCTCGATATACTCGCGCCCCCCATTTAGTTTTATCAACCCCCCCCCCCCCCAGGGGCGCGCCCCACAGGTTGAGAATAGTTGTCGTAGGCCATATGAAATACATTTAAGCCACAGAAACTAAAATAAAATTTCGTTTTAAATAAAGCAAAACATAAATTTTCGCAAATAATTTATTTGATGTTAAAATATCAAAGTAGAAAATTCAGTCTTTGATCTACAATGCACTATTGTCACATATAAATGTAAAAAATTAAACATATTTCAATACTTAGGACTCTATAATTTAATTATTGTATTTGTGGTTTTTAATCTTGGATAATAATAAATAAAGTAAAAAAAAATCAAAATTATTCCTCTTTGAATGTCTTTTTTTATTTGATGATGAGATGATAATTTGATGTAGTACGTATGTTTTTGGTGACTCAAAGAAAATATAAGTTTTGAAATCTTTAATATAACAAATAGTTTAACAATTAAAATCGTCGGCTGCTGCTTCTTCTTCAGCTTCGTATTCTTCATCTGCTGTTGCTTCTTGATATTGTTGATATTCGGATACTAAATCGTTCATGTTGGACTCTGCTTCGGTAAATTCCATCTCGTCCATTCCCTCGCCAGTATACCAGTGTAAGAAAGCTTTGCGGCGGAACATGGCCGCGAATTGTTCCGAAATTCTTTTAAATAGCTCTTGTATTGCAGTTGTATTACCTATGAACGTAGATGACATTTTCAGACCGACAGGAGGAATATCGCATACCGCCGTCTTAACGTTGTTGGGAATCCATTCAACAAAATAACTGCTGTTCTTGTTCTGAACGGCCAACATTTGCTCGTCAACTTCTTTCATAGACATCCTACCTCTAAATACCGCGGCAACTGTAAGATACCTGCCATGGCGAGGATCACACGCAGCCATCATATTTTTAGCGTCAAACATCTGTTGCGTTAGTTCCGGTACAGTAAGAGCCCTATATTGTTGACTGCCCCTGGATGTGAGAGGAGCAAAACCTGGCATAAAGAAATGGAGTCGTGGAAAGGGAACCATATTAACAGCTAGTTTTCTAAGGTCAGCATTCAGTTGGCCAGGGAATCTCAAACAAGTGGTAACACCGGACATAGTAAGCGACACTAAATGATTCAGATCGCCGTAGCTTGGATTAGGTACTTTCAATGTTCTAAAGCATATGTCGTATAGCGCTTCGTTGTCGATACAATATGTTTCGTCTGTATTTTCCACCAATTGATGAACAGATAAAGTAGCGTTATATGGTTCAACTACCGTATCTGAGACTTTGGGACTGGGCATTACAGAATAAGTGTTCATAATTCTATCCGGATATTCCTCTCGAATTTTAGATATCAACAGAGTTCCCATGCCTGAGCCAGTACCGCCCCCTAAGGAATGCGTTAATTGAAATCCCTGTAGGCAATCGCAGTTTTCAGCTTCTTTCCTCACTACATCCAACACCGCATCTACTAATTCTGCACCTTCTGTGTAATGACCTTTAGCCCAGTTATTTCCTGCGCCTGATTGACCGAACACAAAATTATCTGGTCTAAACAATCGTCCATATATTCCTGATCTGACTGCGTCCATTGTGCCTGGCTCCAAGTCAAGTAAAATTGCCCTGGGAACATATTTTCCTCCATTACTGTGCGACGCAACTGTAAACAAAGAAAACGTTTATATTAATACGTTTGCATAAAGATTCTTGTTAGTACATTATACATATAATAAAGTATCTATATTTCCAACCCAAAACCTCTTAATCATATAATTCTTAATGATAATGTTGAGTCTACAGCTCTTGTGTATACTATTAATGATTCAAGATTTGTATCGCTTATTCCTACTGAAATACATATTTATTCAGATGAACGACTACTACGAAAACACAATATCGTTAATTTTCAATGTATTAATTCAATAATTAATATCTATTAATATTTTATGTATACAGGTGTCCCAAAAATAAAAGGATGGAGTATCAGGTATGTAAAGTCCGAACAAAAACAGGCCCAAATATACCGCAATAACGAATAAATTAAAAATTTAATTTTCTATGTTGTTTTTTAGATAAAAAAATTACATTACGGACCTGGCACAGAATATATGTTTATAAATACACGTATGAATACTCATTTGTAAATAGAAACGAACACGCATTCATAGAAAAATACGCTTTTATTTGTATAAAACGGGAAAAAAACGTTAAATCGTACTCATTCATATAAAACATTTTTTGTCCGATGCGTCTAAATAACGCAGCTATGTAGTCGGTTGTTGACCCAGATGGGCGGCGCACTTTATTGCAGACAATAAAAGATTGTTTTTATTTTTAAATTAGGAAGGTTGTTGCTCTTTAATGTGTTTGTAGTCGGAAACAGCTGATTATTATTATTTCAGAATATTCAATAAATCCTAGTTTTTCTAGCCTTTATTACAGTAAATATCAAGAATGTAATTGGGTAACTAAGATTGCTCACAATATGTTTAAGTTGTAGACCAAAACATATCAAACGAAAGATATTTTGATATTTAATATAATAATGATAAATTTTGAATGTTGAAAGTTATAAAAACAACTGCTGAAATATGTTTAAAGACAGTCTTCCTTAATTAATAAAAAAAATAAGCGCCCCCGGGTGGGCTCGAACCACCAACCTTTCGGTTAACAGCCGAACGCGCTAGCCGATTGCGCCACGGAGGCTTGCTGCTCTATCTCGAAAAACTACATTTCTAATACTAAGAGTTTCACAATATAAAAACATTTGAAAAAGTGTATTAAACAAAAACAATTTTTATATACAAAACATTTATATATTATTTATGAATTAGTAACGGCTTTATGAAAAAACTCTGTTGTTTTGCCATACTACTTGAAAACTCTTACCAAATGCACTGTTAAGTGTATGCAGTT
Source organism: Amphimallon solstitiale (assembly GCA_963170755.1). Classification (NCBI taxonomy): domain Eukaryota; kingdom Metazoa; phylum Arthropoda; class Insecta; order Coleoptera; family Scarabaeidae; genus Amphimallon; species Amphimallon solstitiale. The sequence continues at coordinate 140,549,906 of OY720676.1, read as the reverse complement.
ACTGAATAGCACTATTTATATGGTAAACTGCAACATCTGTTTACGCCCGAGAATGAGAGTAAAAGAAGTCCATTTAACTCGTAAATTTCCTATCTTTATCGGCGTAGATAGGAGCGTGAGGGGTTTTTAAAATTTATTAAATTCCATAAGATAAATAAAGTACAGAAAATTTACTCGATTTGAACTGCAAAATAAACAAATAATAACGTATTTTGTATTTTATAAATCACCACCTACTTGTTATTCAATTATATAAAGAAAATTAAACGCTTCGTGTCCGATCTGAAGTAATGAGAATGACTAATAAGGAAGGTAGGGCTGAGGGATACAAGACTTCAAGAACACAACTGTGCAACACTTCTAAATTGCAAAAAATATAATTTTTCTGGATATTCTGTACTTGTTTTTAATAAAATACATTTTGAAATAAGTACATATATTAAATTACAAGTTTCATAAGCCCCGATTTTTGCGCACACGTGCATGTTTAGAAAATGGGCCGTTTGCGGAAGTTTTCTAAAGAAAGAATGCCCAAAATGTCTTGTCAAACATGTGTTTTATACTGTTTTCTCTATTTAGGGTTTTAAAAGTTCAAAAAGAATAAAAATAAAAAACAATGTTCTGTTTAGTTGTTTTGACGTTGGTTACACTGATTGTTAACTATGTAGAGCATTTTAAATATATGAATATCGGCGGTATTGAGCAGTAAATTTCAATAGTAGTATTAGAAATTTTACCTTCCACCTCTGTTTAACGATTTATACTGTTTGTTAATCTAAATAACATTTGAATGTTTGTCTTTTTTATTGTTTATACAATTCCTACTGCACATGTTTGTTAAAACCAATTATATTGATATTTAAATCTGATATGCGTTCCGTATATCTATTCTCTGCTGTCATATGCCAGAAATTTCACTTTTGACATTATATCAATGAAATTGACATTAGGAAAAATTCGGATGTCCCCGTACATGTAATAAGAATCGCAACTTTAATGTACAGTTCTGTGCAATAAAATGGCGTACACGTCTTATTGCTAATTTTAACATTATTTTGCCATTGTGAAAATGGCTTAAGTTAAGTATGACAAATTAAATTATAGCGTCAATTCAATTTGTCATATATGACAGATATTCAAACAAAAGTCATATTTATATAATCGTATAATAAGTGTACGCCAGTTTATTGCACAGAACTATACATAGCTACGCAAAACTATGCACAAAGTCTATATATTTTGTATTTTTTTGTGATATAGATATAATCAGTATGGTTAATATTTGTCTTTCCTTATTCTCGCCGGTTTCATATGTGTTTCATACCTATTTAGAGTCGGTTAGCATAAAAACTTGGGACATCTGAATTTTTCCTAATGTAAATTTCATTGATAAAATCGAAATATAATGTCAAGTGACAATTTATTTAAAGCATATGATAGCTGAGTACACTCACAATATGTAAATTTTAGAATTTTGATAGTGGCTAAGGCAACACCGTGTCCCAAGATTTTTTGCTAACCGATAGTAACATGCGGCGAAGTCTCTTTAACCAAAGTCCACTGTAAGTTAATTCTGACTTCAAAGTGGAATAAAACTAAAATTGTTTTATAAGGGTATTGGAATTAACTTTAACTAAAAACTTATTTCAATGTAATGTGTCTGTTACTTGTATTGTATAGTCTTTTACTTTTATGTTGGTTTTGCTAACAAATTTACTCCCGTATTATGTTTCATAATTTTGTCGCATAAAACTTGCCTTTGCGTTAAATAACACGCATGGTCAGAAAAAAAAAGAAGACAAATTTTAGGAACGAGGAAGAATTGTTCGTGAAGTACATGGCAACAAATAAAATGTCAAGTGCCAAAAAATTTAATCAACAATTTTAGGAAATTTTCCAATACTGTAACAGCTTTTAGTAATTATACCCAACTCGATATTGTTAGGAGGAGGTATATAAATGTAATCTGTTAGTAATGAGCAGGGCGCGGACACGAGTGAGTCATGACTCATCGCCCATGGGCGCACTATTGAGATATTATATTTTTAAAGTGGTTTTAATTTTATTTATATAATTGGATAACAAGTGGCTGGCGATCTATAAAATACAAAATACCTTATTATTTGTTCATTCTCTTCTGTAAGACTTGTTCTCTTTGAATTAAGTACATCCTTGTAGATAGAAAACGTCCTTTCTACACCGCAACTGGTTATATGTGCGTACTGGAAATATTCTTTTATTTCAGCGTATTTAGCATACACAATTGCCGCAATGTTATTAAATCTGGATTTCTATTAAAAACTGCGTCTAACTTTTGCCGAAGGCCACATCCGAAGTCACTTGGAATACTTTTGAAATTATTAATAGCCACATCTAATGTGGTTAATCCATCTTTTAATTTGAGATTCGACTTTCAAAATATGTGATTAGTTTAGGCAAATTTCCAAAGTGTTCCTGTAGGAATAACAACCGATTTTTTAAATTTGAAATTTGTGTTAGTTTCTTGTACTCAGAAATACTTCGAGCATCGCCATTTAAACATGTAACGAAATTTTGTAAACTATCGAAATTCTCTGCATAAAAACTATTTATGTGTATGTTTTAGCGAAGCTAAGTGACGAACGTGCGATATTTTGGCATTCTGTAACGATATTTTACAGACTTTGTAATAAATTTCGGAATCACTGACAATTCATTTTCATATTAGAAAATGTAACATAAACAACGTTCTAGATTGAAATAAATGATAACTAAAAATGTACGCGTATGTTATTGAAACTAAATAACATTAAGTATATACATATTTACATTTTTTCTCTTGCGAAATATAATGTAAATATAATAAATTTTAAAAATCCCTCAGGCTATCTACGCCGATGTCGACATAATTTTACTAATAAATTCCTTATTTTATGGCCGTTTTTTGCTCTCATTCGCGGGCTCTTCTCGAGCGTAAACAGATGTTGCAGTTCACCATATGAATTAGTGTTATTCAGTAAATGACTGTTGTTTACATTATTTCTTTGCTCCATTGTAACTCCATCGTAGTTTAACTCGGTCATGTCCGCGTCCTTTTAATTATCCTATAAAATGAGGCATTTGTTACTCCGACACAATCTCCAACTGCAATGAGCATACTACCGGTGGCATAAAATCGTAATAATCATAGGGTCAATAATAACTGCGCTAGGGGTTGTATACGTCCTTGACTAAAATATATTATCTATTAATAAAGGTAAAATAACTTCATAACTACCGATTTGTAAGTAGCGAAATTAAATTATTGACTCTTACTATTACGAAGATAATAGTTTTTTGTATTAGCTCGACTCTATCAAAATTGTTAATTGTAGATTCGAAATTTAACAAGCAAATTTTCGACAGCGCAAGTATATTATGTGAAGTTATGGTATATTTGTCGTTAAAGCAAACGTTAATATTGGTTGAAGTTAGACAATTTCAACTTTAAATAATTTTGAAGTTGACTTCAATTTAAGTGAAATTAGGAAACTAATGTTCAGGTCTAAAGTCAACTTTGAACTTAAGAGTAATTTTAACTTGATTATGTAACCGGCTGTGAGCTATTTAATATATGGTTAGTCGTTATTTAAATATAGTTTATTAATGTTTAAATTTGTGAAAGTCTTCTGGAAATATCATACTCCGCAACAAACATTTTCACTGATGATGTTTCTCACATCAGATTTAACTAAAATATGAACATGTTACCTATTTTTTTCATACTTTCTGTAGCTTCTTTTACCAATTAATCGATACGCAACTTGCTGATTCATTCAAAAATGTGACTTGAAAGTGCACTTGAATATTTTTTCCACATTATATTTATTCCAGTTTACATATTTCTAAACGTCATTAATCATATTCAAAATATAAACTGTATTTTATTAACACTTTACCTGCATTTCTAGAACAAAACTTAGTTGACAAAAGAGATAAAACTAGGACCATGTTTAACATGCTTTAAGACTATAATATGTTTGAATCTCTGTGTATACACTAATGTTATAACTAAAGGTACGTCTTTATATGTTACACACACGCAATAGTAATAATAATCCATGCTCTAACATCTCCCGACAGTTAAGACACTCTTAAGATTGACAAGACATACTTTGCTACTTTCATTCACCATGATATAAGGAACGAATAGAATTTTTTTATTGTCAATAACTATATAATAAATGTAGATTGGTCAATGCCGACAGAGCTCACTGAACTGTATATTTGATTGGACAACATGAATCGAAATCTCAAGTAGATATGATTGACTAATCAAAATAGATCGATGTATGAGATAACATTGGATAGTATCTACATAGTGCTTATTCACTTTAATTCGGCATGTAATTCTTTGAACTCTTCAGAATAAGGCCTGTCATGTTATGGTTAACAACGAAACGAGTCAACGAAACCTATAATTAAAGAAATTGCAATAACGAGTTTTATACTCCACGATTCTGTTTACCAGCCGTATTACTATTACATGTATGTCAGTACTTGCCTGTCTGCAGACACATGCATATTATTAATTTGAATTCGTGTAGTACATAAGCAGTAGATTACACTATTATTAACTTTAAGATATGATGTGTGATACTTTTACATCCGCAGTTGTTCAAAATGATTTTTCAATGAAATATCATGCTAAATATGCTAATTAAACAAATTATGAAACTCATAATATATTAATTTTATATTATTATGCTCAGTTAGATACACTTTTAATTACCTGAAAGGAGGAATAAATATAATAATACAAGCTCAATAATTTTCAAAGTCAAAGACAATTTCATACCAACCGCCTGTTATTACTAAAGTAGATTGTCCAGACAAAAGATGTCGCTAAAGCCCTATGCCATATATGTTACATTATGGTTGCTTTCGCAACCAACATGTGCCAAAAACTAAAATTAAAATATGAGACATTGCAAAATTTTACCTGTCAAGTTATATAATCATCTACAAGAGCCATTTCAGGGATTGCCATTATGATAATATAAATACTCCTTTTAACATTTTTCATTGCTACCTTTTGACATTTATTATAAATTGTCATCCAAGCAATATAAATTTGTCATCGATGTGTGCATACTACACAGAATAGCCAAGCATTAAATAAAATATAAATATAGAAAAGTAATATTTAATGACTTTATTTATTATATTTAATTTGTAACTGGATTTCATGTTATAGTATTTTAGTAGTGGAAACTATATATTCTGAAATATTAATTAACTAAGTAGTTTAATTTCATTGGTCTTTTTATTGGCAATGAATCATACGACCAGAGTACTTTAGTTCGTACTTTTTCCGTCAGTTGCCAAAGCGATTCAACTATAGCTTGGATTTCTAATACGAAATATAATATCTATGGTGGCAACTTAGAAATTATCTGGGTGCATGTTTACCGTATGTGTTTAAAAAAAACAATTTTTTGAAAAAAATTCACGTTTTTCGGGTTTCCATTGGATGGTTTTTAAGATGTTACTGAAGGCGAACTCAACAATGCACAAAATATATTATTTAAAATGGCGTCACGTTTACTTACAATTTTAACTTACAATAACCACTTCAGTACTGTCATAACATAAATAAACATTTAGGGCATTTGTCATAATTACCCTTTGACGTACGTTATTATTGTCAAGAATGTCTATTTTTTAATTAGGAGGAGTGTTTTTAAATTGAAGCGCTAAAAAGGAGGCTTGCTATTTGTCAGTTTTCGGGAAGAATTACAGTATGGAAATTTTACATGTTTACGGCCACCATACAGTTACAACAGCTGTTATTGTATACATCGTTAATTTTGTCAGTGCGTTTCTGTTCAATTTTTTACGTTCAATTTGCGTTATAATAGTAAAATAGTTCTTTTAAGAACCGAATCGACTCATACACTCTCCGTGTAAATCATTTTCATAGCGTTTTTCTTGGATATGGAGGAAGTAGCAAGCACTTCTGGATCGCAAATTTCCCCGTTGAGAAGGCGAAAATTTGTGATCTTAGGACATCTATCTGTTGTTGAGAAGCTGAATATAGTAAATATATTCAAAAAATTACGTGCTGATAACCCCAGAATGAGGATTACTGCTATTGTCGCAAGAATATCGAGTATGATAGGTTAGTGTTATAATACATTACCATCATTAGGTATATATTATTGTGTTATCTTGTTTTTAGGAGTGGCACGGTCTACTGTCTATCGTACCATAAAAGAATATAAGCAGAAAGGACAAGTTATCCCACCCAAGCAAAGTTCTAGAAGACACTCTTTAATTGCTGATTATAGTGAAACCTTCAAGAATTCTATAAGGCAAATATTCACAATTTTCACTTTCTTATATGTAGTATAAGGAAGTATTGTGATGATGAACATTTTCGACCTCGAGATTTTTGCAGATGTCCACGTTTTGAAGTCCCCTGATACCGAAAAAGTGGTTTTTAAAAAATGTCTGTGTGTGTGTCTGTGTGTCTGTGTGACCACGATAGCGGTCAAACCGCTGTAGATATCAATTCCAAATTTTGTATTTACGTGTATAATCTCCCTCTTGAGATCTGATTAGTTTTTCAGTAAAATCGGTAGACCGGAAGTAGCAGTTTACTTCAGTGAAAAGTTCGAATTTTGCCAATATTTCGTCAATTACTAAGTTTAAACAAATTAATAAAGAATTGAAATGTACTCAGAATTAAATTTGAGACAAATTATCTTAAAAAAGTTTTTCGAAATTCCAACCGGAAGTAAGTCCTTTTCTCTTATCGAAAATCAGTTTTTTGCGAATATCTCGCAAGTCATGCTTTCTAGGCAGGTACATTGCGAGTATAAAAGTATTTAAATGATAATTTTAAATATCTTTTGTATAAAAAAAATTTCAAAATTCGGACCGGAAGTACCACTTTTACTCTTACCGAATAGCGATTTATTGCAGATATGTCGTAAATTATGCATTCTATATATATTTATTAAGAGTACAAAAGTATTTAGAGTTGAATTTGCAATATTTTTTGTATACATGAAATTTCAAAATTCGGACCGGAAGTGGCACTTTTACTCTTAGCGAGTAGCACTTTTTTTCGAATATCTTGCAAAGTATGCATTATATAGCGATTTATTAATAGAATGAAAGTACTTAGAATAGGATTTTGAATAAGTTTTGTATAAAAAAAATTCTTAGAATTGTATAGTTTGAAACGCTCATACGTATAAGAAAGTCGTGTGGTGGCCACACCTCATTTTTTTTATAAAAATGAGCTTCCTACACTTAATAAAGTGCTGAATGAAATCAAACAGCGTGATGATTTGCCACAGATGAGCCGTTTAACATTATACAAATTGATGAAAATGATAAACTTTAGATCAGCGCCAATGTTCTAATTAATATGCAAAGAAAAATTGAGTATATAAGTACTCAAATTTATATTTTACATGCTTTGATATGTTAGAATAAATATGATATATTATTGTAGGTATATGAAGAGAAATTGAAAGAGTGTTTTGATACAACGTGGTGATATAATTAGGTGGAGAAGAAGATATTTGATGACAATTAAAGATTATCATCGTCAAAATCGGCCAATTTATTATTTAGGCGAAACATGGCTAAACGAAGGTCATACCAAACAATGAGTTTGGGTAGATGGCAATATAAGAAGTCGACGACAGGCATTTAATGAAGGACTGACGACAGGTATTTAATGAAGGACTGACTACAGGCATTTAATGAAGGACTGACTACAGGCTTACGTAATGATGTGTGAACAATTATAAATTGTTACTGTTTCATATGTATATGCTATAATTAACATTTGTCTAAATTGTTGTTCACTTGTATATAATAATAAAAAATAGTGAATAATTATATAGTTGTTTTATATGTATATACTATAATTAATATTTGTCTAAATTTTTGTTCGCTTGTAAATAATCATATAAGAATAAGAACCATCTGTGTTTTTTTTTTAAATTTGAAAATATACAAATTACCTTTAAAACATTTGATTTAAGCATTTCACTTATGATGATGATTCCTTTTTATTTCAAATTAAAATTATCTAATTTTTTAAATGAATTTTTAATTAATTACTTGACTACAATTTATATAAAACCGTCGCTAGTTTTAAATCTGCCGCCAAAAAGGAATTTTGCAAAATTCCATTGTGTAAACGCGCCTTTTCATTTTACTCCTCCGAATTAAAAAATAGACTATAATAAGTATTAAATAAAATACAGCTACCTATAGAAAAGTAATATTTAATAGCTTTATTAACAATATTCAATTTATAACTGGCTTTTATATAATATCTAGTATTCTACTATAGGATTAATGAATTAGTTTAATTTTATGGTTCTGAATTTCTTCTGGTGAACGGGAATTTGTAGTGGCATTGAATCGTGGTCTTTGGTTCGTACTTTGGCCGCGTCGGTTGCCAAAACGATTCACCTATATGGTAGTGTCTGTCAATTAGCTATGGGCATTAAAATAGGAAATAATTCGAGAAAGCTATAGAACACCATGAGAAACACAAATAAAGTACAAAAATCAAGAGCTATATCTACAATCAATCATAATGGACAAACCTTCTCCGAGGAAAAGTACGTTGCCTGCATACTGAATATGCACTTTTGCAAACATTGGTCTAGAAATAGAAAATGAACTAAAGAAGAAAATGGGAAAACTAAACAACACGTCCGCACCGACCACTTACCGCATAAACAAGACATGCTTCCTAACCCATAACAAGAGAGAAAATCACAAGAATCATACGTAATCTAAAAAATCCCAGTCCAGGCTAAGGTTTTATCACAGCTGAAGACCTTAAATATTTAGACAGTATCATATCTCCAGCAATTAGTAACCTGATAAATTGACACCTACAAGCGATAGGTTCTCAAAAGTCCTCAAAAATGCACAAATCACACCTATTTTTAAAGAGAGAGATAATACAGGCACAAATAACTTCCGCCCCACAAGCGCCATAAGCACCATGTCAAATATTTGAGAAACTAATCCATAAAAAACTTATAGCACTGAACGAATGCTGTTCTGTATACGCTATGGTGTACAGACAAGGCTGTTTTTGTTAATCAGTGCTACTGATGATGGCAACGTAGTCGAAATGCGCATCTAACTCTCTGTATATTAGCGTGATAAAGTTGTTTTTTAGAGTTTTTGTTTAGATCAAGCCACAATCTTCAATTAAGTTTCATATAACATTAATTAAGCCGGAAGTTGTAGGGTGTACCTCCTAAATCAATCGTCTTATCTGGATGGCTAAATCATAACACAATATCTCATGATACCATTATTAATTTAGCATAAATAAGGTATAGTGGACGAGTACTTAGTAATGCACTTGGTACCCAGCTTGAACGCCAAAACTTTTCAAAAATGTTCCATCATCTAACCGGTAGATGAAATATTTATGGTTCCAAGAACACTTTACATGCTTTAGTTTAAATGAACACCAGTATCATAATTAATGGTGGTTTAATGTTTACCGAACCAATAGACTGATGAAAGAGGAAGTTGCCTGGCCATCGCATCGCAATTTTCTCATCTTAATCCACTCCACTTCTTCCTTGAGGGCTATATGTTATCTTTGGGGTATATAACCCATGTAATCTTCGGGAATAAAAATCTTCTGGCAAAGTTCATTACATAGTTGCTTCCGAATATGTAGTTTCGAAAATCCATAACACGATTATGCAATAATAACAAAAAAATAATCTTCTGGTATGGAACTTCTCAGAAAAAAATGTATGTTTTGATGTTGTCTATATAACCTTTTTATTGATATATTTTGAGGGCCGCCTGGATTCTCAAATCCAGTCAATTTGTACTTGCTTCTAAATGTTTTTTTTCTTTGAACCATTTACTGGAGGCAAGTACTGTATGTAAGATCTACAAAAATATTTTCTGACTTTCAATACTTTTCCCTGTGTGTCTATGTTGGTATCTCTGTATTACTTCGACGTATATTCTGTCCTCGAAACTAACTTATATAGATATAAAAGGACATTTCGAACAATATGTTATCAATTTTTATATACTAAACCTTCGACGGCGACATAAAAATTGTCGTAATTACAATCTATGAAAGTAGTAGTTGCTCACAAAAAGCATTTAACATCGAGTACAATGGCTTTGTAATTAGGAGAAACACATCGAGTACTGTCTTAATTAAAGCTCACATAACGGTAAATGGACAACAGTTAGATTAGTTGTTAAAAACGTCTATGTGCATTGACTTCTTCCATTTGCAGCCTTTTAATAGGCCAACATTTTGTTCTAGTCCTAAACACCCGACCTCGAACAAATACGAATGGTATAATATGTAAGATGGGCCGAACGAAAAACGCAACTTGGGTGTTCCGGTATTATTCCTTTTTCACATTGTTACACGCGTAATCTTTTTCTACTTTCTAGATGTTAAATCTGTCACCTATAGTTTCGATTGACGAGGTTCCTAATCCAATTCTTTTTTATCAGGTGTCAATATATGTACATATATATTCCATACACATTGTACATATATTTACTATACAAGCAGACGCGGACGTACGATGTATTGTAGCATTGTCGCTCAAGCGAAAAGGCAAGTTTGCTTCACGAAAGCTGTCTGGAGTCATCAAGTAACGTTACACGATTTAATTTTAGTCTGGCCTGTACACATATCCGGTAAAAGTTGAAATCTTCGACTGAATACAAATAAACATAAATACACAAGTCTGAACTTCTATATTATTATACCTACATATTTAGCTATGTCTTTTCCCGATAATAAAGGATTATGTTTAGATGACTGTGATAATTATGTTAAATAGCATTGCGGTACAATAAAAATCTTATACTTCTAAGAACATTATTATATTATTTTATCAGTATGAACTAAAAAAAAATTAGTAAAACTGTTATCAAATAACAGTTTTACTAATTCACCTACTTTACCTTCTCCGTATCTATATAGTAATAACAATAACGATAAGTATTGTAATAAATAAGTTAATAATAAACAATAAGCTTAGTTGAGGAGTAAGCATGCAAAACGCGTTAAATCCTTTTATGCCAAGTATGAAAAAGTCACTTAAGAGGGGAGTTTACCTATCGAAAATTAAGGCAGCGCCGTTTCGCGTTTTTTAAACTCATTTTGTAAGTTTAGAATCTCAAATTTGGGTTAGTGATGCAAAAAGCATAAATTTATAATGTCAAGGTCAGTTTTTGTACTAATTTATTTTCATAAGAAAGTTATGTGTTTTAGAAATAACCACAAAAATGCACGAATTTGATTAATGTCTACTAACTAAGGCTGGTACATAAAAGAAAAAAAACGACCTCTACGCACCAGCTGCACATTTGATGTACGATATAAAGAAAAAATCACATCTATGTAATTATTTTTAAAGATAAAAAACATTAAACAGTAAACATTGGCACACACATTTTACACGCGGTTTTTCGCGTCGTCTATCCCCACTTTACGGTATCTCTACCGGTCCTAGCGAAGACGAAAATCTATCGGAATCGGTTATTGCAGACTTAAATTTGAGTGACAGTTTAATTACAAACTGTCACTCGCATTTAAATGTCATATATACCTATAATATTCGAGTGTATAATAATATAACAGTTATGGGCAAGAGAAAATTGCAAGTAAAAATTGAAATAAATTCAATTTGAACAGTTATGGGCAAGAGAAAATTGGTTTATTATAAAACGTCAACAACATCAACAGTTCCGTAAGTACTCATTCTTTATACATTATGTTTCCTATCTATAGTATTTCTTTATCTATGACAGAATTTGTGAATAAAACCGAAGCGCTGTGACAGAACCGAATATTGTCAACCTTCACCTACTTACACCCCCTTGCGTCTACCCGTCCCGCGAGTAATATAAGTTTCTATTTGTTCGTAAACGCCACTCTTAAAGCTTGAAATTTCAAGTAACTGATTGCACTGTATGAATGATATTGTCAACCCGTTTTAGCAACCACATCTTAGTACATTTAAATAAAGCCATTTATTCGTTCTTAAATAAACCATCTTGGAATTACTGCATTTTGATTGATCAATCTGGACGAATGACGGTTTGCTTGCTTTATATTATCTGATTTATATCAGTTCCGTCAACAATAGTATTGTTATATTTCTTACTATAGTTCTATTGGTGAATATATTTATAAATTTAAATGTAACAATAAATTTATATATGAACTCCAAATTTTCCTTCAAGCAGTCACATTTTCTGGATCTTGTTCACACAGAATGACTTTTACCTTTATAAGCTTGCATGAGTTTCCCATTCGTCTCTAAACTCTTGACTCATTAAGTGATTCAAACACTTTTGCTCTTCTCCGGAACAGAAGAACCAAATTTTATATTTTTTATATGTTCATCAGTTTTCGCTTTTGATGATGCTTTGTGGAATTTCGTCAAGTTCCTCATACCTAAAGTTTTTGTGACATTTTATCTTTATTGCCTTTTTATGTTGGCTGCCAGTCTAATATTTTTGTATGCATATGTTATTCTAGTCGAATATACCTTCTCTTTTGTTCAAATTAAAATCCAAACCTTTAATGCCTAATATACACAAGTTTTTACGAAGTTCCTCAACAATTCCAAATCCCTGATAAGTAAAGCATACAGTTCGATTCTCACTGATGTAGGTTGTATTCCTGATTTTTACTGAACACGGATGGCCGAATACTCTATCTGCTGGAAGGGAGTTATGTCTGCTAACCTAACTTCCTGTGTTTCATAATAGCCATACATACCTACATATTTTCTGTCCAGTACTTGATGGTCATTCTTACGTTAATTTAAATAAACCTAATATGTACACAAACGTTGCGCTACTTATATCATATAAATTCAATAAAAGAGGGGAAAATTAAAACTTATGCAAATTAAAAACATTTGTCTAATTAGCGTATGACTTAAATTTTGACTTGCAATTAACGTATTACAATCAACAATATTTTATTAAGGTTATGTCATATTATTTAGTTTTTACAAATAAATTCAAAAGCTTCTCAAAGTTTGCGCGTTTTTCGCATTAATTCAATATGCCTCTTTATAGAAAGTACCTTTTTGATTCATACGTATAAAATTCAAATTGAGTGTGAAAGAAATATTGGATAGACAATACAAATTTACTTCAGTAGTGACTAAAGTTGAGTTTTGCAAGCAAAACTGTAACAGAAGTCAAAAATTTCAGAAGTATATTTTCATGACATAAATAGTTATCATATGTGTATGGAATTAATAGCCTACTATAATATAATTCTGAATTTGCTTAATATTTTTCTTGTATATACTTTAGAAGAAAAATTATGTTTTATTTGCTCATAGACTCATAATCAATGTTCATTCTGATTTCCTTTCTCAATAAATCACAACCTGCAAAAAGATTAAATGTAATGCTATGCTCTTATGTTTTTGTCATAATAAATGTATGACTAATTTAGAAAAACACGAACATTATTTTGATTGATATTTCGTTGTAAATACGTAAGCACCTCTAATGACATTGTAATTTCACAAATTACTTTCGTCCTCATTCTTAAAGACTGGATATATTCGGTTTAATATCTATTTGTTTATTCTTTTAAAAGTTGGCTGTTTTTCTATTAACATACGACACAGGCTGCAAAAACTTAACAATGCCGCGACGGAAGTGGCTTCTTTGTTCACCATAAAAATAAACATGATTCATTTATGTTATATACAGAGCGGGCTAAATACGTATAAATACAAAAAAAAATATATAGAACTTAAATTTTTAACAAAACTATTCTTTTCTATTTATAGGTCTGGAGAAGTATCAAGTTCAAGTAAATAATTAAATAAAAATATATTAACTAATTAAAGATATATACTGTCGTTTTACATTGACAATTATTTATCTAATGTAAGAATACAAATAATAATTATTCTTTGTAGTACTTATATTTCTACTCAAATTTTGTCATTTAGAAGAAGCTGCCAAATATAGGCACACGGTAGAGTCATCATATTTAATGCATACCAACACCTTTTTCTTGCAGCATTTCAAGTCATAATACTTCTCTGTAACCCTTAGACAATTGTCCCATACCAAACTAGTATTGATATCTAGGTACTACTTGATTTGGTCTTCCACTCAATGAATATAATTTTGTTAATGTTAAGCACAAGGCTACTATAGACCATAACATAACTAGTGATATGATTATAATCGATGATATTATGAGGGTAATTGAGAGGGGGATTCCAAGAACCTGAAAGACCAATGAAATATCTAGCTGTTTACGAATTGATTATTTTTGATGACTAACCATATCATGTGCTAAATTCGATGAGACAATTAAATTAACTACATACAAGAGTTACTGTCTCTAATTTGTTTATTTACTTTTATTTTCGCAATACATATTTTGAACATGAAAACTGCAGTTTCGATATCCGATTTGTGGCTGCTCCATTCGATGAGATATTCACATGAGAACGCAAAAATTTACAGATTTTGACGATAAATCGTCTAATTTAGTTAAAACTAAATTTCTTATGATTCGTATCACGTCCATTTTTTTCGGCTGTTTGCATAGTCCACGACAACTTGTTAGTTCCATTGGGGGCTAGTCTTGAAAAACAATAAATGGTTATTTATTTACAAGTGGGGGTTTGGTGTCAAAAAGAAGCGGTCACTGGTTAAATATTTTGGACGTTTGAGCACAATTTTGTCGTACAACCTGATTCGATCAATAGATTTTTTTCTTTATAGGGAATTAACCACTTACTTGAGAAAATATTGTATTCAATAGGGTAAGTCCGGGAGAGTTCGACCACTTTTTGGGGGAAAAATCATAACTTGCTTGTGTTCTGAGATAAAAAAACTTTAAACCGTCAACGCATTGCCCAAAGGGTTTAGAGACTATACAAAATATAATTTATGATATCATAGGAACATAAATTTTTATTTTGAATAAAAAGTACAAACACTGCAATTGGGCGATCTCACCTGTATATCTGGGTTAGACCGACCACCAACTACGGGTGAGATCGACTACAAAAAATAACAAACGTATATTTTCGAACAGCATAATAATAATAGTATAATAGAAAAGTAGACACAAAATTAGTTTTTACGACTTTTCTTTTTAATTTTTCCGCATAAATCGCAGAAATTCACAAATTTCGAGCATGAATTAATAATCATAATAATAATAATAATATCTTTATTGTCATAAATTCAAAAGAACATTGACATTGTCATTAAAAAAAATACACAGATCAGGTACAATATATAACACTTGTCAAACTATAAAATCGTTAATGCTGTAGAAGGCTCCTTCCAACAGATAAAGTTTTAGTTGCTTCTTGAATGCACTGAGATTTGTACCGCTTAGCGATTTTAAATTAGCCGGCAATGCATTATAAGCCTTTACCGCCATGAAGCCAACGACTGCAATTCACACATTTGATCCAGTCATCGTTCTTAGTGGTTTCAAAATAATTTTCCCCACACCCTACGCATTCTTTTTCATCCCCCTCTTCTACTGATGTATCACTTTCCTGCAATACCGGACTTTCGCTCCCCGAATCTGAAGATGCTAATTGATTTTTCGGTTTAGCCACATTTCTTTTTTGAATTTGACAGTTTTTTTGTTTCTTTGTATTTTTTTTTGTTCTTCTGAATCTCAATGCGATCTGAACTATTTAGAATGACTGCAATCTGTCTACCTCGTGTTTTAACCACTGCTTTTGCACTAGTATTAGGAATTGGCGAAATAACGTTCTCCAACAATTTCCCTGGTGTGGGGTCAGTATCAACTGTTGCAGTGTAAAGATCTTGCGAACAGCCAGGCAAAAGTGATGAAATACGTTTGTTAGTTTCCTGAATGGTAGTGAACCGTGGCGCAGTCGAAGAAGGGGATGGATTTTTAGTCATACTACTAGAGTCATGTGATGTGGCTTCTGCATCTTGTTCCATCTGAATGGCAATATACGCGTAATCTGGAATGGCTTCTGGATTAAAAGGCCCAATGCCTGTAGCTCTAAAACCAGACATCCCATTTTCCGCAGTTGTGGCTTTTCCCAAAAGGTTTCCAAATACCATCCTTGTTATTTTCGTATTTGGGTTGGTTTTTAAGAAAGTGTTACAAGCCGCGTAGTAATTGTTTTTTATTGATTTAAAAAAGGACCTGTCTAGAGGTTGTAGGTAATGAGTCGTGTTACTCGGCAAACAAAGTAGAATGATGTCGTTCGCTTCGCAAAATTCCAGTACTTCTACAGAATTTGTGTGAGAAGTATGGCCATCGACAATTAACAACAATTTTCCAGCTGGTTTTCGTGGCAGAAAATGGGATTCCAACCAATCCTTGAAAATGGTAGCGTTGACATACGCCGATTTAATTGACATAGCAATTTGAGAGGTGGCATTCCGTCTAAAAATTCATCCTTTCTATTTTTTCCTTTAAGTATTGCGTAAGGTGGGAGAAACATTCCCTCTGCATTGCAGCAAGCTATGACGGAAATGGTTTCGCTCTTCTCACCTGATCTCAACGAAGAAACGAAAGTATTGCGTAAGGTGGGAGAAACATTCCCTCTGCATTGCAGCAAGCTATGACGGAAATGGTTTCGCCCTTCTCACCTGATCTCAACGAAGAAACATTTTTTGAGCCTTTTGCGGCTAACACTTCAGTTGGTTTATTGTTCAACTGCAAACCGCTTTCGTCCATGTTAAAAATATTAGAAGGTTTGTCATGGAGTTGATTATCAGTGAGAATATTGTCTAATAGGGTAAAATAGTGTGTCACATTGTCTCGGCTTTTCTAATTGATGTATCTGGATGTCGTCGCAAAAAAGAGTTAAGCCAATCATAGCCGCCTTTGCCGTTTTCTTTATTGAACGTGTGCTTCAATTTCAGTTGTTTGGCAAGTTGAAAGGCCCATATTCTGACGGACTCCCGATCTGGTGGAAATCCAAATGTTTGCATTTTTTTAATATGTCGCACCAATTTAAGTTCTGCATCATCTCCCAACACCGATGTCTCTTTCGTTTTATTCCGTCCAACTTCTTAATATAATCTTTTTTAGAGTTGTTTTAGGAATTCCAAACTCTCGAGCGGCTTCATTTACACCCATTGTACGATTTTGTACACATTCAATTGAATTTCTTAAACAATCGGCACACCATTTAGCTCTTTCTTCATTTTTTTTTTGTAAATTGTGGGCATTTTTGTTAATCTGTAAGAATATTATTTTACAATATAGTGTTTAAATTGGGCGTCATTAAATCTCTAATTTCCTTCAAATCAAATTTTTAATTTTTTTTTCGTGGTCCATCTCTTCCGGATTCATGTGGTCGAACTATTCCAAAGTCACGGGAGAGATGGACCACCTTATTAACTGGAGCAAAAACGAAGAACGACTACATTTTTGAGGTTATGTTACAGATTCATGCATATTTTATCATCCACTATCGAAATAGTTTAAATAAACTTACCCGTCTTTAAAATATCACTAACACAGTAAATAAGTCAAAAAACTTTCAAGTTCGTAAAAAGTTTAAAACTTAATTTATAAATTCACACTGATGTCACGGCCCGTGTTTACACGTTGGTTGCAACAAGCTCAACTAATTCCATCGAATATGTGAGACACAGGGCCCTCTCTTGCTTTTTTCATGAGTTATCCGTACTGGTCGGACTGTCCCGGTGGTCGATCTCTCCCGGACTTACCCTACTTACTGTGGAATTTCCAGAATTTGAAGCTTCCATTTTGAAATATGTAATATATTCTATTACCCCCTTCGTTCGATTGCCTCTGCAGATATAATACAATTTCGTTTTACAATCTTTCGGCAGTATCTTTATCTCAAATTTCCTGCGTTCTAGTTTTGTTCTAGAGTAAAAGTGGCGGAAATTTCCTGAAAGGTTCTTTTTTCTTCTCTTGCTTCCCTAGCCTCTTGAAATTCAATGTCTTTAAAACGGGTGAATATAATTCTGGACTTATCAAAATAGATTTCCTGTAATGACTGCCTCGCACCATAGTATAGTGCAGGGGTCTCCAAACTTTCCAGCCTTAGGGCCATACTGATTACTCCAGTAAGTTCCGAGGGCCAAAACCATATTATCATTGTTGTCGGTGGTAAAAAGTGAAATAGTCCACTGATGAAAAAAAGTCCGAAAAAGTACGCAACGTTTAAAAAGGCTGCAAAACGGCAACACTGCATATTATTAATTTTCCTGTCATTATCTGTAATTTCTAGATTAGTCGTAGAGTACGAGCCATGAGGAGTAACGTGACACGACATCTGGTGGACACAAGCGGAAATAGGTAGTACCTTCTATCGCTAACAGATGGCGCTAATAGCACGTACAGAATAATCTCGTTGGTTAGAGAAAGTTCTGGTGTATTCCACTCACTTCTAGATGGCAGTAATTGGAATATATAAGAAGGCTAGTGGCGCAACCACAAGTCATTTCCTATGACACTGTTGTGAAATAAAATAGTACGTACCTCCTTAAAACGTGTTTGTGCGTGTTTAAGTTTAAGACATCTTTGTAACAGTATTTTGATTTGAATTGTTGCTTTTGTGTGTGATTTAGTAGTATGGAAAAGAAGCGAAAAATTGATAGTGAATGCAGAAAATTCAAAGATCAGTGGTACATTCAGTATTTCGTAATTGAGTCCAGTAAGAAGGCGCTATGTTTGATTTGCAATGAAAGCATAGCCGTTCTCAAAGAATATAACATTAAACGTCATTATGAAACAAAACATTTTCAAAATTACTCAAAATATACAGGAAGTTTGCGGACAGAAAAATTCGAAGCTATGAAGCGCGGATTGAAATCGCAGCAATCTTCATTTACAAAACTCAAAACTGAACAAGAGGCTGCAACGCGTGCCAGCTTTCGTGTGGCTCTTGAAATTGCAAAACGTGGAAAACCATTCACCGATGGAGAAATGATCAAAGAATGCATAATTGCAGTAGCCGAAGAAATGTGCCCTGAAAAGGTAAATTTATTAAAAAGTGTCAGTATGTCAGCAAACACTGTGGCTCGAAGGGTAGAAAACATCGCTGAAAATATATCCTCTCAATTGTTCGACAACAATGGACATGTTGAGTGGTTTTCTTTGGCCTTGGATGAGTCAACGGATGTGTCAGATACTGCTCAGGTGTTGATTTATATTCGAGGAGTAGATAAAAGCTATGAAGTGCATGAAGAACTTCTTGATATGAATAGTATTCATGGCACAACTACTGGTACAGATATTTTTAAAGGAGTTGAAATGGCCATTAATCAAAAGAACCTTCGATGGAAAAACTTGAAATGTATTACAACTGATGGAGGCAAAAACATGAGTGGGAAAGATAAAGGAGTGGTCGCTCTTGTGTCAAAGGCTGTAGAAAATGACGGTGGTTTAAAACCATTAGTCTTACATTGTATCATTCATCAACAGTCTTTGTGCGGAAAATGTTTGGATATGTCTGAAATTCTGAAATCAGTCATATCAACTGTTAATTTTATCAGATTTTTTGGGCTGAATCACCGACAATTCCGACAATTTATTGAAGAGATTGGAGAAAATGACTTACCTTATCATACTGCCGTACGTTGGCTTAGTTGTGGGAAAGTCCTTCAGCGCTTTTTTGAACTTCGAGCAGTGATCGAAATTTTTTTGAATGAAAAGCATCGCCCTCTTACTGAATTACAAAACAACGCATGGCTGTGGAAGTTAGCATTCTATGTTGATTTGACAAAACATGTGAACGAACTGAATTTGAGATTGCTAGGAGAAAACCAGCATCTTCCTGATTTATACACTAATATCAAATCATTCCGGAAGAAATTGATACTGTTTCAATCACAACTACGAAGTAAATGTTTTTCACATTTTAAAACATGTGAAATATTCAGCCACACTGCTGAGACTGAGTTTCCTATCGATTTTGCAATCGAAACTTTGAGTGCTTTGAAAATAAATTTTGATACTCGTTTCTCGGACTTTGATGCCATTGCGAATCAAATTAAGATTTTTCAGAATCCTTTTGATACTGACATTGAAACCCTAGCCCCGGAACTTCAAATGGAAATAATTGATCTACAGTGCAGTGATATAATTAAGAACAAATATCAAAACTCATCTTTGTTGGAATTTTATAAGAGTCTTCCACTGACACAATTTGATAATTTGCATAAATTTGCTCGTGGGCTGTTTTCTGTTTTTGGTGCTACTTATTTGTGTGAGAAGACCTTCTCCAAAATGAAGTACACAAAAAATGTTTACAGATCTAAATTAACTGATGAGCATCTTAAATCTCTTTTAATAATTGGTACAAGTAAAATTAGTCCACAACTACAAACTATTGTCAGTGGAAAATCTCAATTACACAAATCTCATTAGTATTTCATATGTCATTATGCTTGTTATAAGTTATGTTTTTATTTAAAATGTATAAAATGTTAGTTGGATTCATTTCAATAATTTGTTAGTTATTATATACTGAAGTAAAATTTTCTGCATATTATACATGTCTTTACTCATTACAATTCTGTGTTTCTTTATCCAACTTATCACAAAAACAATAACAATAAGCCTACAACAATGTTATGAGTAGTTAGCCCATGACCATATCAATGTAGATGTCATATTAATAATTATTCAACATAAAATTAGAATACTTCAGTAAACAAAATTTAATTTGCTATAAAAAATATGTTCTCTAAAAGGAGTTTTCAAGTATGCTAGCTCTCCGCGGGCCGGACAAAATCTGTCCGCGGGCCGGATGTGGCCCTCGGGCCGTAGTTTGGAGACCCCTGGTATAGTGCTTTACTAGAAACTCTTTGTTCTCAGGCTTATTTGTTTTTCTCATGTTAAAGTCCTAATCTTTCATTATATTCGCCAAAACTCGGATATTCGTATAGCTTCATTCATTATGAAATATTCTGAATAATAAAATTTCGTAAATTTAGACCATTGAGTTTCCTTGCTAATCACGGTGTTTTCTGGCCTGCTCAGGTTTTCTAATGATTTCATTAACTTTATTGTTTGATGCTTCTCCCCCAACAATAAGTAGGTAGCCATTTTACACAATTTACATACCAAACTGACGGATTTATTAAAATCGCAACAACCAAATGAATAAGCTGATAAATATATTTACTTTTAATCGTCGCTCGTCACTGTCATAAGATGTACATACGTATTGACTTTAATCGTTTCCATAAGTTGATTTGCGGGCACGTAATGCACGAATTAATTTGCCTATTAAATAATCATTTGATACACCTCAAGCCCTAAACTATTGTATGCATTCATATCTATATTTTCTGAGTGGATAGTAAGACTAACACCGAAATATCATAGACATATATGAAAAGTATCATCACACGAATAAAATATCATTTACATATGATATAATTATTTGTAGCTTGACATCTAACGGCTTTCTATCATTATCAGCGTTTATAGTATGATTTAAGTTTGTCTTCTGCACATTCACCCCGAAATAACCAATCCATAATAAACCAATACTCAGAGAGAAGGTAATAGGATTGGAACCCCAGACTCCGGCATGAACATAATATCCTATTTCATATACAAAGAAATCATATAAAAAAAAAGAATATATGTATGGACGACACCGAAATAAAATGTTTGTTGGTATATCATCGGTAACTATTCACTCTTGCCAATATTAGAACGTCATAGTTATAGGAAACGCATTATTAAAATAACTGCTTTACATTCCTGCACGAAAGCAATATTTTCTACAACAAACACATAAATTAACAACATATAACAACAGGCAAATTATGAAAACCGAGTAACCTTGGTTCACGTAATAACTTATTTTGGCATATTATATCAAACTTTGTCAAAATAGAATGATTTGCATTTTTAACGATGCACCGATTTGATGTAATTAGATTCCCGTATTCATATTTTTTCCTATAACGTCTCTAAATGACTTTAAAAAAACTAGTTGGCCTTTTCTGTATATGACGTGATATTACGTAATTGTTTGCAACATAAATATGTGCTAAAGTGTAACAAGTTCACAGTATTATTAGTAAAATAAAATGCTCCTTTTTTGCACAGAATATTATATAAGTTTTTTTGTTGTGTTTATCGAATTGAAATGTTCAGTCAGGATGTTGAAATTGTGCTGTAACTCACTTTTCTTCTTCAAGCGCTCAAGCGTAACGCGTTCTGTCCATTGAATATCTACACTTTATTTGCTTGCTGTAAGATATAATAACTTTTGAGTAGCATATTCAATAGTTCAATTCGAGAAATAGTTATATTGGCTTTTGTGAAATAATTGGAAATATCAAAATCAATTTTTGTATACAATTAACTCTGCGATATTTAAATGATATAAAAGTCTGTTTTTAAGAAAACAGAAAAGTTTCTGTACGATAACAGTAATAATTATTTGGCAAATATACAGACTCATCAAACGCTCTAATAGTATAGAGATATTGTAGGAAATCACAGATAGAACAGATGGGGAGTTGCCAAAGAGATTGTAATATAATAGAGGAAGCATGAGTGCAGTTTGTTGGTGAGGTAAGTGGTCGCAACAACTGCAGGTGGGGTAAAGGGAATTGATACACTGCCAAGCGATTATAGTCCTTAAGCGTGATCCGACCTATTGCTGCCATTGGTCAAAATGTCGTGCTCGTACTTGGTTCGACTTTTTGGATTTATCTAATAAAATCATATTTGAGAACATCTTACGCGTCTTCGGAAAATGTATAGCATTTAACAACATAAACATAACCTATTATCGTAGCTTAGATTCAGTATAAGAAATGAATACCACAGTGAATATTCCAATTCCAAATATTCTTAAAATAGTTTTACTAGCAAGTTTGTTTGTACTTGAATCTGACGATGATACTGTAACGAAACCAGTAGACATCTGGGCGACAACAAAAGAAGGCACACTTCCGAGCGACAACAAAAAGAGGTTGTAAATCATCTCGACGCGACTGGTAAACATTATAAAGCAATAAATCATCCATTTTCCATGAACTGCAAATAGGCAGAATGTCTCTTGTATTTTCTACAAAAATCGAGAAGAACACTGGCGTTTATCTGGTGTGTTCCAGATGTTTCGAACGCGTATATAAAAAGGCAGTTGAGCCGATGGATGAGCAATTCGGGATTAAGAAAGTCCTTAAGAAGTAGCCGACGCGCGTAGAAATAAATATAAGAAATAAATATAAGTCGTACGGTAGAAATAAATATAGTGGTAGCCGAAGAAAAGACATAAATACGGTGCAGTCTTTATTATAGTGCAATAAAGAAATAAATAGTTTCTTAAGTGATATAAACATACCGACATATTAGTAATAGAAATAAATGCAAGTGTTAATTTAAATCGTAGTAGTTTAAGTGTGATACGTTAGTTTTATGTTTTTATATTGTTATATAATTTTAACTGTATAAATATACAGACTGTTTTAAATAAATAAATTGCACAAGTTGTTTATTGCGAACCCGAAAACGTTACAATACTATAATCTGTATAAAACTCAACACAAAGAGGAATAAGAAGGGAGTTTGCATTAAAAACTATAAAGTAGTGTTTTATTTCACATTGAAAATGGATTTACATCAAGTAAAGACCAACTCAATCCAAGATATAAAGTAGTTGTCGCAAAATACAATTTATCAAGGCTTTTTTTAGAATTTGGTTCCTATAAAAGTAAATAAAAGGGTTTTGTGTATTGACACTATCGCTTTGTAAGGTTGTATCCGGAGAGGGGGTAAAACAACCTACACTACCCTACTCAGTTACCAGGGTTATGAAAGCCGGACCGGGTTGTTGAACACGGTTACTTTTTCGATTTTACGAACACGGTTGTTTTTACCCGACTGAATTAACGAACGCATTTGTGCTAACCGTATTCTAACCCCAATGCCCGGGTTTAATTTCCAAAAACTCCTTTTGTTCATGAGTATTTTTGATACATCGCACCCATATAACACTAAAAGGTGCCACGTAAGTATATTACCTGCTCGGTCCATTTAATTGGGATTAATATATATTTTATTTAAGCAAACGCACTTTATGCCATTCTATCTCACTGAGCGTTCTCTTTCTCTCTCTAATGTAGGATTCAATTTTATGCACTTGTTTGGTTTGATAGACGCTATTCATAGAGTATATTCCTCCATATTATATATTATATAACTCCATGTTACCTAATTACATTTAACCTACACCTATATCGATTGACTATCTAACCTGAAATCGAAAATTGTCATTATCATTAAAACTTCCATATTAATTTTAGAGTTTACAGTATTTATCATTACTGCGAAGTATTGATGTGAATCATACAATGTTAAATCACGACGCACGGATCATCTTTAGTGCATTAAACTGTACACACATACATTTAGTTTCTCTATTTACAATATTAGTGTAGGCAAGTCTAGTTTTTCTTTATTAAAGTACAAATATTGGTTCATTAAAATAAGGTGTCACGATATTTACCAGAAATTATTATGACTAGGTAAGTATGTACATCGGCAACAACTACCCATATAATTATGATTCTAATAAAGACATTACACTTCTCGAAATTGAATTTTGTGGCACTCCTAAATTATCTGAAAATAACGAATTTACCCAAACTAAAATTTAACGAATTACATTGCTTACGTGCCTACAAAACCAAGGTGACATTCATTTCAATCTTAATTCTCAATTTCCAATGATAATACATTATCACTTGCCTGATTAAATGTTCTGCTAAGGTCCCATAAAATTGCTCAGGACATTTGCAGGCGTCAATATATTCCAAAATTCACATACAACAAAGATTTAGAGAGGCGAATAACAACCGTTTTTGAGCAAAACTGCATTAATGTTTACAAATAATTTGAAACAAATTTAAAAATTGTACAAATACAAATGCAAATATTTTCGAAAAAATTTATACTTTAAGAATTACCTTGTTTTTTATTATAAGTAATTTTCAACTACTGCAACTTTTTAAAGTATATGAGTACTTAACACCTAAATAAACGTTTTTATAGGATCATTGAAATACACTCGAATATATAGGGTGAAGTTATAATGTCAATTTATTGCCTTTAAATAACATATCATTTACACTTTTTCCTTATGATGATAAACGTCGAGAAATATGTGGCTTCTTCAAAACGAACTTGACTGCTTGAACATACTTGGAATAATTACGCAATTACAAAGATAATCCGCATATTTTGGGACCACCTGTATATGATCATCGTTAACTTTCAGTTGGTTGAAAGAAAAAAATTTACCTTACAGAATTTGGCATTCACATTTAATTATGTAAAACCTATTTTTCTTAAACAATTATCCAAACATAAAAGCGAAAGAGATTAAAATTACTTGCTCTTAGGTAATTATTATTTTTTAATTAAAAACTTATAATTCAAAACTATATTATAATCCCCAGAAATTATGCTTTTTCTGTAGATACTATTTCTTTTGTATCATTAAAGATTGCATTGTTCATTTCAATAAAGACCCTGATAGTTTTACTAAAATTACCTACCAAAGTTATTCCAACCATATATGTAGATATGATTTTGCCCATTGCATACCATTTTTGGTGCAACGTTTTGCAATTTTTACAAACCGTACTCTTGAGAAATCATTTAATCCGATCTTTTCTACAAGCTAATTAGACACAAGATTATATATTAAACAAGGTTCGCGTAGCATATATTTTACAGATTATTATCTACAAACAAGTCAAGGTACATACTGTTATTTTTTTACTATAATACCTGTATGTAGCGATATATCCGAAATATTCACTCACTCTACGAAAGATTGAGTTCAAGAAAGTTGAAGTGGTCTTAAGACCACTTCAACTTGGCCAAATAAACTGAATTTGCGCAATACATAAGCAACATTGACATATTACAGAAATTAATTGGTTTCGAATAAAAACCAAAATAGGTTCTAATAAGCAATCTCATGAGTCTAGTAATCGTTAATGATTTTAGAGGCAATTAGAAGGGTATCACCCATATAAATACGTAAAATATTACTGTAGAATCAGCTTGATATAACGAATACTCTAGACACTAGTAATCGAATTTCTTTTTAAACAAAAATGTAGAAATATTATATTTTCGGTAAGAAATCTTTGTTCAAATACAGCTTTAAATATTTTCATTAGTCAATCATATTAATCGTGGAAAACAGTTCATAAATTGAAACAAAACCAACAAAAATTATACACAAATAGAGCAAGTTTATAAATAACAAATACAAGAATTGTAAGTGATTTTTTCCATAGTTGCATAATAAGAATTTTGTGAATCAATCTGTTTACATACGTTAATATGCTTATATTGCTTGTTCATTTGTAAAATTTTCAGCTTTGTTGGTTGTTTGCGTTTTTTTTAACCTACTTTTATGCATAGTCTAAGTAAGTGGAAATGACCGATAAGTGAACAAATTTGAGAAGGAGTGAATTATTGGTCGTTCATTGAACTTCTTAATGATGTGTATTAAATCGAATGTGGTTGCACAATGGTCAAGAGTATCTGTGAAGAAGTATAATAGGATAACATATAATATAAAAGATAATGGCGCTCAAGAAAGGAAAATTCGTCAAGTCACACCTTAAAAGATAATCCTTCACTCGTAGGTCTTACCAAACGCAGCCTGTGTTACGAGTTATTGCTAATACACCTATGTCGAAAATTTTCCAAATTGGTGAATGTATGGCCATCCATGACACTAGGTTTCTGCTCGCATTTACCAAAGGCATTTCTTGAGTGGATAGAACAAATTGTTGAACATCATAATTTCCCTCTGCTTCAGATGCTCGATGGGCTACTGCCAAGTGGCAAGGCTGTCTAAATACTTCTTTGACAAGGCGCATGTCAGTATTTGGCATTTCCAAAATCTATCAGCAACACATCCATAAGTCTTAATTTTGGAATATAAATCTGACAATATCGGAAGAAGCTTAATTAATTTGGCATTCCTACAACAGATCCTACAATAGTCCTCCGACATATGGTACTGATAGCCTGAAATATTATATCACAAGGAGGTGTCGACCATTTCGTAAAAGTATAAATTCGTCTCTATATGATAATCAAATATCGGAATCTCACCAGCATACAAGAACTACTCAAATAAAAATTGTTCTTATCTTTACCTTCTTCTTGTGTCTAAATTAAGTAAACATCGAATAAAATATATGTATATAAAAATTGTGTTAATTTATTTTAAAAGAAAGTTGAAATGCATAGGTAAAATTTTGTTATTTCTCTAAATTAGAGGCATACTAAATATTGAGCAAATGACACGTTTTTTCGTTTTCTGAAAGAAACACCTATATCTTCGCGGTAGTATTGTACTCTTATGCGAGAATATTCCTGCAGTCTACGTGATGGTGCAGATGAACAAATAAACCAAGGGTTGTGTTGTGGGTTCAAACCTTCAATTAATACTTTCAATTAATACACATTTATTTAATTTCGCAGATACTGAATGAGAGAAGGGTAAAAATCAAATTTTTGAAAATGATGGCTTAGTATACTTGTTCCATTGTGAACGAAATTCCGTAAAAATTCGTCAAAAATAGATGTTGGTCTTAAGCGATAATTGAGTAGTGTTTTAGAAGTTGCCAGTTTTTAAACATTTCCACAAGTATTAAGACTTAGACAGTTATTCAAGAAACATTTATTAAAATATATTCACACATATTACACTCTACCAAAATAACAATCAATTTATTGGAACAAGTAAGTAATGTAAAACACTGTACTACTTACACTAGAACAAAGGTTTTAGAACAGCATACATATGTCAGGGACAAAAAACACAGTCATCTAATTAAATGGAATGTAAGTGGAATGAATAACGTATTAAGATAATTAGACTAATTTACTTTAAATATGAGAAACGTCGAAATATTTTTCATGATGTAAAACAAGTAAAGAAAACAGACAAGCTTTTTTAATCACTGTTGATAATAATAATAATAACAAAAACAATACCGGTCTCAATAATATACATTAAAAAGTCATTTAAAGCTTATGTCACCAAGAAACGTTTATTACATTTTCAGAAGAAATAAAAAATGAGGTGTGACCCCACGACATTCTTATACGTATAAAAGTTTAAAATTATAAATTTATAAAAATTTTTTATATAAAAATTATTTAAAATCCTATTATAAATACTTCTATGCTCTTAATAAATCTCTATAGAATGCATACTTTGCGAGATATTCGAAAGAAAGGACTACTCGCTAATAGTAAAAGTATAAGTTCCGGTCCGAATTTTGATTTTTTTTATACAAAAGGTATTGAAAATTAAGTTCTAAATACTTTTATACTCGTAACGTACCTGTCAAAAAAGCATGACTTGCAAAATATTTGCAAAAAACTGATTTTCTATCAGAGTAAAAGACCTACTTCTGGTAGGAATTTCGAAAAACTTTTTTTATAAAATTGTTCACAATTTCAATTTTAAGTACATATGAATTCTTTATAAATTTGTTTAAACTTAGTAGTTGACGAAATATGGGCAAAATTCGATTTTTTCACTGAGGTAAACTACTACTTCCGGTTTGCCGATTTTACCGAAAATCTAATCAGTTCTCAAGAGGGAGATTATACTACTAAATGCGAAATTTGGAATTGATAGCTATAGCGGTTTGACCACTATCGTGGTCACACACAGACACACAGACAGACAGACAGACAGACATTTTTTAAAAACCACTTTTTCGGTATCAGGGGACTTGAAAACGTCATCTGCAAAAATCTCGAGGTCGAAAATTTTCATCATCACAATACTTCCTTATACTACGTATAAGAAAGTAAAAGGGATAGTTACATTTTATTTGGTTGAGTGAGACATTTCCACCATTAGATATACACGTGCTGTTAGTTAAAATTTCTACTCGACAGAATTAAGTAGCAGATACTAAGATCCTCGATTAAATGGAGCTTCTTAATGACAATATATTAGATTAAGAGCAAAATATGATAATATACGTTTAATAAGAAAAACATTCATAATTCGACATGTTTCGCTAACCGCAAAATTCGTTTTATGTTGCCACTTAGAGAAAAATACAATACCGTATCTTTTAAAACATACATATGATTGAAGAGCAGTTTTGTTATAGTCTAGGCGAGTGATTTAAAGTGGGACAAAGTGCATTAACAGGCATAAATTTAAGAATTTATATCCATTATAAAAAACATAATTACATCTACAAGGAAGATTTTATAAGCAGCAACAGAGGAAAACTCAATCCAAATGATTAGTCACATCAAAGGCAATACTAAAATTCGTATAAATCATGTTCACTGGGCCACGAGCGTTAATGCGTTAATCGACTGTTGAGATAAAGACAATAAGTAATAAATAACGCATTCAAAGACTTTACCAAAATTAGAGAAAATCGATAGAGGTCCGTAGTAATTCACGCAGTAGGTATTAATCACCTTTTTTGACAGCAATGCAATACAGATGTTTCACACGAACCTCGACAATAATTTTTAAATTGCGGATATATTTATAGACTTTAGGAATATCAAAGCGAAAACAACGAAAACCTGGTAGTAATAGACTGATTCACAAAATCCGATGACAACTACATGGCAACTTTTATTGTGGTGCAGTGCACTCATAAACTCATAAAGGTGCACGTACACTGAGGCGGGGCGAAGCGAAGCGAAGAGAAGCGCATTTATTACGCCTGATAAAAATGCACGTAATCAAATGGGTGCCCGCACACTGAGGCGTCGCGTGCCGAAGCGAAGCTTACGTACATTTCTATAGGCGTAATAAATGCGCTTCTCTTCGCTTCGCTTCGCCTCGCCTCAGTGTACCTGCACCTTTAAGCTGTTACGCTTAATAGCTACTGGAGCTATTTAATGTAATTCTATGTGCCTACAGTATTCAACTTAACACGAAATCGAGAATTAATATGAGTACAATTACGACATCACTACATCCATTTCGAAAATACTCTATACTTTCAGAGTTCAGTTTCATAACGCATCTCAATAAACACTACTTCGTTTACTGGCCCAATAATACATATTTTTGCATCTAACATTTATGCACATACGTGCAAAAACAACGTATTTTCCAGGCAATTATGGTGATCTTATCTAAGAAAACATTATGTTTATCGACTTATTTCCTTATTTGAGGTTGTGGTTTTGATTACACCACTATTTCAAAAATAATAATAGTTAAAATTGTTTTATTATAATACAATATATAATTTTGTTAAATATGAATATATGAGTACTTAATGAGTTTACGATGTAGGAAATTTTAAAAACGTACCCGTTTTGTTTTAGCTTATATCTATCATTCCAACTAGCGTATATATTATACTATTGTCTTTCTAGCTAAACTCAGTCGGTAGAAATTATAATCGAGTATGAAAAATAAATAATAATCTCAGGATTGAATTCTTTTGCAAAAGTTATTTTAATATTTATTTCAAAATAATATTTTTGAAGAAAACACAATATAATATATGTTGAACTACATAAATTAAGTAATGATGTATACAAATCTGTTAATCACATAACAATAAATTCAATTTCAAAATTAAATTCTCAGTCTTAATGAAAATTATTAA
Source organism: Amphimallon solstitiale (assembly GCA_963170755.1). Taxonomy (NCBI): domain Eukaryota; kingdom Metazoa; phylum Arthropoda; class Insecta; order Coleoptera; family Scarabaeidae; genus Amphimallon; species Amphimallon solstitiale. The sequence goes on along the minus strand of OY720676.1, from coordinate 140,519,255 downwards.
AACAATAATAGAAATATGACTATTCAGATGATGTTTATATAAAATAGAAAAATTTTTTTACAATAAATTAACTATGTATCAATTATATTATTCTCTTTATCTTATAAAGATATTACTTCAATGTTTGATATCAATTATTATGAAAGAATTTTCTTTTAAATGTTTATAATGGTACTTAACGGTTTTTCTATTTCTGTCTAGGACTGGTCCTCTTCATAAAAGACGTCTATTCTGGATTACAGGTACAGTTTCTTAAGGACCGGATAATACAGCATATAAGGTGCAAATTAAATTCGTCCAATAGGTTTTTCTCGTATTTGTATACACGTTATGGGCTTCTTCTATTTCGGTAAAACGTTTCTTATATGTATTTTTCAATTTATAAATCCAATTCCATTTATTTTTATAAACAACATCAAGGCAATTCCGGTTCAGTAATCACGTTGATCCAAGATATGCGTTCCACAAGTTTACGACTTATCAAACATGTAGATGATGATAATTAACTTACAAAATCAGGTATTTATTACTTTTATAACCAAATTTTCTATATAAATTCTTCTTTACTCCAAAAATCTCGTTTCAGTCCATAATTTTTTACCTTTCATCACAACTCATTTCCTTGTTTATTTTGTAACCAGGATATTTTTTTCTTAGTTTCCATATACGTATTTGACTTTTCATGATAATGACATTTTTTGTATAGTAATTTAAGTTGCCTATCTTATGTCTTGACAATATTACTGATATTGTGACTTTTTAAAATCTTTCAATAAGAATGAGATTACAATAAATTTAGTTCCTATCTAACATTTTATACATTTCATTACTATTCTAATAAAATTCTTCTATTTTATATACGAATGAACTTTTATTTGTATAACCTAAATTAATTTTCTTGAGAAGTTAATTTTGATTTTATACTTATATTCAAAATTTAAATCATTATAATATAGAATATTGATAATTTGATGACATCATTGTGAGTAACTAACATTAAGTAAAGTAAAGTAAACCACAAAATGTTATTATGATTTTATTCATATATATTTATTGTGAAGATTTTATACCGTCCAAATAAAAAGGATTTGAGTATACAGATTATTAACTTTTATTTTAGGCACTGTAATAAAATCTACATACACCGGTACCTGATTATAGCCAAAATTCGCGATCCATAAATAATATATGAAAACGTAAGGCAAATAATGCTAGCCTGTAATATTTAATTTATTTCGAGATGGGGAAATTTTTATATTATCTAAGTAGTAACTATGGATGAAAAGGGTTTGGAAGAAAGTAATTCGTCCTATCGAAAAATAGTAGCAAGTATTTATTTAAGTTATCTGATAATAGTTTTTTGTAAAGATTTCGCAGATTTTGTATTCTCTACAGATTTATGAAAAGCGTATTAGTATAGGATTGATTTGGAAAGATTTTTGTATAAAGGTATTTTAAAATTCGTGTGGTACCAAACCTCATTTTTTTTTTATTTAGCAAAGAGATAATAGTCATTCGCTGTCAAATTTGAACTGTACAGTGGATGCCTCGCTTCTAAAAGACCGCATTCGTCGCTTCAATTCACAACGCTTGCCATGTCTTTGGCAAGCGTTGTGAACTCTATTGTCAATATATATAATCATTTGATCACAGTTGTGGGGAATTTTTTTCTGTATGACAAAATTCAATTTTCTAATTGTTTTCTTATATACTTCTTTTGTTATTGTAGAGCTCCTTTTCAAGTATTTAAACAGTAAGACTTCTCCCATACCCCAAAACACAGTCCTCCTCGCTTTCCTGTTCATTTTTGGCGGTCGATATCTCCTGTGAACTCACAGTCGTCTTTCATCACACGCTACAATCTACAAAAAAAAAGCTTTTCGTCGTCAGCTAGAATTACCAAGTTTACTTACGCAAGTATCCAACATATTAGAGCCTTATTCATTCCTAACTGTTTATACTTTTTCTTTACACTACAGATCTCGATATCCCTGCTTCATATGTAATCATCGAAATCCTTATTCTTTGATCTACTAAGAAAATATCGAGTTTTTGTGGGTTCTTGCTTCAACAGGCCTTTCACATGTTGGACCACCTTCAATGATTCCCTACACCGTCAAAATTGTTTGGACCAACATTTCATCGTAAACTATGACAGTGCATCTTCCTCATGAACATTAATCATTATCTGGTGAATATACTTGGGATCCATTTCTTTCCCTTGACAAAAATCTGATTATGCTCCAGTGTTTTAACTGCATTATACTCATTCTTAGTCATTTAAGGTTAAAGAAAAATAACAAAACTCTTTGGATGTGAACCATATTTGTTTCGTAAACATCAAAATGTACCAGCAATTTGACAACAAAAATTTGTGATTGTCACTTGTTTTCGTCACGGATAGGTAGGTAGTATGGAAATCTCGTCACGTAATTTGCTGTTCTGGAATAAGTTTTTACAGCATTCTCAATATAAAATACTTCACTGTTCACTCTTATTACTTATTTTCGTTCTGTTCAGCGCACAATCCTTTATATTTAAATTCTGGTTTCGGTTGTGTATTTGAATTATTTAAAAACGATATTAGGTAAAACGAATAATTATAAAAATTTTAAATATTGCTTGATTGATAATTACCCATCATAAGATTTACTTGGCACGCACTCGGTAATGTTCGTGTTCAGCATTTACTTCAGACTTTGTCTAAAATGCTTTGATAATTCCCAGTTTGAGTATACAAACTTACATATAACGACACCATGGACTCTACCAGCAAAATATTTATAAAGAGGGGTTCGCTTATCAACAGAAAGTGCAATTTTTTTGGCAGTCTGGTTGGGAGAGATGAACCATTGCTTTGGCCTACAATTATAAAACGTGCTGTTATATATATCCTTCATAACATTATTTGCATTACTTTCGAAAATTAGTGTTACTATGTCATTTTACTTTTTACTGGTTAATTATTAAAAATTATCGGTTAAAAGAAACGATTGACACACATACATCTTAATGTATATTTCTATGGTAAGCTTATGTTTTATATATAACGGGTGGTGTAATAGTGTGTCGGCGGAGCTTAGTATGAAAACTAAAAACGCTGTAGCAATGAGACTTTACGTACGTATGTAATATACGACTGTGCATATTCTGATTTTATTCACAAATATACAGGGTGTTCCAAATTTTCGCAACCACCTTCAACTTTTTTATTTTAAATAGATTGCTATACGTTCTAGATATTATAATGATAGCCATTCAAATTATCTTTGCAATGATATATGGATATGTACACTTCAGACTGTTAGTTTTGATTTTACTGATAATTTTGTTAAAATCTTGACAGTTGCAGCATCTAACATTTTAAGCCTTAGCCTAAAAATGGGTAATTGCGAAAATTTGGAATATATATTTGTAAATAAAAGTAGAAAATGCACAGTCGCATACTACATACGTACGTAACGTCTCATTGCTACAGCGCTATTATTTTCATACTAAGCTCCGCCGACACACTATTGAACCACCCGGTATAACATATTTTTTTTTATATTACTTAACTCCTTGTGTTATATACAGTATTTCAAGACTTCATATTAAAAATAAATTTGAAACAGCTATTATTTAAATTAAAATTTAAAACATCTAATTACATTAATTTTATATTTTATTTATAATATAGATACAGTTACGGACAAAAAAGTGAGACAGTTTTTTTTCCTATTGTGCTGGGATTTTAAAAAACAAACGCCAATAACTGATTGGTTAAATTATGAAATGGACTAACAATAATTTATTCAAAATCAGATTTTCTCTTAAGTATTTTATTAGTACCGTGAGATTCAAATTGATTGTCCTGATCTTTTACTACTTTCCGCAAGCTTGATATCAATACTATATTCTAATTTAATGAGTGAAGATAGTCATTTTCAAAATAAATGTATTCTGTTAACTTTTTTATCATTGACGTCCGTTTTATTGACAGTGTTACTTCATTTTTTCTATTTTCCTTAGTCAATATTTCTTACAAAAAAGTATTTTACAAGACTCTGAAAAGTAAGTACCTACTTTATAGGCATTTCTTGTGATTGGAATTTATTTGTTAAAATTAGAATACAATTCAATATTTATTTTAGGTTAAGTTTATAATGCCGTATACTATTGATCAAGAGAAATTCATTTTGGAATCTTATTTCCGAAATGGACAACGAAATAACGAAGGAGAATGGATTTACTCTGTTAATTTATGTCGAGACGAGTTTCGTGTAGCTTTTCCAGATGAGGAATTTGTTGACGATTCATTGACTCGGCACATTAATAGGATTGTAAAACGTTTTCGCGAAACAGGCAGCATTTGTAAAGGAAAATCATCTGGCCGTAATACTGTTCTCACAGAAGAAGTTGTAGAAAACGTACGCACTCATTTAGAACGAAGTCCTACTAAACCTTTGCGTCAATTGGCACAACAAACTGGCTTATCATATAGTTCTGCACAACGAGCTGTCAAGAAAAAATTACATTTATATCCTTACAAAGTCTCAGTTGTACAGGAATTATTACCACTAGATAATGGGAAACGATTGACTTACTGCCATTGGTTTAATAATAATATAAGAAATGATGAAATTTTAGATATATCATTCTTTTCAGATGAAGCATGGTTTCATTTGACAGGGTATGTTAATTCCCAAAATTTTCGTGTATGGTCAGTCGAAAATCCTCATGTGTTAAATGAAACAGCTTTACATCCGATAAAAATTGGAGTATGGCTAGCTTTATCAAGGCACCGAATAATAGGTCCAATATTTTTTGAAGAAACCATAACAGCTCAACGATATCAGGAAATATTACAATTATTTATAGGAGAATTACAACAAAATGAACTTGAACAAGGTTATTTTCAACATGATAATGCCACAGCCCATACAGCTCGACAAACATGTCAATATCTTCAGCAGGTATACGGTAACAGGGCTATAGGAGCACAGAGATGGCCTCCAAGATCTCCTGACCTTACCCCGATGGATTTTTTTGTGTTTGGTTACTTAAAAAATAAGATATATAAAAATCGATTACACAACATTGAAGAGCTAAGAAATGCAATTATTGAGGGAGTACAAAGCATAACTGCCGAACACCTAGTAAATGTTTTTGAAAACATGAAAAATAGAATTGATGCATGTATTAACAGTAACGGTGGACATTTTGAACATAATTTATGAGGCTTCAAATTGTTTATAAATTAATTCCAAAGTTTATTGGTGTATTGTTACTTGGAAATTTATTTTTATTTTTTACTTTAATTAATTTTCATGTGATAAATTTCTATAAATCCAAGTAATAACATTAACACCACTTGATGTTTTATTTTGTACCAAATATTGAAGTGTGTGCAAAAAACATGTTATAATTCTATGTTAATAAATAAATATAGTTTATGATTGTTTTATTATTATTAAGTACTCAAAAACAATTTCCCCAGAATTAGGATATAATAGAAGTATTTCCTTTTAATACAGACTAGTTTTCTTGATAATTTGCGAAAGTTGTTCCTGAATTTCTCTATCATCACATCTCTATCTGCTTCATTAGTCAATTCTTGTTAATTGTAAGAAAAAATTATTATCCCATCAAATGCATTTAAATATTAAACATCAAATTTTGACATCTTTAATTCTTTTCCGTGCCGCTACTGAAATACATCAAAACAACATTGGAAAAAGGCGACACATACCTACGTTATATCATTTTTTATTTGAGCGGCATAGACAATCTTTTTGAATCTCACGGTAGTTAGTTATTCCACCATTTCGATTTATAACATCTGCTATTCTTCGCGGCATAGAATTAAATAAACTGAAACAATATTCGATCAAAGTATCATCCCACGCATTATTAATTGTTTCCTCTAAATCTTGCATATTTTGTGGTTAAACATTTCTTCTTTGAATATTATGAGTCAATAATCCCCACACATTCTCCATTGGGTTTAAATCTGATCTACAACATGGCCAGTCAAGCACATGAATATTATTTGCATCAAAACATTCAGTCACAGACTGAGCAGTTATGTTGCTGTAAGATATATCTTTCGGGTAATAATTGTGACACTGAGGGCACTATAATATTTTCTAACATTCTAGTGTATTCAATACTATTTAATCCTTCTTCAATGAGCTCGATAAACACCTGACCCACGAAAACCGGCTACTTTTATTATTTTCGGACACGGTTAATCGAATCTGGTATTTCTGGGTCGATAGACAAGAAATTTAACCATTAGAAATGGATCGAAAAGTGTCCTCATCACTGAAGATTACCGTGGGCCAATTTTTTTTTATTTTGGCCCGTATGTTTTAAAGCAAATCCAAGTCGGTTTTCTTTGTGTCCAACATTTAATTTATTCTTTTGTGTTGCTGCATGACAACGCAGCTTAAACTCTTTAACACATCGGCTACCAGTTCGAGTAGACCCAGGAAAATATATATCTTGAACAGCCTGAATCACAGTCAAAAATCGGTTCCCTCTTAACACATTCACCAAAGCCAAATTTTGTTTGGAAATTGAAATTCTACTATGTCCTGATCATGGATTTTTGTTTATATTTCCTTCATCTCCCCTTTTCCTAACAATTTCAAACACTGTATTTTTATTAATGTTAAATTGTAGCGCTATCTGTCTAAAAGATTTTCTATTATCTGCATTAACAATTATTCTTGCTTTATCACCAATATTAACGTGTAGCATTTTTAAGAAAAAATATGTCGTTGACAAATTGATAAAATTTATGAAGCTATGACTACTATGTTCTACTCAGTAAAATTTTAAAAGCCAGCAATAATAATTAAAATAAAGTAAAATTTTATGTAAGTGTTGTCCCACTTTTTTCTCTCCGTAACTATACTATAGATATTGACAAAGCTGTAATTTCATCGAATTTTTTTCTGACGGATATTTTGACTCTTTCATGATAATTGAAAAGCGGAAATAATTACACTTAACCACTATGTTTTAAATTCTAAAATGCAAAAAATACCGATACAGTTATACACAACAATTGTGAAATCAGAGCGTAAAAAACAATTAAAATCACTAGGAAGAGAGTTTCGTGACTCACATCCGTTGATCATTAACAATTTATAATCTATACAGACATACGACAAACGAAATAAACATTGCAATATCGTGCAGATAAATAGCGATGCAGTTTGATGCTACAGATATTACACATTTTTCTGATTGGTTTTTACACCCGCAACACATTGAATGTTACCGCTCTGACACACCGGTCAATGCTTCATGCAAGAGTTAGTACTACTAAGTAAAGTATTAATAATATATTGTACTGATAAGCCATCCATGTATATTGTATATACACCAACATTTATTTCCACACTTATAACTCTATAACATGCAAAAAAATATGTAAATCAGCCACATTATTTTAAAGTAAAATAAAGCATGACAAGATGAATACATAAATCTCCATTACTGAATAACTAGTATGAATAAATACCAAAATCAGAGTATAATATGGTAGTCAATTATTGTGAATAAAAACATTAAACCTGTAAATAAGGTTAAGACTGACAATAAAAAAAATCTACTTATATATAATTACAGAAGAAGTGAGGAGTTTTTCATCTACCTGATGAAGCTACAGGATAGCGAAACAATATTGTAGTGGTTACTATGAATAAATTTAGAAAATCACAAACGCAATGTTTATATTTATTACTATGGAGTGTCAACAACTATATCCCGCATCAATCAATTATTTAAAGTATTTTAGGTTGTGTAGTTCTGTTTAAGGATATTTGAAGTCGATCAACTAACGGAAATAAGTTTATAAAATGTCGCAAGTCACGTTGCGAATATAACTATTTTGCAATTTAGATCATCTTGAGCAATACTTATTCACTAGACATTTTTTGGTACGCTTTTTGACACCAATCATGCGTCCTTTTCATTAGAAATTAGCAATCAGCAATACAAATTAAATGGAAAGATATCAGGAATGTACAGCATCCAATTTAGACGATGCTCAAGGGACTTCGAGAAGTAATGACATGAGTAGAAAGGGCTTGAACTAAATATAATATCAGATTTCTTTACTCCCATTAATACGGTAATCGAACTTCAAATTATTGGAATTTTTTTATTAATCTAACAGTAAATACCTTAAGATAACGTATGGAAACATATAAAAGTGAGGACTATTTAGTCTAGTCAACTCTTTCTGTAAAATCTGATGAGACTAGATACATACGGAACATGAACATTACTATTTAGATAAGGAATTATTAATTTTTTTCAGAATTACCTGTTGCTTCATTATAATACACATTGATTCGTTCCAATTGAAGGTCGCTTTGGCCTAAATATATACCAGTAGGATCAATACCATGTTCTTCGGAAATGACTTCCCAAAACTGTAAAAAAGAATATGCGTCAATACGAATTAGTCAACTACTTTAGCAATAATATTTCATATATAATAATAATGTTACTTTAATAAAATAACTGCTTTTATTATTTATTAATATAGTATAAGGCAGTATTGTGATGGCGCAAATTTGCGACTTCCAAATTTTTATAGATGTTCACGTTTTGAAGTCCCCTTATACCAAAAGGGGTATTAACGATTCTCTTTCTCTCTCTGTGTGTGTGACCCGATAGCGGTCAAACGGCTAATGCCATCAATTCTATTTGCAGATGTCCACGTCTTAAAGTCCCTGATACCGAAAAAGTGGTTTTAAACAAATCTCCCCCCCCCTCTCTCTCTCTCTCCCTCTCTCTCTCTCTCTCTCTCTCTCTCTCTCTCTCTCTCTCTGTGTGTGTGTGTTTGACCACGATAGCGGTCAAACCGCTATAGCTATCAATTTCAAATTTGGTTTTTACGAGTATAACTTCCCTCTTGAGGTCTGTTAGATTTTCAGTAATATCGGTAGACCCGTAAGTAATAGTTCACTATTTTTTATATTTACTCACATGTAGACAAAAGTGATTTTGAGAGAATAAATATTAAAAAAACGATTAAAAATATTTTCTTTTAAGTCCAAAGACTCTACGGTTGTCGCTGATACCTTCTTGGTTTCAACCAAGAAACCAAGAAGGCAGGTCTTTCATTCTTATCCAAAATCAGTTTTCTGCGAATATCTTACAAGTTCGTACTTTCTAGGCAGATACATCATGAGTATAAAAGTATCTAAAGCATGATTTTCAATACTTTTTGTTCAAATATTTTTCAAAATTCCGATCCGAAGTAATACTTTTGCTCTTATCGAAAAGCGATTTTTTGCAATATCTCGTCAATTACGCATTCTATAGAAAATTATTAAGAGAATTGATGTAGTTAGAATATGATTTTGAATAACTTTTGTATAAAAGAATCCTCAAAATTCGAACCAGAAGTAACACATTTACTCACAGGTTTACTTTTTTAAGTACATAAAGGTATTTTAAAACTTAATTTAGAACAATCTTTGTAAAATTTGAATCGCACATACGTCTAAAAAAGTCGTGTTTCTCATTTTTTTCGTGATATTTACTTACTAGTTCCTGACGATTATTACTGGAAATGATTTATTTAACAAATCCAAGTGCTATTACTAATGCTAAAGACGTTAATTGAATTGCATTTTTACATTCACGAAACACAGAATAAAATAAGGTGTTAAATATGGATAGGGTGTGTAGAAGCAAATTTATTATAATATTAAAATTGCACCAAAAACATCGCCGAATATGATGCAGAAAAAGAATTAATTATTATTGTTTGTCACATTTGGTGGCATGAAAGGCCAACACTCAACTCTTGTCAAGTGTACAGTTGGAGCTAGAACGGTTCCTGATCCGTCTGTTGAATGCGACCAGTGTGACCATATACTTTTATACCCTAAATACCATTATAATAATTTCAAAAGAATGTCGATTAAATTTATATATGCTCCAAACTTATTTTTGTAGTTTGTTAGTGGGTGAAGTATATAATTCTGTGTTTGATATGTTTTCGCACGTTTATGAATGTTTTCTATTAATTCAGTCAATCCCACATATAATCGTGCATTTTGCGTAGACAGCAATTTTTTGGGTGTTATAGAGGGCTAGGCATGGAGATATTCGGAAATTTGAGTTTACTCTGAAATAAACGAATTCTTTCGATCACTCAAAATATAACCCGACCTCAACATGTATTATACTTGTAAATATAAAGTTTGGTATTGATAGCTTTAGCCGTTTGGCCACTATCGTGATAACATACAAATATTTTTCATAAACCACTGTTTTGGTGTCAAGGGACTTAAAACGAGGAGATCAGAAAAAATTTCGAGGTCAAAAATTTTCATCATCACAGTACTTCCTAACACTACGTTAAGTAAAAATGCTTCGTAGCTTTTTTATTTTTCTGTTTATAACTTCTTCATTAACAATTCATCTCAAAATTGTCGTACCAGACTTATAGATAATTGTGTTAGCCACAAAACAGCTTTTCACAATATTTTGCCGCCCTCATTGTTATGGAGAGAAAAACTCTACAACTCCTTACAAAACCTGTAAAAAATCGGTGCCTACCCATGCACAGGTGACCTTATTCGAAGCACGGACTGATTGGACTGTATGGTATATTAAACTTTTTAAATTATTGTATTTACAGAGAAACATTTTCGTAGAAACAAATTACAATATGTTGAGCTAATTACCTTATATAAATAATTATTTCAAGAAATTGCGGTTTTCATTGAAAAAAATAATGTTTTAATGGCTGTTTCATGTATTGCCAAGTCACTATGAATCACTGAAAAGTAAAACAATTTGATTTTCTTTTATATAAAAAATTCTCATACAGTTGTGTAACAATTACTAATTAATGTTCTCCGAGCTAATACGCTTGTTGCGTTTATTTTCTTCAAGGTTCTTGGTTAGCGTGACAATAGTCCGTCACAACGATAACAAATTGATCGAACCCGTATATTGTTATTGTTGTAGTTTAAGTCTGTTCTTTTATTAAGTGGTGTAAATATCTAATATTAAACTCTTATACAGGCAATGTCACGCGAATAAGAACACGAATAATATACCCTGCAGGGTTTCCCATAATTATTTGTCACTCGTCGGCTAGATATAAAAATAATGTTATAGAAATATGATAAAATACAGAAGTGAAAACGTCAAAATGCCAACTAAATTACGAATATATTTAAAGACACTTAAAATGCATATATTGCGAATATCGTCATAACAATGTTAATAGTATGTGACTATAGTAGAATTACCGAACAGATGCAGTAGCAACATTGCATTATATTATATTATGTATTGACGCGCTGTTGCTACTGCATCTGTTCGGTAATTCTACTATAGAGGTTTAAAACCTCTTAAACTATAAGTATCCTTCATGTATAATAATATGTGTTATTGTCCAACAGAACCAGTAAATAATAAGCAATTAATATCAAAAGTAAACAAAATTAAGTAACGAGAAACTTTATGTAAGAAAATAAAACACTAGAAATAACGTTCCACTAAGTTTATTTGTAAATTTTTGGGACATTATTTTTCGGTATTCTTATACTATTTGCGAAGCCAAGGTCAGTGTTCCAAAAAGTTTTTTATATAGTTGTTTCTTGCCTTTTTGTAACTGTGTCTATTATAATTATTGGTGTGTGTGTATGAATTTCTTATGTTCTCTTTACTTCGTATAGCTTTCTTAATTTCTATTATTTCTAACATATTTAGTTTAAAGCCTTTGTTATGTATGAGTTTGTAACTATTTATATCGGGAAATAATGATTATCAATGCAATGTTCTTAATAATCTTAGTCTCTATATCATTATAGACTGTATAATTAATTCGATATACACTTGACTTGACAGGGGAGCGCAGCTCTCTCTTGAAATGTCTTGTAATATATGCCACTTCATAATTTCTTTATCTATTGTTTTTGGCTAAAGGCTTTTTTTAAATTTTTCCCTTTGTGTGTGTTTAATGATATTTACTACTATTTTCTCCTTATATTTTTCCATTATTTTTGGCTATAATTTTTATCGGCCATATTTCTGTATTAAAATCTTTAATAATATGTTAATTAGTCTGTTTGCGAAACTATGAAAGGCCGACGTTTCTATGCATCATGATTGTTTTGACTTGGACGATATGAGAATCTCGGTACATGTAGAATTTCTATATATATTTAATTTTAAATTATTCGTGTCTTTTTTAATCGTTATATCTTAAAAGTGTAATTTTGCCTCTCCTTCCATTGCTATTGTAAATTGAATTTTTTCGTTAATTGTTTAAATATTTTAAGCCATCAGATGCCTGAATATATACACAAAATGTCATCTACGTATTTGTTAATGGTTTTGAATGAGTTTTATCAGATTCAGGAAGTAACACTGGAAGACAGGTAAACTCAATATGTCAAGTATGTTGCTACTAGCAGCTAGGAAGTTCGACAACTCATGGTGGTTAAATTTGGTGAAATTGTAGGTAGAAAGGCCAAAAATATTCGCCAGCCTTTTCAAAATCTCAAATCACTCCAATACTAACTTCTTTCTAAAGCATCTGTTGCAGTTTAGCCACAGGTTAAATTTTCATGACGTATTGGTGTGCCTAAGATAATATCCTTTCTATTGGCTACCGCTCCAAATGCCCTCTTTGCGTGTTTGCCAAGTTTTTATAGTCTTTTCCAATATCAATAGATCTACACACCAAACACAACCATTTATGCACAAGCTTGCCCTGATTTCTGGCCCTAACCTAGTGCAAAGCACCCCCTGCGAACTAATCATCTGCCTCCAAAAGTGGAGAATAGCTATACATCCGAATAAATTGTCATCATCTTCAAGAAAAAATTAAGAAGACCAACCACACACTTGAAATAGAAAGCTATCATGCTCCAGTTCCATGAAGCTACACAATAAAATACCTGTGAGTCACTCTAGATATCAAGCTAACGTATGGAAACCTCATCAAGAAAATCATCATTACAGACAGAGTAACAAGGTTCAGAGTATGTTTAGGTAAACACAGCTCACTCTCCCCCATAAAAACTACCTGCGAACTACGAACAATTCACCTACGTAACCGCAATGTTGATTCACACAACCGAATATAATATTGTCAACGTACAAGAATTTCAAAACACAACCCTCAAGCACCCAGTTAAAATTAAAAAATGCTAAAAGGAAACTAGAAATTCTTTCTCTTACAATTTTATTTATAATACATACATTTTCTACTTAGATAACGTACTAATTATCATTTTACTCACGTATTACAGAAGCAACATTATTTCTGTGTAAATATAAATACGTTTTTTGAGTGTACTTGGTAGTTGTCTATCACTGAAATACAACGAGGCCAAAGTGGCACAAGATACATCAAGGATCCGACAATGCTGCCGCTTCTCTGTGGTCGTTGTTCTCTGAACATACATCTAAATACGAAGTTATATAGAAAATACACGTCGGTATCTACTATACAACTTTTGAATATATTGCCAACTTACCTCATAAGCAATTGAGGGGATTCTCGGAAAAACCTCATAAGTCCATTTTTGCCGAAATTTAAAAACGGCGTAAACTCATTGAACCTCCATTTACATGTGTACAAATAATTATTTTTCGTAAAAAACATCATATATGTACACCCTTTCACCTAAGAAGGTCATAATAATATGTGCATAACATGTGATGTTTCTATTGGAAAATTATTGTGCTGTTTACCTATATTGTTTCGTGATCTGGTTAGTTTCCGTCTGTTTCTCAGGCAGATAACGTCGAGTTGTTTACTGTCAAAAATAGGCGTTTCATTCCCAGCACGTGCTGCTTTTGCGGAAGTTTTATTTTGTTCAAGTTTCGCGTTGCTTACTGACAGCACAGACGTTTGATTCCAAGTACGTGTTACTTTGTGCAGAAGTTAGTTTTGTGTTGTTTACTAACAGCACATACGTTCGACTTCCAGCACGTGTTGCTTTGTGTGGAAGTTAATTTTTGTTAAAGTATTTTAAGTACTGACGAAATATGGAAGTAGAAAATGATGGAAAAGCGGCTGTTGTCCAGTTGCTAGAAAAAAAGGAACCAAAAACACATCCCAAACTTCGCGTAAAAGAAGCAAAAGTGAAAGGTCGCGCACACCGAAATCACAAAGGGACACCGATAGCTGATAAACTCTAGGATATGATTGCAGGTATTTTAGCTTATAATAATAATATGAAACAGCTTACAATGTGATCTGTTTGTTTTAGATGCAAACGGCTCCAATATTTCCAAAAAGTTTCTGTTGAAGAGCGTGAACATATATTTACCGAGTTCTATAAAATGCATGACAAAAACGAACAAGACGCATACCTGGCTGGCATTATATCCATAAGCTATATACAAAGACGTAGAAACCCTCAGCTAAATCAGAAACCACATTGTGCCGCATATACTTACAAGGTGCGGTGTTTTGTCATGGAAAAGTCTGTTTGTGTCAAAGCATTTGCCAGCATTCATGCAGTTACATTGCCTCGTCTAAAAAGAATTCAGTTATCACTAGTAGAAAAGGGTTGTCCACCCAGAGATAAAAGAGGAAGACATCTATGCGTTCCAGAAGCTATAGTAAAGAAGCTGCAGCCCTCATAATAGACCATATACGTACATTTTCTCCCATGCAATCACACTACTCATTGAGAAAGAATCAAAATCAGCTTTACCTACCTTCAGAGCTAACAGTAAAAGATATGCACAAGGCTTTTTTGCAAGAATACGACATTAACGTTCCTTACAAAATGTATTGGAAAATTTTTAAAACAAAATTGAATATTAAATTTGGCATTCCACGTTCAGACACTTGTGCGGAATGTGATCAGTTTGAACATACCTTAAGCCAGGTGGGTATTTCTGAAGCTGATGCAGCTACTTGCAGAAGAGAAAAAGAACTTCATCTAAGAAAAGCGAATGCTTTCTACGCCAAAAAAACGCAGCTTCAATGAACAAGCAAGGGCAGGCGAAATTTCCTGCATAACATTTGATTTTATGCAGAATTTACCACATATACCGTCCAATCCAGTTTTTTTTTGCAAGGCAGATATGGTACTATGTTTTTGGTATCCATGATTTAGGAAGTAATGAAGCAACAATGTATACTTACACAGAAGATCAAGCTAAAAAGGGATCAATCGATGTGACATCGATGTTTCTGAACTACTTTAATACCAACGATTTGTGTAGAAATTTGGTTTTGATTAGTGATGGCTGCCCGGGACAAAATAAGAACTATACAATGCTACATTTTCTTTGGGTATTAGTTCATGTGTTAAAAATGTTTGATTTCATAACTTACTTGTTTCTTGTAAGAGGACATTCCTATCTGCCTAATGATCAGGATTTTTCTCTTATCTCAAGAAAGAAGCGAAAAACTGAAAGAGTGGAGGTTCCAGAGGGGTGGGAGAACATCATTTTACAAGCAAGATCCAAACCATCTCCCTTTGGACTTGTCAAAGTAGATCAGTCAATGATTTATGATATTAAAAGTGCAACTGACAAGTTTTTTTTAAAAAATCCAAAACCTGCTATAAAAATAAAAACTGTGAAAATGCTGAAAATCGAAAATGCTAACAAATGCATTTTTCTTAAAGATAGTTATAGTTGTGGATGGCGTTCGTCACTAGTAGCATCAAGAGTAACCATGAAAGACGAAATAAGCTTAAATCTTGCATATAACCTACCAATACCAGTTAAGAAATCAAAATTGGATACGTTACAAAAACTTCTACCTCTTCTACATAACCACAGCAACAGAAAATTTTACGATGACTTGATAATAAACCAGAATAAAATAATACCTGACACCCCTGATAACCTCATTATCGAAAACGATGATAACAGCAGTGGCTGCGAAGACTGAATACATTAGTAATTAGGTTTTTTGTTAGAGTTTATGTTCAGTTATCTAGTGTTTGTATTAGAGACACTTGTTGTTTTTTAATTTATTTTAAAACATGTTTTTGTATTCAAATTGATATTTTTAAGTGTTTTTTGCGTCACAGTTGGTTTTTATTTTTGTAGTGTTTGTATTAAGGGCACTATTTATTACAAAAAAAAACCTCATATGTTTATGGAATTTTTTTAGTGTTTGTATTATGGACACTTATTATTTTTGATGTAGAAGTCTATCTAAATTTTTTAGTGTTTATACTAAGGACACTTTTTAATTTTTTTCTTCTAAAAACCTCACATGTTCATGTGTTTTTTGGTTTGTTTCACATACTTTTGATAAAAAAGTTATGAGCGATTGTGTACGAAATGTCTTATATTTTTTTACTTCGACTAGACAGGCTAGTGAAGACCTTTAATAAAAAATGAGAACGTCGGAGTTTTTTTCATTTCCCCAAAAAAGTTAATTTTGGACTAATGACACTAATGAGGTTTTTCCGAGAAACGCCTCAATTGATTAACAAGAAAGTGTGTAAAAAGGAAATAATTTTTTTTTTGGGGTGATAGATATATTATTCTTCAAGTAAATATTTCAATATTAGCCTTATTATTTCTTGGTATTGTTGATTGGATTTTTTTTTGTGTATTTCTCATAAGTGACTCTTATGATCATTGCTATATTTTTGTTTTAATTAATATCAAATACTGACATTTGGTTATTTATGCCCTGATCCTTAAATTTAGTATAAAATGTACGATTTCAAGAAATTCTGCTTTACTATTCAATGTACTAAATTGAAAGAGATATTAGGTTGGCACAATTCGTGGAACTTTTTATTAACACAGTAAATCAAACCAGACACTATTTTACACTTTTCTGTGATTAATATTAGATATTAGAAGTAAATTTAGCGACTCTTCTAAAGATTGAATATCCTACATGAGGGTTTTTCATGGAATATCAATCGGTTATTACACTTAATTGACCCAATATTCATAGAAGACAAAAATAAACAGTACCTACATAAAGTATGTTATTCATACTCTGGTACTAAGAAAAATATACATGCATGCATTAAGTTATTTGTGTACAATACTTGATTTATTGCTGCATTTAAGTACATTAATTAGTATTATGCACTTCATTTATTTCATAAACAAAAGCGCACACACAACGTGGGTTTATACTTTATACGCGGCTACATATACCACAATCACTGCTATTATTCATTTACGAGCGACTATCAAGAAATAAGCAATTTATGTATATAGACATATTGTATGTATCATATGAATGTATGTATGTGTAGTAAGTTGAGTGTCGTAAGGTTCATTGTACTGATTAAAACAAGAACATAAGATATACATACACACAAGATGCTTGAGTCTATTTTTGAGTTTATAATCGTACCAAGGCATAGATTTATCATCTTCCTAGCAGCATCTTGAGAACATGAGCCCGATATATATAAATTTACTGTCTAGAAAGTCATTAATAGCAAATAAACGAAAATTATCAAGTCTGAGACAATCAAACAAAATGAGAATATTATCTGGAATATTATCTGTATGTATATTTCCTTCTTTCTTTCTTTATTAAGTGCATGTGCCAACAGATATATTTTTACTTCTATTTCTATTACCAGTTACAAACATGGGACTGCATTAAAATGTTGAAAATAACTTACGAATAGACGATAGGAGTTTAAGCATTTCCGTTTGGGTAAAGATCCGTGCAATGGCTTTAAATAAACACCAGTAAAGCTTCTGTGCGCTCTTGAATGTGATAGTATCGCTTAGGATGTTGATAGTTTACGATTTCTTTTTTCTAATACATACTTATTTTTAGTGCGTAATTCTACCCAAGCTGATAAGTAAACCACACACATTCAATATCTGTTTTCTCGTTTCCGATAGTGATTCAACCAGGCGACATAATTAAAGCGCTTATTTACGTATTTCAC